>OX411553.1:28767422-29215918 GCA_948146395.1 Fragum whitleyi
TCAATATTAGTTACAAACACATCATGCACTAATAGCACTTGCATTCTGACAAAGCGCTTGTGGGGGGTATTAGTCCGCTCTGCGACAGTTCTAGTTGATACTATTTCTTGCATCTGTCTATTGCTTGCATGAATTGTAAAGTGGGCACAGCAGAGACAACAACTCATGTAAGTCTTGTTTAATCCTTTCCAAAACAAGACCTGGTTTTGACGTCCCTGATAGAATTGGCGTGGGAAAACATTGAGACAAACAAAGCCGGTAGGGGACTTATGTCCATGTCCAACATGGCTCTTGTTTTTAATGATTTTTGGAAAGTGTTTAGATGGTTTTATTAAGTGTTTGCAATGTATAAATGAATGAATGAATGAATGAATGAATGAATAAATAAATAAATAAATAAATAAATAAATAAATAAATAAATAAATAAATAAATAAATAAATAAATCGTTGTGTGAGTTACTAAGAATGCTTTTAAACGGAATGAGTGTTTATTTCACCATGACACTACCTTTAAAGATACAAAAAGATGACAAAATTGGTATCAATTACCGGGAAAAAAAGTCTGTGGTTTTCGCAAAAAAAGTTTAAAAGTAACTTGCAAAATGTAATGCAGACAGATAATTTCACGGTTCATAAACGATTACTTTGATTTCGTTCAATTTCAAGTGTGTGTAATTTATTTTATTTTTCTACAAAACAAGGTGACATTAAATGTCTCTCCCTAGATCTTGCCAATCAAGATTTTCACCACTTGCGAATGACATAAGTTTTTTTCCCCTTTTTCAAGTCAAAAATATATAAACGCGAACGTTTATTATAACAGAATGGAAAAAAATAGCTTTATTTATCACCCTTCAATAAGATATGCATACTAGTTCTATATAGAATAGTTTCTTTTTTTCCTTAAAGAACCAATCAGACGCTAACAATTTCAATGACGTAAGTCAGTGAAATTCATCTTGTCAACCTTTTGATGCACAATAGTAGGCCTAATAGCAGAAAGAGTTTCTTCGCGTATCCGAACTTTTGGTGTAAAAAAATATACAAAATATTTTTCATCTATGTATTTGCTCCAAGACCCATTCTAAATCGAGATTCTCTAAATCGATCGCCCAGTAATTAATTAATTAATTAATTAATTAATTAATTAATTAATTAATTATTTCATTCATTCATTCATTCATTCATTCATTCATCCATTCAAAAAATACTCAAATCACTTAAAAATGATCCATAATCGAACAAAAAACTTGGAAAAACATTTTAGCCAAATCGACACGATCTTTCCACGACTTATTGGCTTCAGCGAAGGTTTTTAAGCGTCTGATTGGTCCATGAAGACACAGAAGCAGAAAAGTACGTAAATATTTTTAACCCTTTCCTGTTTAACAAAATTTTGGACCTGTCCAAATTCAAAGGTTGTGCAGACGAAAATCTAAAGCGGATTTAATTTGAAAAATAACCCTTCAGTAGGGTAGAAAATAGTGTGGATATAGAAGAAATTGCTTGTCAGAAGCAATTTCTTCTTTTTTCACCATGTTTTCTCAATCATAAAATCACAGACACGTAAAAAGCAGGGATTAAACAGCAAAGGGTTAAAGGAAGGGCGAAATTATTGATATTGTATTACTCCCTTTCAATTTCATTCAAAACTCTCTCTTCCCACTCATTCCGTAATCATTCCACAATCATTCACCTTGTCATTTTCACAATGTTGTTGACTATAGTTTATGATAGAAGGCATGACTTTCCTTCAAGACAAAATATTAAAGCTATCAAATGTATTAAGGGTCTCCAAGTTAAACAATGGGAAGGAGTTCAAAATAGGGTCACTATTTGCTACAAAGTAATGAAGATTGAACGCAAGGAGAAATGACTATGAATTTCAAAAAGACAAGTGTGGGATGACGATTGCTTGTTTAATACGTCTTTTTATGGAAAATTAACGATTTAAAACTTTAATTGTTCCATCACACCTGTTCTCTACAACTTTGTGTTATCATAATTTAATAACATCGCAGATTTAATTGAGGATTTTTATATCAAGAGTTACTTACTTAAATGACAATTTGTATAATATACTGAGCGACTTTAAAAACGCAAAAAAGTAAATTTGAAATTTGAGTACAGAAAAGTAGATTTGGTTTAACTAAATTTAGCTGAAATGATACAAACAAGATCCTCTGTTGAATCGACTTAATCTTGATTTGATTTGACGCTTTGGTTAGTTTCGGCATAACAATCTAATGTTCACTCTTTCGTTGTCATTGCACTTTTCATGGTTGATTGATTTAACAAATCAGATGTGTGGAGAGTAATCAACGATAGACATTTCAAAAACAGCTAAAAGAAGCGAAATCAACTCACTCGCTTTGCAAAGAATGTTCTTTTAATTGAGTAAGTCAAAGGGGAAAGTGTTCCTTAAATCCGGAACGTCGTTAACGTCGATTAGACTAAAATTATTGATTAATTCGTTCAATATTTAAACATCTGCATGGAATGACCTTGCCAAAAAGGAGTTTCAGAAGACTTAACGTGTTAAAATGACGTTAGTGTCATGTCGTAAACACGCTTTAAATGGCATCTCAATTCTAAACGAGTTGTTTGGTAAGGGGTTAAAAGCGTGAAAAGACTATGCTTGCCAAAACCGCATTCACATGAACAGCGTTTGTGTTTCTACGAACGGAATGGAACAGCATGTAAGTGACGTCATTTCTGGTAAAAAAGACGACGTTTTGGTGTCGTCTTTGCACCAAACGTGCTTAAACGCAGTATTCATGATTTGTTTTACCTCTTGATTCATTCAACCAAACTCTGAAATTTGTTTGGCTTTTGTTTCATTTGAAACGAAAATATCGTTCAAGCAGTAGGGCTATGGAGAAATTTTAACTTTCGTGGGTATGCTTAAAAGTGTCCCCCGTATTGGGAATACAAGAGAATGTTTCAAAATAACATTGATGTTGGACTAGAGGCAACTTGTTAAAGTAACAAATTAAGTATATTTCAGTGCGAGTCTATTCACTAATATTAGCAAGTGACATTTTTAAGAATTGCGTTTTTAAAGTCGCTCAGTATATTATAGATAAATAAACCAACGGAAATAAATTATCATACAGATATTAAATTAAAGCATGCTCATTTGAAGAAAAGATCATAACCAGATGCTGTGTAGTATTAGATCTCTAAAACCCGTGTAACTTTTATATAACATTAACATTCGTGTGTCAAAACCGAAAAGCGAATGTCATACAATATACCGTATACTTCTATGTCCATACAGTCTTAGAAAAGTAAATCTACTGTAACTGTTCCAAACTAACCGCGGCACTGGAGTTTTTTAGCAAAGCACCGTGCGATGTCAGTGCAACAACAACCATTTTATGACTCTACGACTATGGACTACAGCCTCTGTGCGGCCTTGAGATTTTAAGATTTTCTATTTACTTTCGTAAAACCACATCGCAATGCCTACCAGCGGACATTCTAAGTCAGCACACGGGAACCACACCAATTTAGGTTTGTGACGAGTTCATTGGCTCTACGGCTCTGTAAGCCATATGTAATATATATATATTACATATGGCTTACAGAGCCGTGGAGCCAATGAACTCGTCACAAACCTAAATTGGTGTAATAATACCATATTATTTATGTATAAAGAATACATCCAGGCAACGGCGATTATGGCTCTTTAACAAAATTAACGCTTTGCTGCACAATACCCTTACTTGATCCAAGGACAAAATAGGATAAGCGTTAATGTATTCTATAACCAGTAGAACGTAACCACTTTTCGTTTGAGAAATTCACGTTATTCACGCTTCCCTAAACACGCTTAATTGATAACATAACGAAGGGAAATGAGAGGAGGCGTTCTGTATTTTTACATACTGAAGTGTGTATTTAATGCTATATTCGCGTCGATCACAACTTGCAGTGTTTCATTAGGTCCCGGCGACATGGGACGATCAATTTATATGTTTATGAGAAAAAACAATCGAAGCGTATCGATTAAGTTGATAACTTAAATAAATGTCACAAGTGTTTCATCTATGAAGGTGTAAGGCAGAGAAAATCGTGTAGTTATAGTTATTGAGGATTTAATCGGAAGAAGACAGCAATAAGTTTGATTTATGTTATCCGTTCAATCGGAATGGGACATCACTGAATAGTGGATGAACTAGATTATTCAACTAATATGGCGGACGTGGTAGTTTCCAAACAAGTGTTCTTCATAGGAGCGTGGCGGACTCCAAAGGTTACCGACCAGCTTTTACAACAAATTAGCCAACAGATGTACCATAAAGAGGGATATTCAACCATTCTGAATTTAACCAATGACGGTCTTTATCTGAATATAAGCAACATAAATGGACAGACAACAAAAACGGACAGAATTCCACTGGAATTGATGGCTGACTTTATTAACAATAAGCATAGTCCTACAAATACGTGTTTATTGGCAATTGTGAAAGACGGTCAGAATCAATACACTGTTTTCGTGTTTCTGTGTCGAAATGAAAAAGACTCGGCAGCTATGGTGCAAGAATATCAAAAACTCAAAAGTAAACTACGCGGAGAAGGCTATAACCTGGATATGAAACAACCAGGTACTAACTGGACATTGAAAAATAAAGTTTCGGGCGCAGTTATAAGTCAGACAAATGGCGACGCTCACGTCACAACAACGATGACGACGACAACGACGAACGGCGTCCCGGACAGCGTCTCGCGTACGTCAATGAGTACTGATGTAAGAGAAGAAATCAACGATTTGGCAAAAGAGGTAAGAGATATCCGATTAATGATGCAGAAGTCTGGTGGACGTCACCATTTTGCAAAGCATTATGGGTATCTTAATAGTCCCCCACCGACACAAACCACAGTCAATCGTGAGGTCTTTACTGAGCAGGTTGTTTTACCCCCGAGTCCGGTTAACGATGTCAACTTTGTCAAACGGCAATACGTCAAACGAGTGCCAGAACCAAATATACTTCTCGTTAGAGGAAGAACGGGACAATACAAGCAGAGGCAGTCTACTTCCGGTCATTTTATTCGAACTGGTTCCCAATCTTCACTTGCAAGCACAATACGTAGACGCGTCTATCCTTCACCCAATCCAATGGCTGATGCCCGTTATGGTCTACCAAAACATCACGATACAATTAGGCTGGTTTCCGGTGGTCCACAACCTGTCATGTTGCGCAACTCTAGATCTGACATCGTACACAAAGATATCGAAAAGGTGTACAAGTCAAGAAAGCTATTTAGAAGAATAATTCCAGTTGGACCAGTAGCCGCACCTGTCAGAAGTGAAACGTACGACTACGTCCATTCGTACCAACAAGACGTCATAGAAGACGATCTACCAATCGAGCCAGTTCGAAGCGTTTACGTCGACAACTCACCACCGAAAGTTATCAAGAGGTCAGCTTTACATATCAAATACGATCCAAACGAGAGGAATTTATTTGAGAATACGACCTTCCACCAACAAATGAAGAATGAGAGCAACGTCAGCACTCTTGTTAACGTATCATCAAATGATCTTCTTGATGATACCGTAAATGTTCAAGACTTTAACAGAGACTCAGATCAAACACAGAAAGTAATAATCGTAAATGGAGACACCACACAAGTGAGAAATGAATACGTCGGTGAATCTGTCAACACGACATTTGACGAAGGCCACGATTCAAGTAAAGTTTTCGTGGTGAGAGGGGATAACAAATTAATGAAGGATTTAAATCAAACTGGACCAGAGAACGAGAACGTTTATTACGTAAAGAGTGACACTGTGTTTAATGAACCTGAACAAATCGTTGGAGGTGGCGTTTATCACGTGAAAGCTAAAGGACTTGAAAACTTAGATGGTGCATATTACGAAGTGCCTGATGAACCGGGAGTTGTGGTTACTGAACGTACCGCCTACGACGATGTACAACCTTCAACTTCAAATGTAACGGTCATCAAAACCGATGTGAACGAAGTTAATGACACCAATGAAGGTCTTTGGGGAGCTTACGCTAAAGAACCAGAACCATTCGACCCAAGTCGGGAAATTGAAAAAGAAAAGGCGTTTCGATATACGGATGATGAAAATGAGATAACAGTTGAAAGCGTAGAAGTAATTTCTAAGGAAATAAACTCCGAAACAATATCAAATGAACTTTCAGTCGAAAATGTTACCGATGAAGTCGAGGCTAAACGTGTTCACTACGCAGAAGATCTAACACAAACTATTGATGACAATGTTATCGATAAGGTAGAAGACTCAAATATCAGTAAAGATCTGGATGACGCACTCGGTGATGAGCCTAACGGAATAGTTAAAGATGTCGTGGACGATCTTAACAATAATGCCGCTGACCAGCTTGATTCAATTAAGAAGCCTGATATTGACATTGACGGAACCAAAGGGAATGTTCTCAACGAACTAAAAGATAGATTCGCTCAAGAACCGGAGTCATCGGTGCTGTTTTAATCTGTCAAACAACTACAGTTAATCACATCGTGAAATTGACATTTAACTCAATCAAAACCATTCTAAATCGCTCACTCAGCGCTCCTTTCATTCATTCCAGACACTCACTCAAACCACTCAAAGACGCTCCAAACCAACTGAAAATCATAGGCCCCTATAACAACAACATCGTTCAAAATTAAGATAGTTGGGAAAAAATCTGGATTTTACTAAAATAATTGAAATTGTAAGCGTCTGATAGGTTTTTGAAGAAATAAGAAGCGATCTATAGAACTTGTATGCACATTCTATTAAAGGGAGGTAATCAATATTGCTAATTTTGTTCATCCTGAACAAAATTTGCAATACTGGATTACCTCCCATTAAATTCACTCAAAAGTCGATCTACACACTCATTCAATTTCATTCCTAAATCATACCAAAATCATTCACCTTGTCAATTTCACGATGTTGTTAACTGTATTAAATTAATGTCACGATAATGTTATGTGAATCTATCGTACATATATGCGTTCTCTTAGAGTTAACATTGCATTTATCACGATGAAGTTTCACAGTTTATATCATTTAAGATACACTTGTGCTTTCGCTTGGATTTATATTTTATATGGAATCATTTAACTGTAGTCTCAATACCATAATCATGAATTATAAATGAACACTAAGTACGTATATAATATATGCTTGTATATGACTGCCGTTAATAAAAGTGTCTCATAATATTTGAATATATAATAGCTTTGTTACGTGTACGCAGATGGTCAATTTGATTTTTTTGAATGCATCTTAAAACAAGAAATACGTATAGTTCGTTTTTCTGAGGACATATTTCCCAAACCTCTCAGATTTGTGAATCGTAGAGCTTTATTTTGAAATTTAATAAAGAAAGAAGTGGTCGTGACTTTTGAAACGGAATATGTGGCAGTTTCAGGGATTGGACCCGTAATAGTTCCGCAACGTTTCCGAAGCAATGAATTTTTACAGTATTAACCGAGGTTTCCTAATGATTTTCATTAGGAAACCTTGGTCATCATCGTGAAAGTTCGTGAGTTCCGAAATGTTTCAGAACTTTTACTGGTCCTCTACCTTAATAGCGATTTTACTTTCCCTTGATATTCAGGCACATGAAATAGAAAGACGGCGAAAATTGACATTTTTCATTCACTAATTATTCATTCATCTTGTTTCAATTTTCAACCCTTATTGACATATGAATATGGTGCAAACAAATTTGTTTCATTTCGATCCCTGTTGGTGCCTTTCTGAATAACAACTCAAAATTTATATTCTGTTTTAACTCTGATAATTCTGAATAAAATAATCGGTTAATTATATTAAAGTGTGAATCAGTGTTTATTTTGAAAAAAAATCTGCGCTTTTATGTAAACGGGACAAAATAGATGGTGAAGACTAAGATCAGACTGCACATTTATGCAGGTTTATCTTTGTCTCCACCTCCTCCCAAAGAATGAACTCTCAGGGTTCAGCACGATAAGGGTTAACATTAAGCGTTTGTCCTGAAACACAATTTTTCCTGAAAAAACAATTCCATTATATAAATAAGCCTTTGAGAGATATTTCCAAAATATTCACTGTGATGTGCGGAAAGGCATGTAACAACCTAATCATTAACACACTAGATTTTAGCGCATCGGACTCTCAATCTAGAGGTCTCGGGTTCGATCCCCGACGACGGCACTCATTATTTCCAACTATTTGTCTCCCTCCAATGGGGCGAAAATAGTAGACCTATGTGGGATAGTAGCTGGGGGCAAAGAAATGATGTAACGGTAGTACTGTTGTGAGAAATACCAGGAATCCATTGTTAAATGCTCCAGCCGCCATGGTATAACTGAAAGATTGTTGAACGCCGCGTTAAACCCTATTCAAACAAACTAACAATTAACACACTGGATGAAATATGTCCGCAGTGTGACTTTAGGGACATTGAGTCAGTAGCTGTTTACTGAGCATAAAGTAAAGACTCTGTTCACAGCCTAAACATACTTTTTCCTTTGTGCGCATGAGAACGTTTCGAAATGTAACGCACAAGCTCAATAATATTACTATTTGTTAGTTATATTATCATATGTGTACCGTATAAGTGAGGGGATCTTGCGGCAACAGGCTAAAATTTCATCTTTGGAAATAAGAAATTTGATCAAGATTCATTAGAAATCCTATATTTGAATTGCATTTAAAGTCGCGAGACTATACCACACAGGGCATGGAAAGATATTTTTATGGTAATTTATCTTTTTCCATGTTTCAGAGTTTTAAGGTAAGAAATCGTTTTATTAAAAAAAAAAAAAGAAAAAAAATGAGGAAAAAGAGTACTGAAAAACGTGGCATAATGGACACTCGTTTTTCTAATTAGATAAAAGGTTAATGAAATATATTCATGGTTTACAAAACACATGCGATTGTTTCTTGTTCTTAATTTATAGGCTATTGGATAAGACTTAACACTTTCCTGTTTTATAAAATTTTGAACCTGTCCAAATTCAAAGGTTTTGCAGACGAAAATTTAAAGTGGATTTAATTTGAAAAAAACCATTCAGTAGAAAATAGTGTGGAAAAAGAAGAAATTACTTGTCAGAAGCTATTTCTTCTTTTTTTTTCACAATGTTTTCTCAATCATAAAATCACAGGCACGTAAAAAGCAGGGATTAAACAGCAAAGGGTTAAGAATAACTTTTGAAAAGAAATGCATTATGAATCAGTCGTCCCGGATATATATGCATTTATTATCGTGAGAAAGATTCATGAAATAAATACAGCTTTTAAAGATGGTTAGCTCAATTTGAAAATTCTACAAAATATAGAAAATAGAAATAAATTCAAGATGATAATGCTGTTTTAATTGTTTAAGAATCGTACTCCGCTTTCCATGTAAGCACCCGTAAAAAGCAGGGTAGAAATATCAAACGTTCGCGAAAGTCTTTTCACCCTGAACGAGGGAAAACGAAGCTTCAGCTGTGAGAAGTGTCGCATGTTGTAATTGTATTTGTGTGCGGTTTGTGTCAAGTTTTATGGCGGATAAAATATTCAATACAGGTCGCGGTCCATTGACCTTCGTCTGCTGGGATTTTATATTTTCTCACATGCTATCAGGTTCACGCAGATACGCGTATATGGATAGAGCATTCCAAACGGTTTGAAACCATGCATGCGAAACTATTTTTCAGCATTAACAGACTCAATTAAGATTTCAAGCGTGATAATTCAAATAGCCTTGGTTAAGGTAGTGGACTCGTAATAGTTTCGCAACATTTCGTAGCTCATGATCTTTTACAATGTTGACCGCGGTTTCCTAATGAAAATCATTAGGAAACCTCGGTTAACACTGTTAAAATTCATTCTTCCGGATCATTGCGGATCTATTACGGGTCCACTACCTTAAATGAAGCCATTTCGATGAGTTAGTGCATAACTTTTGTAAGGGTTACACGTAAAGGCACTTGTACAGTTAATTACATCGTGAAATTGACATTCATCTCAATCAAAACCATTCTAAATTACGCACTCAGCGCTCGATTCACTCATTCACAACATTTCCTCAAATCGATCAAAAAACGCTCCAAATGACTAAAAAGTATACAATCAAAAGCTACATTCAAAATAAATATGAATAAAAAAAACGCCATTTCACTGACACAATTGATATTGTTAGCGTCTAATTAGTTCTTGAAGAAATGGGAAACAATTAACAGATTTTTTATGCACAATTTATTAAAGGGGGGTAATGAATAACGCTTATTTTGTTCATCATGAACAAAATGAGCGATATTGGATTACCTCCCTTTAATTTCACTCAAAACTCGCTCCACACACTCATTCAATTTCAATCCAAATTAATTCCAAAATCATTTATATTGTCAATTTCACGAAGTTTTTCACTGTTTAAGTTTTGCTTTGAACACTCGAATTCGTTTTCAAAGTATTTCACAATTTGAGCGTTTCATTTTTTTCTTTCATCGGAATCGAGAAACCACAATCGGGGGATTGAATCAGGAATAATATTATTATACATAATGTACTGTCTTACCCGTGTAAGAACCTTTTTCATACTTAAAAGATTGAACCTTTGTACGAGAACGAACTCAATTCAATTAATAGAAAAGAAAATGCTTCAAAGATTGCTGGAAAGAGAGAAATTGTTTGTTTCCTTTTCCCACATACGCTAATTTCACAATGAAAACTGTGTGTGATAAGAATGATATTCTGATTCAGCATTTGCTATTAAAGAAAGAACTAACATCAACACATACATGTAAACAAAAATTATTGAAATCTGTCCAAACTCTGCTTATTGGACCAAACAATATTTGAATTTTTGGGCCAGGTTTAAGGCTTTTGTGAAATTTTATTGTTCACGGAATTTCTGTTTGAAAGGAAGACAGGAAAGAGGGACCGTAATCCTACTGAAGAGGCGTTTAATACCATTGATGTCACATTCGCTGACAGATTTAAAGTGGGAAAAGATCTGATTAGAGTATTTGATATATCAGACATGTCTTCTTAAAATGAGGCAGAAAAGAGCATTTATTTCGTTATTTCTACATTGAGGTATGAAACCGAAATTATACTGTAAATAAGATTTTCGTTCGCTTCAACCTTAAAACGTAATTATACTGTATAACATTGCTAAGTTAATTTGAAGATATCGGTCTGTGTGATATGTTTAACCCTTTGCTGTATAATCCCTGCTTTTACGTACCTGTGATTTTATGATTGAAACATTGTGAAAAAAAAGAAGAAATTGCTTCTGACAAGCAATTTCTTCTTTATAAACACTATTTTCTACCCTACAGAATGGTTATTTTTCAAATTAAATCCACTTTGAATTTTCGTCTGCAAAACCTTTGAATTTGGACAGGTCCAATATTTTGTAAAACAGGAAAGGGTTGAATGAGTTTCTTAGCAATGGGAGATATGAGCAGAAATTCTCAAACCAATTGGAAAACTAATCATGATGTTTGTGCGATATCTATTATCCTTGCATACCTTGGATTCTCCCTATTCGGTACGCTACATCGACGTCGACGCTACAATTACGTCGACGTCGATGTAGCGTAGAAAATATGGTGATCCCTGAGTTTCCGAGAGTTGCTCTATGTCAGGGTTTGTGTACACCTTTATATTACAATTAATAATACTTGATTTTGACAAGATGAATGGTTTTGGAATAAATAAGGAATGATATTGAATTAGTTCGATTAGGAGATTATGAATGAAGTTAAAGGGATGTATCAAATCATAGCTTATTTTCTTTCGTGATGCACAAAAAAGCGATACGTATTACCTCCTTTTTTAAATGTTAAAAAAAAGAACCGGTTGGAATGAATGTATGGAGCGATGAGTGAGTGATTGAGAATGAGTCTTGTCAATTTCACGATATTCTAAACTGTATAAATCATAAAAATCTGCTGATTTTAAATTTTCGAGAAATATGCCGTGAAAAGGACGCGCAATCTACTTCTTATTTCCAACAATTTCACATGTAGCAGAGGCACAAACTTTGAGCAGATTAGATAAGGATTCAATGGAATAAGAATATATGCTGACCTCCTGAGGAGCAATTAAGACCTTATTTATCTATATAGTGCATACTGAAGACTCTGGTCAGACTGTGCGACTGCACAGGCTGACCAGAAGCTTTGCTTTGCACCCATTGTGAAATGGTTGGAAATGTCATGCACAAGCTCACATGTTTTAGTTCTCCATCGTTTTAACCGTTTAGGGGATGAACAAGGGTAGTATATGAGACCCGTCACGAGAAAAGGGACCGTCTTGGTAGAGCGTAAAGTGTCGATTCTAGTCAAACGCGTGGACGGCACAGACTGACAAGGATCGAAACTTTTCGCATTTGAATATAGAATATTAAATCTACCTATCCGTGAAAGAAATTTTGAAATGCAACCTCTGGTTGGCATGGACTAGAACCAATCTCTTTTTCAACCATTCATTTTACAGAATTACCAGATGGTCCCTAATCGCGTGGCGGGTCACATATATAAATAGGGAAAACCGACAAGCAATAAATGCTATTGTTCTTTGTTCTTATTTAATTATTTGATATACATGTAGCTTCGAAATTATCTGTGACACGTCACGCGAGAAGGGACCATCTAGGCTCTTGAAAACAAATAAATGAAAAAGAGATTGAGACCAGCATAGGTCAACCAGAGGTCGCAATTCAAAAATTATTTCACAGGAAGGTAGATTGATCATTCTAGATTCAGAATATAAGCAAAGTGCGAAAGTTACGACCCTAGTCAGCCTGCGCAGTCTGACAAGGGTCGACACTTTACGCACTACCCAGATGGTCCCTTTTCGCGTGACATGTCACAATTTTGATTTGCCATACTCCTGCTTGGTATAGGCATGGTTCTAACTTGGCAAAAGTTCTGACAAGAGTCATACTGTATAGACGACCAATCTTATCTTAATCTAAATAACTCGCTTGTTAAACGGTTCTTAAGTGTGCGACATTCAAATCGAACATTTGTTTAGGTTTTATTTAATCTTAGTCTTGGATTTATTTTCAAACGGGCAGGATAAGGGTTATTATTATAATTGCATTGTGAAATGTTTGTACATTCGTTAAGAAAAACTGTATACTTTGCATATTTCATTTCATTGTTAGAGGAATACTTTCATTAATATATTTAATTAAAGGGTAAAATTTATCTTTGTCATTTAAGAAGCCCAAAGACATAATAACTTGACATTTGGTAAATTATCGAGAAACATCGATATATTAACACTTAGTAATTTCGCAGCCCAACCATTCAAATTAAGAAAAGATTATATCTTTCATCTTTTAATTTACCATGATTGACGTTATTTTAGCGTGACAATTTTACTCGTGACGTCATAACGTGGCTTAGTAACCACGTGCAAAATAACTTGCTTTAAGAGAACTGTCCTGAATGTTCGTGTTTCGTCTCATGTTCGTATTTAAGAAATAGAATACTCGTTTATGTTTCGAAAAAGATCGAAAAATCGTTTTTGACCTTGTCAAAATTAAGCTTTTGGTGTTCACTAAATGAAAGATTTGTCGATCTTACACTTAAATTTTACCAGTTTCCTCTATATTGATTTAACAGGATTGATGTTCTCTCTTCAAGCTACCTTTTGGTAAAATATACAGAAAGGTGACAAAAACCGTCTTCTTCAATACAAACAAAATTATACAAAAGCATTTAAGGCAATACACACCAAAAAATATCTTATTCGAAATTTGTACTTGATGTCGGAAGACTTTGGAGGCCATCGTTGTATTTCGGTTTAACCAAATATTTCAGTTTCTTTTACATCCTTGTCGCAGCAGCAATGAAACACTTACATACGATATATGGCGATGCAGTGACGTAATGAATGACAAAATCGCACATTTTCTTCCGCTCGCAATCTACGATAGATGAAATTAGCGATATTATATTTATATCTCCTAAATTATACACCAACGTAGGAAATAGAGGGGGTATATTGGTTTCTCATGTATTTCTCCGTCCGTTCTTTCGTCTGTCCAACCGTTCGTCAACTTTTTCGTGTCCGTGTTGATACTCAAGAACCATTTGGCATAGAGTCATGAAACTTTATTCAAATGTTGCCCTTTACTCAAGGAAGTGACCTACTCTTTTGATTTTAAAGGAGCAGAGGTCAAGGTCTTTCTTTTTGCTAAAAATATTTCCGTGCTCTAACTCAAGAAGCAATGTACATACAATTAAGAACATAGTTAAATTGACAAAAGGAATGATTTTGGAATGAAATTGAATGAGTCTGTGGAGTGAGTTTTGAATGAATTTAATGGGAGGTAATCCAATATAGCAAATTTTGTTCAGGATGAACAAATTTGCGATATCAATTAACCCCCTTTAAAAGAAATTGCATAAATGTTCTATAAAAAGCTTCCTATTTGTTTAAGGTCTTATCATACGCTAACAATTTTAATTAATTCAGTGAAATCCCGATTTTTTCAGCTATTTTTATTTTGAACGAAGTTACATGTTTTTCAGTGAGTTTGGAGCGTTTTTGAAGATTGAATGGAGCGCTGAGTGAGTGAATGAGAATAATTTTGATTGAGATGAATGTCAATTTTACGGTTTTACTAACTGTATAATTATGAAAATGTGTACACTTTTTATACCCCCACATGCCAAGAGAGGGAAGACCTAGAATATTGAAACTTTGTACAAATGTTCCTTATTTACAACGGGAGTCCCCTTTTTTTTGGATCACGAAGGTCAAAGGTCGAGGTCACAGTCATTGCCCATTTTTCGGGTAATAAAATCTGGAACTTTTTTTTTATATCAATTATAATGGTTATATGGATGATTTTGAATATCTTCCTATTCTAATGATTTTTGTGCGCTTTTGAGTGTTTTGAATGAGTGGTAGGGATGATTTAAATGGAGCGTTCAGCGAGTGAATTGGAATGGTTTTTGTCGGCGTAAGTCTCAATTTTCATAATGTTACATGGAATGAATCAGACTTTATTCAATGATTAGCCTGTGAGATAATTTTATATTTGATTTATACGTCCGTTTCCGTTTTTATATGAGACATAATTTATTTTTCACTTTCATGCATCTAAAACATTTAACCCTTTCTCTGTATACTTAATATACGCCATTATGTTATTTAAGACAGAATATATTCTTCACATAGAAAAAAAATGTTATGATTGGAACGCTGTTTTAGCACATAAACGTAACAGTATAGTTCGTAATGTTTTCGATTTGCCGTCAATTCGAATAACTAGTATTTTTGAGAAGAGAGGTGCTGCTCCTCCAGCATTTGTTATGCCAAGTCACTCGTTTCGTCTGGAATCACTAGCATATTTACCATTAGATGGCGAACTGTAGCATTCTTCATTAAGAGAAGATTGTTTCATAATTAGACTTAATGGAATTATAGGTTTGTATACCTTTATTTGACAAAAACTTGGTATATAAAACTATCGTCTACGTCTGCGTGAGAACCAGGGGGCTGTTTTACTAAACTTCTTACGAAAATAATAATCGTAAGTCAAAATCACAAATCGTATCTGATGTTTTCATTCATTGTTTAATTCTGTCTTGCACTATCTTATTGGAATCGTCTTAAGAAGACGATTCCAATGAGAAAATACAAGGCAGAATTCCATATTTAGTTAATACCCTAGAAAAAAGCTTTAAATTTTGACTATCGCAAATAATAATCGTAAGAAGTTTAATAAAACAGGCCCCATGGGCCAGTTTCATAAAAACATTTAAGACGCGTTTTTGTCTTACCGAAGTCTTACCACTTCTTTAGGACAGAAACCACATTTCACCAAACTATCAATACCAACGTAAAGTGATTGTTATAATTACTGTTTCGAAAGTCATCAGTAAGATAGAAATACTTCTAAATTGTTTTGATCGAAATGGCCCCTGATATCTAAAGGTGTTAATGAACACGCAAAACAAATCAACAAATAAAAGTGAAGCTGGGTCATGCATGATTGAACAATACAAGTCTGAATCATTACTATTAACATTTTTGAAAGTTGGGTATTCGAGTGTAACGATAGAAATGAGATTTGTTTTTTTCACAATGAATCCCATCCTTCATCTCATTGAGTTTTTGAAGATTTATGGACGAAAATCATTCAATCATCGATTTGGTTGAAACAGTTGTCAAAGGTTGTTTCCTTACATAGGGTAAAGTGATATTGAGTCGGACATCCGCCGTGTTCCAAAAGTCACTGCTATTCCTTGTTGGATCTCAAGCCTTGGTAATATTATTTGATAGATACCTGTGTGTTTGATTGACATGATTCCCGTTTCGCCATCTTCATTTAAGCATTATTCACAGCTATATACAGGAAAACATCTAAATTCCAAAATTTGGTGGTGACTCGGACACATTTGATATTGACTCGGACATTAAACTGTGTCGTGATATTGACTCGGACATAAACCTATTCCTCCCGATGAAAACCTTTTTAAACTGACTTGCATATTATTTCACTTTTTAGATCGTATTTTGTTGTTCTCGAGACTCTTTTCTGAAATGTTAAGACTTAATTCATACTCGATGAGGTATATACGCGTCCCATATCATGGCCCGGTAGATCCACACCTATATCCCCCCGGTCACACATACGCCGATTTCTTAAATAATCGCAATGTATCAGCATAGCGTATCTTCCCCGATCTACCACGAACTTAGGCCTTAGACCATCCTTCGATATAGCGGTTTTTGGCCGGGTTTTGCAGGTCGTATGAAATAACCCTGTATCCTGGAGATTGCCTAGGAAAAAGATAATCGGGTAAAAAACCGAACAACGTGTGTACTACGTAGCTTTTTGTGCTCACGCTCGCGCAAAAAAAGGTCTAGTATACGTCATCAACTTTTGTTCGACACGAAGTCCTTTGTGTGTTCAACACACTGCTTGCATATCACTACGCTGTTCTAAAATCAAAGCACTGATAGTACTGAAGGCGAGGGAACTGAATAGACGAAACAACACACTAGGTCAATTTTCTGGAATATAGCCTTAATTATTCACATTGTCCTTATCATTTATACCAGATATTTTCTTACTTATCACTGCCAAAAATCACTACTGTGTTAAAGACACATAGTTTTTATATTTGATCTTGAAGGATGACATTGCTTATAGGGAAAATAAGAAAATGTTGCTAACTTACGCTTTCTCCTTGCTCTCTAATATTATCTACCCTTTTTAATGGAATAATCTAAATTAGAAAAAAAAATAAAAGCATTGTCCCATCCTTAAACCCTTAAACAGACGCCAACATTTTAGACTGGGCCAACTTGGAACAGGTTGCAGACAATGAATCAACATGAGTGTAATTTGATATCTATCTAGGGTAGAAATGAAAAAAATAATGGAAACCTTAACGACTAGCCAGTCTAAAAAAACTTAAGTTTTAAAGTCGTTATTGTTTTCGCTACGTAATCATTATTTTACCGTACATGTACTACAATATGACCAGTATCTATTAGTCCGGGACTCGGGCCCTGTTTTATAACTTTTAGTAACAAGGTAGATCGAGCCCTTCAGAACTCAAAATGGGTAAACTTCTCTTCAAAGGCAGTATTAAATCAGGTTCTGAGAATCTAGACAAAACCTTATTGCATATATTTTCAATTATGTACCTCTAAATGAGAGACGGCTACCAGTCTAAGTATATATCATTGTAGGAAAAGGATGCGATAGCTTCGAAAGGGACCCATTATAACTTGATTTTGAGAAAGTAGAAAAGATCTCAAAGAGGTAACTTTAGTGCTCCATCTTCAGTCGGGTATCCCATGGTTAGCCACTAGTCTGACCAGAGCCAAAACTTCCTTTTTTTTAGAAAAAAATAAGGTCTTAAACTCATTCAAGGCCGTCCGCTGATATTCTTATAAAACTTGCGTGCTTGTCTAAACTCGCAGTATAATTAGAATATTGCCTGACTTTCTTTTAGACCTTATCTGTCTACAACGCGCAAAGTGAGGACCCTGGTCAGACTGAGCAGATGCACAGGCTGGCCAGAGTCTTTGCTTGGCGCACAATTGAAATTGTTGAAAATGTCACCAAAGGCTCAAATATTTTTTTATCAAACATGTAAAAATTACGTTATAGACGTTCAAAAGTGTAGCTTGGGGCTTCGATAACAAATAGGATAACAATAAATGAGACATATTTGTCTACTTTGATACCCATCTACGTATACCGCAATGACATCTTCATATATTTTTTGCGGCGAAACTTACATGTTTATAGATTATCGACATGTATGGTGGTGAAAAGCTGCCATCAATAGAATTTACAGAATACACATCCCGTACATAATGGCGCATATAGCGTTGTTTTTTATTTTTTCTTGAAAATATCTTATAATTTTCACCTTTGTATCGTTTTTTCCTTCTGAAATGCGACCTTTTGGAAGAAGGATACAGAACAAAAAATTCCAGGTATCCGGTACAATGTGCTAATTATAAGTTTTCGAGATTTTGTTAAATGTTTAAGTATATTTATCATGGCATTAGTGTATACATGGCATTATACATTTGTATATGTGTCTACGCATATTCTCCTGACAATGTGTCTTTGAAAGTTGACGATACAATCAGAGCATCAACTGTGAAAAAATTACTTACCAGTTTATCCAATCCTTTAAAACAACAAAAATGAGTATTTTTTATTTGCGTTTATTGATTTATTATTTCGAACTCCTCTCATCAGATATATAAACGCAATGAACTTCTACTTTCTACAAGTAGATGTATTTTGGTTTAGATGTACAAGTAAAATACAGAGCTCAACGGTTAATTTTCTCTTTATTAGTTTATTTAACCTCAAATTTTCACATTTTATCTCATATTTAAATTAAAGAAATAGAATAAAACATGCAGTTGATTTTTCGAGTAGGGTTGATTGACTTGCCAAGGGTGAAAATGTAGCTTTTGTTGTTCATTTACTGAAATATAAATCGATCTTACACTTCAACCAACGCATATGCGTATCTAGGAATTTCAATTTTATACACACTCAGAAGGCGAAAACCAAAGAATATTTGACAATACGTGGAAAAAAGATGTATGCCCTCTGCTCGCTCCCTTTTTATGATTTGAGCTTTGATGAATAATCAAAACATCGTAACTACGGCTTAAATAAGCTGTAGGTTCGATGTTATGATCATTCATCAAAAATACTATTTAACAGAGGATTATTTCTTTTACGCACTTGCGTAAATTGCGTAACGGGAGTTACGCCCTTGAAACGGTTATGCTATATACATTTGGGGACGAGCAGACAACCTTCACTGGGTTCCTGCTCTATGTCAAGGATGGGAAGTAATACTGAATGATATGACAAGGTTTCGTTAGAATAAAACTATCTTTGTACAACCCAAATTGTTATTTCTATCTTTCAAAGCCCGATGGAATCGATGTAATATTTAAATAGAAAAAAATAAGAGAATTTGGAAAAGAGCTACCAAATAGAAAAATATGGAATCAAGAAATCATTCATTCATACATTTAAGATGAAGTTAATATCATATATAATTGAAACTTGAAAGGAAACCTATACATCACACTTCCAATTTCACCCTTTAATAGCAAACAGACTGTCTGCAGTCGAATGTCAACCTGGTGCAAAACTTATATGTGAAAACCCCAGACAAGCGGTTGATTATAATATTGGAGATTATAACTCGACGTTCAAGTGCTATAAGATCACAATAGCCTGTACGCACTAAAGGCACTTTAGATCCTTCAGCGCTTGAAACATCAATGGCAAAACCACAAGCCCAATGCCTGCACATTGTTTGGGAGCTGAGTCGACGGTATTGCGAACCAGCCCAGCGTTCCGGATGACAAATCGGTGTAAAAAGTTAACCAATTATACCCCGCTTTGCACGCAAGTGCACGTGCAAAGCGGGGTTTAATTTGCTAACTGTTTGTATCGTTTTGTCATCCTGAACGCCAAACAGGAGGCCAGTTACGCCTATTTTCTATTTAGACCCGCAGAATGGAAAAAAAACCCAAAGCACTGAAAGCACTGAAGGCGGAAATTACTGCTGTTAAAAAGAATGAGAAGAAAAAGCAAACTAAAATTCATGTAAAAATATTATTAATGTAAAATATTTCGACCCAGGTTCGGCAGGTTACAATGTAAATGCAAACTTTAAAAGAATTACACTGCTTTTGTTAAGTCTATGTCAATCTAAAGCTCCCTGATTCGATCCCCGACGGCGGTGCCCATCTTGTCCTGTTATTTGTCCCCAAACAATGTGCTGATAATCGTAGACCTATTTGGTATAGCAGCTGACTGGATGCTGCAAAATGATTTGATCATAGTACTTGTGTGAAAATTACCAGGAATTCATTGTTAGGTGCTCCAGTCGCAGCGATATTACTGAAAAATTGTTAAAAGTGCCATAAACCACTTTCAAACAAAAATAATAAAACGAATGAAATATGACATAAACACATTTATAAGAAATACAATGCAAACATAATCAGGGGCATCCACGCTTTCTGATAATTTTACTAATGAACTAAACACAAATTAATCCATGTATTATTCAAACTCTCTTCAAACTTCATTTCTTCACATAAAGCTATTATTTCTTATTTTTCATGGCTAAATTTTCCTATCTATATTAAGCCCACCTGAGCACGAAGTCCAGATTATTTGGCGGTTTTAACCAAAATTTCTAAAATATGTATACACTTATATAAACTCTAGCCCTTTAGAAGATGCACTGCTATATCGACATGTTGAAGGGGAGAATGGTGATTCAACCATAAAAACAGAAATTTTATTCTTGCGGAAAGGGTGGGGAAAGCTGATTAATCCTTTGATGATTTCATTCTATATTTCTTTATCAAAGCCTGCTCTAATTTCAAGATGAAAACCATTGCGAAATGTTTGAAAAATGGCATCTCCCCCCTTTGCACGTAAATCCATGTGGAAAGGAGAGTTTTATGTTCAACTCCTGATGCATAAAGATTTATGAATATTGGTGCAGTTTTTTGTCGAATCAAGTGCATATAGTTTCGGTTCAATAGGGCATAACGCCTTTTCTCACTTCTATTTTATTGCTTTTTTACTGTAATAGTTATACACATTTTACACTTAGTTGCACTTAAAAAACTTATGATCTATATAATACGTACTTAGTGTATTATATGGAAAAAAATATCTAACGAGGTTGGGAGAATTGAAAATTGTCGAGGCTCTGCCGAGACAATTATCAATTCTCACAACCGAGTTAGATATTTTTTTCATACAATACACTTAGGACGTATTATATTTATCTTATAACCTCTTTT
This sequence comes from Fragum whitleyi, assembly GCA_948146395.1. Taxonomy (NCBI): domain Eukaryota; kingdom Metazoa; phylum Mollusca; class Bivalvia; order Cardiida; family Cardiidae; genus Fragum; species Fragum whitleyi. The sequence goes on from OX411553.1 coordinate 28,788,734, forward strand.
GTCTTGTTTTCGTCGATGTTTCTAACTGAAATGCAAGTTTCTAAAAATAACTGAATGATATCATTGTTCTAAAGATAACTGTGTGATATCATAAAAAAATATCATATGGGTTGTTATCACACGGATATTTGTATAGTTATAAGAAAAAAATATTTTTGCAAGATCTGTGTAACATTACGTTAGTGGATAATAGTTCCTCGACATTTCGGAACGCATGATCTTACACAATATTAACCGTGGTTTCCTAATTCAATCATTATGAAACTTCGGTTAACACTTTTAAAGTTCATGACCACCAAAACGTTTCTGAACTATAACGGGTCCACTTCTTTAACATCAATATCCCGCCGGATACGTAAGCGATTTCAGATCAACATCTTACATGTATAATTAAGATAAATGAATTGGTTGGTCTTTTGCTATAGACGGCGGCCATCTAGATTTTGCCAATTGGCGGTCAAAAATCTTTCAAAGAAAAGTATTTAGAATAAAACCTATTCGAAATAATTCAAAACAATTTCATATAAGTCGGACACATCTTTGCATGATTTGATCTGCTAGTGTTGGCTTTAAAGAGTCTGAATGGTCCGCGAAGACAAACAAACAGTAAATTTATTAAATAGTTTTTTTAAAGGGGGGGGGGGATAAAATTTATTGCTCATTTCGTCATATTATATTACCTCCCTTCAATTACGTTCAAAACTAGCCCCCACCTCGCTCATTACATTTCTATCAGAAATCATTCAAAATTTGTTCAGCTTGTGAATTTCACGATGCTTTGAACTATAGCTCGATAAAGGTTAAAACCCTGAGATGATACTAGTTCACTATTTCGATAAGGATTAATATTGAAAGTGCATGCAATATGCATATTAATGCACCCTGACTTAAAGGTCATCGATTATTAATGATAATTCTTATTGATGATATTCAAAATGTTGATTAATCATACTTCCTATATTCAATCCATCATCCGCCAATGAGATCGAATATTAATTTGCACGAGACATTTTCAATGTTCTCGCAAATAATAGACTCACTGCATCATGTGCATACATGCTTCTGTATTATATGTGACGCGTCACTGAGAAATATGGGAAATTGGTAAATAAATTAAGAATTGAGTCTAGCAGCGGTTAACCACAAAACAAATATATCCAAAAACATATCGGAAGGTAAAATAATCATTCTAGATTCAAAAAATCAGCTAAATGCATACAAGTTTACAAGTTTCGATCCTGGTCAGACTGCACGGTCCGCGAAGTCTGTCTAGGATTGATACTTTTCGCACTTGTAAGAGTTTCTCTCTTTATTTATAGAACAATTTGTAGATCTTTTTATAAAAGCGAGGTGATAAAATCGCTAGTTTCGATATTGTACATGTATTATGCGTCTTTAATTTCATTCAAAACTCAATCATAAGAGTCATTAATATCATTCCAATATCATTCAGCATGCCAATTTTACTAATTCCCTAATTGTGTGGCCCTTCGTTGTCGGAGGTGAACATAGGAGTAACTAGGATTTTGAAATTAATACGCACTTAGAAGGCGACCACCAAAGAACATATATCTGTAAAAGATGAATGCGACAAGTGCACTCGTGGACTTTGACAAAAGATGAATTCCCTCCGTCCGCTCCCCTTTTTTATGATATGAGCGTTGGTGAATAATCAAAACATCGTAACGACAGCTTTTAGGAGTAAGTCATCAACGATTTTTTTCGATAGAGTATTTATCTCTATTACGCACTTGCGTAATGTAGATAGTTACGCCCTTGGTGAAGGGGGCGTGGCTACTTATATGTCAATCTAGAGGTCGAGACGCATTTTCTCCTTGACATCCTCGGACTGTTTCAGCGTCACGTTGTACATATTGAAGGGCTTTTGAAAAGTTAAGTGTGACGTTGACCGTGTGCAAAAATGGTGTTGAAATTACTTAAGGTCCCTCTTAAGTGTTCCCGCCTGATAAAGAGGACGAAAGTTGTCATTCCAATGACGTGTGTACGCTTTCAAGGTCAACAAAATAGAAGCGTTATTTGTAAAATAACCAAAACGATGTACCTACAGCTTTGAGCGCACACTTTCAAGGTTAGCAAAAAGATACTTATTGGTGGATAACGAAAAAGTCGAAACAACATTATTGATAAACATTTATATTATTGTTATTTAAATCATTATAGTAATAATATTATTATTTTTCTTTTTATAGAAAAGAAAATTACAATCTTTAGAATTAAGTATCTTATTTCTTAATTAACTTCAGAATACTAGCAGAATCATCCAAAGACCTTTTATTTGTAGGGTTGAGAAAAACGTGTTCTATAATGTTTATCGGTGGATTATCGAGAAAAATTGGTGTGGTGTCCGTGGTCTAGTGGTAGAGCGTCGGCATCTTGACCCAAATGTTCTGAGTTCGATTCCCGACTCTTTCATTGGCCCACACATTCGTCGCGAGTACTGGAGAATTTCCAGAATGAAGAACCGTGGGGATCAATTTAAGTTGAAAGAACTTGTTTCAGAATCGATGTACAATAAATAGGTTTAAACCAAATATCGGTAGATTATCACTTGATAGTTTCACCATCAAACCAGTAAAATTGCCTAAAAATTGTACTTTGATTTCGTTCAATTCACACGTTATCTAAGCGGGACAAAGATAACGTCATTACGCTGCATAGCAGCCACGTGCAAAATGACTCGCTTTAATAAATAATTGTCTAAAAGATTTCACATTGCGGGTCTGTTTTCATTGAAGAAATGTGACCCGTCACGGGAAAAGGGACCATCTGGGCAGTGCGTAAAGTGTCGACCTAAGTCAGACTGCGCGGTTTGCGCAGACTAACTAGGCTCGAAATTTTCCACAAAGCGATTATTTTCTGAATCCTGAATGTTCTATCTACCTGTCACCGAAATAATTTTTGAAATGCGACTTCAGGTTTATCAATGCTGTCCCCAATCTCTTTTTTAAAATATTCATTTTAAAGAGTTCCGAGATGGTCCTTTTTGCGTGACGGGTCACAAATATCGTAATCGATTTTTTTCTATTGAGATCGATAAATCATACAATTCGTTTCGTGAACAGTCAAAGCGTTATTTTCTCTCGTTGTGAAAATGTATTTTCAGTTCAAGTTCAAGTTCAAATCTTTATTGGCAAAATATCGGCAAAGCTAGTTGCCTTTGGCCATATTTATATGGTCATAATGTGAGATCAAGGAACTTCTACCTTGTAAATATATATTTTTTTCCTAATATGATCATGTAGTGATCACTCAATGAAAGACAAGTCGATCTAACATCTGAAGCGGATCCAGGGTTTCTGTAAAGGGGGTTCGAACAAACAAACAGGGAGGTTCGTTTTCCTAATACAGTTACATCACAGCTTTCATCAAAAATTAATTCAGCATGAAAATGAAAAAAAAGTTAGGCACAAGTTAGGGTTCGTTGGAACCCCTATCTTCGTTAGCCTGGGGTGATGCCCACTACGTGTTCTATTCACATATGTTTGAACTCCCCGAACCCCTTTGGATGCGCCAATGCACACTGAAACAAACAATTATAAACTAGATTATCTGGGAGAAGAGAGGGTTCAGTACAACACGGTAATTGTCAAACTGAAGTAAATCGGCAATAAACGAGTTTTCCAACATGTAGATAGAGACAAGAAAGAATTTCGACAATTTTTTGTAGGAAAAAGTAATGTTTGATGAAGTTAGCAATCATTAGAATGAATATTTAGTCGGGCCTTGTTTGTCATAATGTTTAACCCTTGTCATGGCGAATAAATTTTGGCTAAAAATTTTCATCAAAATCAAAGGGCAAATAGCACTGAAAGTGTCAACAGTAGGTCAATTTTTATTTGGAAAAATAATATATTGACAATTCTGGTTTGAAAGTGAGATACAGGTGGTGTAGTCTAACATCAGACTGCACATATGTGCAGGCTGATGTTTGTCTTTAGCCCCTGCCAAAGCAGGAATATTCCGGATTCAGCATGACAAGGGTTAAGATGTCTTAGTATCAATCGAACTTAGATCCACAGTTAAATACAGTAAAACATATCATCGTATGCGTCTGCATATTAGTCATGCACAATAGCTATGTGTCCCATCAACCGAAAAGAGACTTTATTGAGATGTGAAATGCACTGACCCTGGACTGTGTTCATGATAAAAACGTTTGCAAAATATTGATGAAAAGATACACCGCTTTTGCATATACAGACTAACGTGCAAACTGTGGTACCATTTTTCAACGTAAGTAAACGTTTTGACATCCTGAACGCAAGAATGATCATCTCACAATCACTATATATTCCTATCAGAGTGCGAAGTTTTCGACATTTGTTTAGATATCTGTCTTCATTTGATCGTCTTACAAAATTTTGTGATACTCGAGCTTTAGTTGACTTTTCAGCATTCTCTATATGTATTTCACTCGTCAATGGACCATCTTGGCTATGCGTAAATTTATGAGCCTGCTGAACTTCACATACTGAATAGTGTCATACATTTTCGCTATTTGCCCATTATCTGAATGCAGATTGATCAACCAAACTTTCTGGGATTGGACATTTTCAATTCGACTTTTGGTTGATCTGTACAGGCACCTTATTTCAACTGTCTTTTCACGGAGTTTCCAGATGGTCCCATTTTGCGAGACGGGTCACATTTTTTTTCAGAGTTTAAAGATGCTCCCTTCTCGCATGGCGATTTGAATTTTTCTACAAGGTCATTGCTAATGCATCAGAGTCACGAGATTTATTTTAGTAAGATGCGTATTTAAATGTTTGACGAGCTTATAATATGTATAAGACGATTGCTACTTGCCAGGAAAAGCCGAGAAATAAAATTGATAGAATGAGGTAAATACAATCAGATCACATGCAATTGTTTTATGAACTGATATTTTGTCAATAATGTTATGATGCCTTATGTAATAACCTATGCGATATATATGTACATATGTTTACTTGTCATGTAAAATGTATATGTGTAATGGGTCGGAGGCCTAAATTACCAATAAAACAGTTCTAGTTATGATATCAGATTGTTAATTGAAATGGTTTTTAATTTTGCTGTTAATATTTGCGACGTATCTAGGCGAATTAGATTACGAAACATGACAAATTGTTTGCAAATTAAAGTATTGGAACCGTTATAGTTCTGCAACATTTCGGGTCTGAGGAATTTTAACAATGTTGACCGAGGTTTCCTAATGAAAATCATTAGGAAACCTCGGTTAACACTGTTACTGTTCATTACTTCCAAAATGTTGCGGATCTATTACATATCCACTTCCTTAAAAACACTTTAAACATTGCCTTTGTATTATTCTCATTATCACAGGTATCTGTTGTCCATTGTGATGTATTTTTATTATCATTATTATCATCATCATCATATTTTTCAGTAGAGGTTGTTTGAGGGCTGTTTGTATTTGAAGTGTTTGCTTTTACAACTTTGCCACAATATTTGAGAGTTTGTGAATAAAGTTTGATTTTTCGGGTTACAATAAAAGTATGACCCGTACTCGAAGGTTCGACTTGTCAAGTTTACAAGTTAGCAATGCAAGGTATCAATCAGAGGCGTCTACGACCTTTGCCTTAGCATGAACGCAGAGATTTTAAATACTTCTCTTTCAGGATGAAGCACTCCCATACATTCGTCATTTTAGTTGGATGTTTGCTTGTGATCGGAGCCCAATCTTTCTGTCCCGTACACTGTCCACGTGGTTACCCGTGTACGGGGGATTGGGGATTTTCGGGGATGTGTAGAAGAGACACATCAGGAAGCTGCACGTAAGTATGATACAGTTAGTCACTACTTGCAATTGGCGGATTGCTGCCCCCATCCCTTGACCTGCGTGACGGAACACCCTTCAAAAATCTAATTGTCTACAAATATTATGTTTACGGACATGAAACACAAAGCAAATTGTTGGAGAGTGACTGCTCTCGAAACGTCATTATTACAGCTTATTCGTGCTTATTCAAAAGTTTGCCTACGTATAGAATGCATCCGTGAAATTGTAGCTTCTGCTGTTTATGAATTGAAAATATATCGATCTAACACTGGGAAAAGCCAATAATTACTCTATGCCTTCAAATGCAAAAATGAGACGAAGTGTGCATAATTTGGGACAAGTATTCTGAAAGCGCGCCGTATTGCACGTGATTACAAGGCAACATTATGACGTCATTTGTTTTATTTGAATTCGCCTAGATATCGTCAAATATGATGAAATAAACGAAAGCAGAATATCATTACCTGGTTAAACAGTGATATTATCGAATGATAATCTATAGATATTATAGGGTTAATTCACGTTATTGAGGGCGTTATTGAGGGCGTTGATATTTGCAGAGACCCGAAAAATTGTTTAACTCCCGAGTGAGAAGCACGAAGGCGTTAAAGCATATTGAGGGTCTCTGCAAATGTTAACACCCGAAAAAATGTGAATTGACGCTATTATTGGATAAAAAGAAAGCATTGAGTTTTTTTTTTCAAACAGACATTGCGAAATAATTCATAGAAACGCTTTAAAAATAGCTCTAACCAAACAAAATTCTGGAAAATTTCGTTATGCATTGCGCCGTCACTTTTGTTTATACTGACGTTACTTGGTTAAATCATGACGTCCCAAAATTCAACGCGGGAATAAGCTCGACGTTTTTAGTTATGCGTAATATGAATGCCAGACATGAATTAGCATTTCACTTGTCAATGTGTGCACTCTTCAAAATCGAACATACACACTGTTTTAAACAGAATAATATTGCTAAAAAAAGGTCAGTAGCTGTGAATTTAATTAAAGTGTATTGGACCAAGATCTAGGAAACGCCGGACGAGAATTAACCAATTAATCCACGTTTTCTACTGTTTACGCCCGGTTTTTGTCCGTTAATGTATGCCTATAATGACCCGAAAACGTACATTTTATGCAATAATTCTCAATAATTTACCGAAATGCATTCAAGAAAGAGACTTAATAGATTTGTCAATTTCGACTCAAAACTATAGAGAATTTCATGAACTCAATTGAGAATTGTTTCGATTTTTTAATTGAAATTTTAAGGAATAATTCTGAAAGAAGTTCTAACACCTACCATTTAACTCGCTCGATTCTACTATTGGATGATTATTTATTTCTGACGCCGAATGAGCGGACCAATGGATAAACAAACGCAAATATTCACTCCTATGTATCAAGCCGGGGATCTCTTTACTAATTTCAGTACTTAATTATTTCCTGATTTTCAGGTGCAGTTTAACACGAGAATCCCTGTTTTTACAGTTGTTATCCAAAGAAATGATAGATTCTACGAAACAAAGATTGAGATGAATCAAATACAGCATGTTACAAGTAAACCTCGCAACACACAATCATTATAAACTTATAAACATTGTGGAAATAGGAGAAAATGATTCTAACACAATGAAAATATGAAAAATACATGTAAATCAGAAAAGAGCCTTTGCGTAACAAATCCAACAATTTGAGATGTACTTAAAGGAAAAAAATTAATCAGCCTAGAGATTCCATAGTTTAATAAGAATATTACCAGACTGTCTAAAGATACTTCGTCACATTGGCTTTCTACAAAGTGCAAAGTCAGGACTCTGGCCAGACTGTGCAGATGCACAGACTGGCCAGAGTCTTGGCTTGGCGCACAATTAAAATTGTTGGAAATGTCACGAATGTGCTCAAAATTAATGTTCATACTGTGTATTAAGTCAGTCAATTTTAGATTTTCCTAATTGTTAAAATCAATCGTGTTATTGTTTTACTCTAATGTTATTCAAATCTTATGTTTATATTAAACTGCTTCCTTTATTGTGATGCTTCAGAAAAAATGAATGAATGGATTTCATTGTTAAAAATAAAGTCAAACATCTAATGTGTGTTTTGGTTTTGATTTTATATTTATTTCAAACTACCTTTTACAATGTTAGCCGTTAGTCCGATATTATTTCGGTGAGTTACAAATAGTTAAGAACGTGTTGATTCACGAAGTGACTATTTTTGAAATGATTTCGGAATGATTCTGATATGAAATGGAATGATTTGGAGGTGCGAATTTAGTACGAAATAAGCGGTACTTTATAACCCTCCATAAGAGATATCTACGAAACGTTTATAAATATATTTAGGTGTGTTCGCTAACTCTGCGCCGAGTTTTTATCTGTTTTATAGATGACGGGTTTAATAAATTCTGTAGTTCATGAGTACTAATTGTAAATTCTATTTGTAATATATCCCGTATTTTTGCGAAAAATCGTCAAAATTCTTGAAATTTAACATTTCAATTTTCTGCGAAACCCATACCGCCGTTTAAAACTGACGTAAAAATATATAGATTATGACGTCATTTTCGCGTTTACAAGATAGCGTTGCTTTTTGCTATGTGCTCAATTGCATAGTTATTTAACTAGAACTAGTGTAATAACATCCATATAATATCAAAAATATTCAACGGGGTTATATCACTCCTGCGACGTAGGTCAAATTATAAATGTAATTATTCCATATATTGGAATGAGGTTATGGATTGTGTTTGATATTTCTTGAGTGCTTTGGATAATTGCAAACCTAAGCGTTTTGAACGATTTGAGTGAGGGATAAGGCTGTTATGAATGGAATTCTGAGCAAGACAAATTCTAGTGAATGTCAATTTCATGATGTGTAAACGAGCTGTAATACCGTTATAAGAGAAAAAGCACTACAAAAACATTCTAGATCGCTCTCTAAGTGTTTATTTCAAATGCTCCAAACACTCACTCAAATCGTTTCAAATGCCCCTAAACTTCATTTTATACGCTTCAAAGATTCCACAATATCATTTCTTGGGGGTACATTACATGTATCGAAGAATTAGAATGGGTCGTATTCGCTCCAGAGATTCCACAATTTCATTTCTTGGGCGTACATAACATATATCGAAGCATCAGAATGGGCCGTTAAGACAAAAATATCCAAATTTCTTACTTATTTAGTAAATTTCACGTAAAATTGTATTTTTTTTTAAATATGTTTTTATAATATATCTTCGCGTACCTATCAGACAATCCCAACTCCACACCATTTATATTTGGGATAATTTGATCACTTTGAGCGGAGTTGTTGAGCACCAAGTGAAAAATTTCGGTGCATTTTGAAAGATTCGAACGTGTTGAGCGATTTGAAAAAGTAAAAGTTGCGATAATAAAAGGACGGTAAGTCAGAATGGTTGATCCGAGTGAATGACAATTCCGCGATGTAAATCACTGTACAGTTAGAATCATCTTGAAATTGACATACATCTCTATCAAAACCATTCTAAATCGCTCATTTATCGCTTCATTCATTCACCCATTAATTCCAAACACTCACCCAAACCATTAAAAACGACCCAAAATCGCATACAGAGATTAGATCAACCACTCCAATTAAATGAATATAGATAGAAAAAAATCCACGATTTCACCGACATGATTGAAATTAAAAGCGCCTGATTGCTTTTTGAGGAAACAGGAAGCTATTTATAGAACATGTATGCATATTCTATTAAAGGGAGGTAATACATATCGCCAATTTTGTTCACCCTGGACAAAATAAGCGATATTGGTTTACCATCCTTTAATTTCACTCAAGACTCAATCATAGCACTCATTCCATTTCATTCCAAAATCATTCCAAACTCATTCGCCTTGTTAACTTTCGCAGTTCTAAACTGTATTGTCAGCGCGAGGATCGGACCCGTATTCTCGGAAAGCGGTATTTCTATATTCAACCTTACATTCTAAACACCGATAAAAATAATAAGGTATTCGCTGACTATTAACTGAGAATTTAGATGACTTGATTATTATAATTAAGTGATTCAACAGGGTATATCTATTTGACTTAATCAAATATCAAGTTAATGGTTCGTGAAGAAATACCACCGCCCGTAGAACGACGCCGCCTAATGTCAGCCCACGCATAGACGAAAATACGGATTTTGAAAGGAATTTATACATGCTACATGTACCAGTATGTGCAAAAGTACAATCTGGATATTTCGAAAATGATCGACCCTGATCAGTCTGCGCAGTTCGCGCAGTCTTATCAGGGTTGATACATTTAAGATTTCTAAATCTATGTTATTCTTTTTACCTTCGAAATATTTCTATTCAATATGTGACTCCTGGCTGACCTGGACCAGATTCCAGCTCATTTTGAATTATTTGTGACCCGTCACGCGAGAAGTGACCATCACGGAACTCCGTAAAATAAATATATACAAAAGAGGTTAGTTCAAGTAGAGGCCTTCCTGAGGTCGCTCTCAAACTACTTACACAGAAAGGTAGATTGAACAGCCAAGGTCTGAAATATAGCAAGGTGCTTAACCCTTTGCTGTTCAATCCCTGCGTTTTACGTGCCTGTGATTTTATGATTGAGTAAATATTGTGAAAAAAGAAGAAATTTCTTCTTTTTCCACACTATTTTCTACCCTACTGAATGGTTATTTTTCAAATTAATCTACTTTAAATTTTGCATCTGCAAAACCTTTGAATTTGGACAGGTCCAAAATTTTGTAAAAACAGGAAAGGGTTAAAGGGTGATCCTTAGTCTTCGCACTACCAAGATGGTCCCGTTTCGTGTGCCGGATTACTCTGTATTTCGACGTACCTTAATGATCCTTTTTCACACGGCGGGTCGATTTTTTGTATCACATGAAACCTAAGTCAAATTTGAGGACGATTAACTTTGAAACGTTCGCGTATGTATCATCAGCTCAAATATAAAGCTCTGAAGTTATGGTCCTTTTAACAGTCACCAACTAAGGATATAAAAAATAATTACAACTATCCGATGTTTATCAATCATAAAAGATAATTATACCAGGCTTTGTAAAAGCTTTTTATTTCAGTTTCGTTAAAAAAAGTTAATTTGTTTATACCTATTAACTCTAGGTAGCGGACTCGTAAATGTAATAGTTCAGCAACATTTCGGAATATATATGTAAGATAAAAGCGTGTTCTAAGCGACCATTCTTCTTAACGACCGCTTTTTTGTGGTCCCGTAAGTGGTCGCTTAACACACTTCTTACTGTATTCTGATCATAGCCTGTACCAGAATATCTATCTTAAATAAAGTTATGGAGTGTTTTAACAGACGCATGTGGAAAATGCATAACAGGAACTTGTGATATATTTTGATTTGCTTGGAACATTTAAAAAAAAAATACATGAAAACCCAAGAGCCCTGTTATTAAGTGTGTGTTTTAGTCAGGTTTCTAAAAGGTTATCAAACTATCAATAATTGAATCATTAGCTCTACACTCCTCAAAACTCCTAAGCGGCCACTTGCATTTTTGGTCATATGTTATAAATGTCGGATGGTTACGAGCAGTTTTCACTCGAATCATGTAGCCAAGTCATTTATGAAGTTAACACGAAAAAAAGCAGCAAAGAAATTCTGCAAGAATTGATTTAAAATGTAACGAATGTAGGAGTACCATCGATTCCAAAGTTAACATTGGTGGGTGGGGTATTTTTGGCATTTCTTGTTAGAATAACGAATGCGCAGATAATAGTGACGTTTCTCTTAATTTTTAGAAGTCCACATGTGCTCGACAACTGATATCAGTACATGCAATTGATTAGATTTGCGTTCTTCAAGTTTCGAAAAATTCAAATTTCTCTAAAAATTGCCATTTTTGTGACTTTTGAATTTGAGGGTACAGTCATTTGATTCCGTCTTGAGGGCTTCCGGATGCATAATTTTACAAAACATTTGGACAGGATGATGGCTAAATGGCCACTCTTCCGAAAGGCAAAAGTCACATTTTAAAATACAATCGAAAAATATGACAAAAATGGAGAAATGTAAGGTGGCCGCTTAGAACTTTTGGGTAGTGTATACACCAATGGCTTGAGAAATCTTAATATCTACGAGACATCGTTAAAAAGGGGGTTTATGTATGTTTTATTTATTTTAAGATGACACGTTTACTTAACAACCAAAATAGAAAAATACTTTTAAACCTTACAAAATTCATCAAAGAAGCTTTAGAACTGAGATCTTGTTTTATTAACAACATTCAATTAGTGAATTAGTATTTATTTAGTTTTTTACAATTGAACATTTCAATTATTATTTAATCAAAATCAGCTTCTCTTCCACCCTTCTCGATTAGCATATTATATATTTAAAACATTCATCGTTGCTAAGGATCAGAACCTCATAACTCCAGCTTTTCCAAGATGTGGTTACAAGGTTTTGGTCGCCCGCCGACGTTATACATATATACAGTCCTGTCCACAAGCCCCCGTGACGATGATACGCTTCCTTTCTGGAGTTCATTAAAGAAAATCAAGTGGCTATAAAACCAAAGCACATTACATCATTTATCTAAGATGTGTTAATTAATACCAGCACTGATATTCAGGTGGACAGATAAGAGTACATTTCTTTTTTTTGTATATATGATAGTTTCTATATCTTGTCTTGGGCAAAATTTTTCCTACGGCTATTGCTTTGATGCGCATGCTTCTTTGGCCATCATACTTTCCTCTACACAAAGATTCATTTCTCTAATATTTAAATAAATGGACATTTAACCATTTTCGGACTTAAAAATTGATTAAGGTTTATTGTGCAACTGTTGTATAATTGGGCCTGAGATTAAAAAACTTATTTTTATTCTCAACTTGGAATATTCTCTAACTTAGAATTTAAATAGATGTGTGAACATATAAGATTACATTAATAAGTTGTTATTTATAACAACTTATTTACATTATCTTTCATTTTCATGCGTTCATTGCAGTATTTTTACAGTTTTAATCTTAATTTAAAATAAGAGTAAATTCTGATTTGAGAATGAGAAAAGTTTTATAACCTTGGGCCCTGACACTCTGTTTCTACTAAAGCTATTGTTTTGAAACTTTGGACATGCTTTTATGATCATCATATCAGGCTCTAGACAAAAATTCATTGCATGATATTTGAATTTACTGAATTTTAACCCTTTTCAGACTATGAAATATTGGCTATTATTTGCATCTGATGTATATTTGTAATATCTTCTAAAGCTATTGCTTGGAAACTTAAACATGCTTCTATGACCATTATATCAGCCTCTAGACAAAAGTCCATCACTCTTGACAATTAATTTAGTGGAGTTTTAACTCTTTTCGGACTTAAAAATCATTGTTAAGTAATTACTTGCTCCTGATGTATATATGTAATATCTCTTTTTTCTGCTAAAGCTATTGTTTGGAAACGTTGCATTTGCTTCTGTGACCAAAATACAAACCTCTGGACAAAGGTTGGTGAAAGTTTAACTCTTCCGAGACTAAAAAGTCGTTTTATAAAGTTTTATGTGCAAGAGTCATTTCTCTGATTCTTATTATTCTTTTGATCTCAAGTTTTGCACATGATTCTATGGCTATCATGTTTTCACCATGTAGAAATACTTTTCACTTAATAGATGGCCCACGTAATTCGCCCAGTCAGAAAATACTGTTGTAACTTTGGAAGAAATTAAACTAAACAATGGATATCAACTAAATTTCGCTCGGATGATCATTGTGTGACCTTTTGTCAGACTGAAAAAAAATATGATTGGTTAAAAAATATGTCTATAGGCAGAGGTCATTTTAATATGCTGCGGTAATGTAGTGGAATTTCGAAAATCCAAAGGACGGATTCCAACGAAATTTCGCTCGAATGGTCCTACTTAGACCTTTTATCAAATTACAAAAGATTAAATGTCATTGGATGAAAAATGTCTTTTATGTTGGAGGTCGCTCCAATTTGTTATAAAATAGAATTTTGAAAGTCATCTTCATGGAAGTAAACAATGGTTATCAACCATATTTCACAGAAACGATCCTACTGTGACCATTTATATATCCTCAAAGAATAATTGTGATCGGATGAAGAATATGACTTTTGTGGGTGGATGAATCTTATTTCCCATTTATGGTTAATATATTACTCAAAGTTTGCTAAGCACCAAAACTTTTTTACACTATAATTTCAGGAAAAACTAAAATTTGATGATAAGAATGTTGGAAAATGGTCGATTGTTATCAGTTTATCAAATTTTAAGAAGAAAATAAAGCTTTATAATGTTAAGAAGACTTTAAATGTGGACCAAACAGGGAGACCTAGGAATTGGTCTGTTTTCTTGAAAATTAAAAAAATTAAATTAGACCAAAAAGGTGTTCTTTCAATTGCATTTCGTTCAATAACGAGTATGAGAGCCGACACTGTCAATAACAGCCTGACAGCGCCTCTGTATTATGTATTTAATATATTATTTAGCAAGCCATGCGCGGACGATATGCCCATATATTGAGGATTTTATTTGTGAGAAAATACGAGTTACTGATGTACATACCGCGTGAATGCTTGCAACAAGTAGTTCATTGGGCAAATAAAATTGCACCCCAAGGATATCAGCCCTTTGTTCAGGTTGCGAAAACGTTTGCGAACGATAATGATTTGAACCCTGCTTTGCTGATTGAAACACATTTAAAGCCGAACACCATTTCGCGAACGTTTTAGTTTTGAGTGCGGGGCAAGATTTAGTACCCCATTGAAACGTCATCTTTAAATGGGGGATCGCATTTCAAGTTTCGAAACTAGTCCGCTTCCACGCACACAAAATGCTTTAAAGAAATTTAATTTTGCACTTCATACTTTATGGTTCTGCTCCAATGTTTTAGCCTGTATGCACCCTTTCATATCACCGAACCTAAACACCGTGTCGGTTGTGTTTTTAACCTAAAGGGATTATCCATGTGACGAATGTATTGCAATTTTTGCGAAACCCGTCATGATTAGAAATGGATTTCTATTTTTGAATTAAAAAAACCAAACACACACACACACACACACACACACACACACACACACACACACACACACACACACACACACACACACACACACACACACACACACACACACACACACACACACACACACACACACACACACACACACACACACACACACACACACACACACACACACACACACACACACACACACACACACACACACACACACACACACACACACACACACACACACACACACACACACACACACACACACACACACACACACACACACACACACACACACACACACACACACACACACACACACACACACACACACACACACACACACACACACACACACACACACACACACACACACACACACACACACACACACACACATAAGAGAGGGAGCTGCAGAATAAATAAATTTCAAGTATTCACGTAAATTTCAAGTATTCACGTTAAAACAAGAAGTAAGATTCAAGATCATTTCAACTTTGTCGTCCTTTTTTATGTCAACTTAAAAGGGTGTTACAGGAAGGTTCGATTCGAGTCTACTTTCAAATCGGAATCAGTATATCAGTTCAGTCTTCTCTCTATTGGTTTACATGTATAATAAAAAATCTCCGTTTTCTTTCTCATTATTATTATTTGAATTTTATGTTTGTTGAAAACGCAACAGAAATAGTTTATTCAATAAGCGTTTTCACTCGTTCGATTACAAGGAAAGGGTCCTTCGAGACCGTTCACTAGACAAGATATGACGTCACTGTCTGGTTTTTTTGGTCCCGCCCATAATGACCTAAAGTCATGTAGCACACTTATTCGAGCTGATTGTCAGGTTATGCGATATATTTTTTGAATTTCAAATGAAATAGCGGTTGATCATTGGCTAAAAAAATAGGGCGATCGGTAATATTTACTAATAAGACATCGCGACTATTTCATATATTATTTTGTCCTTAATATGTATGACTAGAAACTGTAAAGTTTACGTCAATAAAATATTGTCTTTTGTCAATTGTAAATGCTGGCCGAAACGATACTTTAAAAAATCATTACTTTCTATGTTCTTGGTAGATTAATAGAAATTTACATTACTTATCAAAATAGCTCATTTTTTCCCTTTGTGAACAGCTTAGTGACGTGGATTCGGTTTCTTCAAATGTAAATTTTTGTAAAAACGTAAAAAAAAGCAAACAAAATCCCAAATTGACCATCCATATATATATGTGTGGTAAGATTTACATGTAAATAAATGAAGAAATATTCCTAAGAACTCAACAAATGAAGAATACTACCCCTATGTTTTATTCATTCCAATTCCTCAGAGCACGCACATGTATGAATACTGTTCTTAAGAACCAACAACCAAATGGTAAAAATGTAGACTGGCCATAGTCGCTTCTGTTTGCAGTTTCAGAAAATATGTTTGATTTAGTTCTATTACAAGCATCTTTAATCAGTTCATATTAACAATTGCTGAACAAAAATCTGTAGCAATACACGCAATGAAATTATACAATGCATTTTATTATGCAACACAGCCTGTGCTTACCTGATATCACCTGTCTGATAAGATAATATGATATCAGGCACTCTTATTTCTAAAACCGAATCAATTTGCATGTTTATGGTTTTAACCAAAACCACTTTCACACGAACTTCTATGATTTTAAAGAATTCATAAAATCGAAGCACTGAAAATTATTGCATGATAAAAAGAATAATATGTAAGTGTCGTCTGGATAAATTCTCCATACGTCGATCAGGGCCCGAGATTATAAAACTTTTCTCATTCTCAAATCAAAATTTTTCTCAAATTTCAATTTGAGACTTAAGCCCCAATTCTGTTTTAATATTCTTTTTAATGCATTAGCATAAAAGATAATATTGATAAGTTGTTAAAAGTAACAACTTATTAATATTTTCTCTTATTTTCATAAATATATTTAAATTTAAAATTTGGCATATTCTCAGTTGAGCCAGTTTTATAACCTAGGGTCCTGATAATACTGATATTATGAGACTCTAACATATTATTCTCTATTTCACTGGTATGTGTATTTCAGAGAAATGAACAGAACATATACGACCTCGTACTTTTAAAAAACTAGATTAGAGACCAAAGTCCGAAATATTAACCTTATAATATATACAAGAATGCAGATCACTAGAATGGTGTGTCGAGAAAACACGTAAAGAGGTACAGCTTAAAGAAGATGTAATTTTAGGGAATTTAGAAATGCACGTACATTATATTGGCGTGAATCTCTTCCTTTAATAGACAATGTCATGGATATGTATTGTGTAACTCTCCTTTTTGAGCTCACCTGAGCATGAAGTGCTCAAGGTGAGCTTTTGTGGTTAGGTGGATGTCCGTCGTCCGTCGTTCGTCGTCCGTCGTGTGTCGTGTGTCGTGTGTCGTCCGTCGTGTGTCGTCAACATTTACCTTGTATGCTCTCTAGAGGCCACATTTTTTGCCCAATCAACCTGAAATTTGGTCAGAATGATTGTCTTGATAAAATCTCGGACAAGTTCAAAATGAGGTCAAGTGGGGTCAAAAACTAGGTCACGGGGTCAAATCTTAGAAATATCTTGTATGCACTCTGGAGGCCACTTTTTTTGCCCAATCAACCTGAAATTTGGTCAAAATGATTGTCTTGATAAAATCTCGGACAAGTTTGAATTTGGGTCAAGTGGGGTCAAAAACTAGGTCGTGGGGTCAAATCTTAGAAAAACCTTGTATGCACTCTAGAGGCCACATTTTTTGCCCAATCAATCTAAAATTTGGTCAGAATGATTGTCTTGATGAATTCTCGGACAAGTTCGAAATTGGGTCAAGTGGGGTCAAAAACTAGGTCACGGGGTTAACTTTAGAAATATCTTGTATGCACTCTAGAGGCCACATTTTTTGCCCAATCAACCTGAAATTTGGTCAGAATGATTATCTTGATAAAATCTCGGACAAGTTCGAAATTGGGTCAAGTGGGGTAAAAAACTAGGTCACAGGGTCAAATCTTAGAAAAACCTTGTTTGCACTCTAGAGGCAACATTTTTTGCCCAATCAACCTGAAATTTTATCAGAATGATTGTCTTGATGAAATCTCAAACAAGTTCGAAATTGGGTCAAGTGGGGTCAAAAATGAGGTCACAGGGACAAATCTTAGAAAAACCTTGTAGACACTCTAGAAGCCATATTAATTGCCCAATCAACCTGAAATTCGGTCACAATGATTGTCTTGATGAAATCTCAGACAAGTTCGAAATTGGGTCAATTGGGGTAAAAAATATGAGGTCACAGGGTCAAATATTAGAAAAACCTTGTAGACATTCTAGAAGCCATATTTTTTGCCCGATCAACCTGAAAATTGGTCAGAATGATCATCTTGATGAAATCTAGGTCAAGTTTGAAATTGGGTCAAGTGGGGTCAAAATTAGGTCACAGGGTCAAATCTTAGAAAAACCTTGTAAGCAGTGTAGAGGCATCATTTTTTGCCCAATCGACCTGAAATTTGGTAAGAATTCATTATCCTTTCTAAATCTACTTTAAACAATTTTTGACAGTTCATTCAGGTGAGCGATTTAGGGCCACTATGGTCCTCTTGTTTACTCGTATAAATTAGGGGTCACCCGTAAGGTTTACGCACTTACCCTCATTTTTTGACGTTCACCTGCATAGCTTTTTGGGTGCCCTCCCAAATTTATACTCACAAGACTAAAAGAAGACTTTGGTGCGCCATGAACAAGACACAGTGTACCGTATATACAGTACTTCTATGTAGCTCCATTTTCCTTTGACAGGTTAGATTTTGACATCGTAAGCTGTGCCTGGTACTATAATCTAGTATTTGCGTCCGCATTATTTTCCCATAACGCAAATCATTGACATGTGAGAAGAAATTCGGGTTTTCACTATACATAAACAGGGAGACTTAACTTTTCCGTAAAAGCATGGAAACAGTCGTTACCAAACGTTCTTCTGGTAAAAGAACTCAGGGCGTCAGAAGTGCAATCGGATCTTAGCAAACTCTGCTTACTTTAAACTAGATTTCTAAGGGAAAGTTTATAAGGAAGTCTGTTTTAAATGCAAGAAAATAGTATCATAATAAGTTTCAGAAGCATGCAGATTTCTTACGCGACTAGTTAATGCTGTTAAAACATGGTAAAATTGACAATATGAATGATTTTGAAATGATTATTTAATGAAATCGAATAAGCGAGAAGAACGTCTTTTGTAGGAACTTAAAGGAGGATAATTCTATATAGATACATAGATAAAAACGCCCAAAAATGAACGAAAAAAGAGATATTTTGTTACCTACCTTATCAACATCTAGGTTCTTTTGTTTTTGTGGGCCTTCATGGACAAATCAGACGCTTTAAGTACCACCAATTAAATTATGAAAAAAAAATAAGAACGATTTCAATAAAATATCGACCGTTTCGAACGATTTCGAAGTGTTTTTGAACAATTTCGAAGTATTTTTGAACAATTTCGAAGTGTTTTTGAACAATTTCGAAGTGTTTTTCAACAATTTCGAAGTGTTTTTCAACAATTTCGAAGTGTTTTTCAACGATTTGATTGAGTGTTTAGAATGAATGCATGGAGCGCTGAATGAGCTATTAAGCAGTTATAGCGCAGTTGGTAGCGCGTCGGACTATCGAGGTAGAGGTTCTGGGCTCGATTCCCAACGACGGCACCCATTCTTTCCAACTATTTGTCTCTCTCCAATAGGTTGATAATCGTAGACCTATGTGAGAGGGATTTGATGGTTGTACTGGTGAGAGAAACACCAGGAATTCATTATTAGGTACTCCAGCCGCCGCGATATAACTGAAAAAATGTGGAAAGCGGCGTAAAATTCCATTCAATCAATCAATCAAATAATCAATCAATCAATTAATCATTTGATCGAGATGCACGTGAATTCCACGATGTTACTAGTTCGATGTTGCCAACAATTTCAGATGACCAACTGCATATAGATATTTCGCTACTTGTTTAATTGAAAGGGGTTTTACGCCGCTTTCAACATTATTATTATTTCAACTTGACGAACAAAGTTAGCCATTATCATTAAATCTTTTAAACAAAGTATGCATAAAAGTTTTGTTAATTGCTTCCAATTTCTTCAAGAACTAATCAGGCACTAATAATTTGAATCATGTCAGTGAAATCGCGATTTTTTTCCATTTATATTTATCGTGAATTTAGCTGTTGATTGTATACTCTTTAGTCATTTGGCGCGATTTGATCGATTTGAGTGAATGTCTGGAATGAGTGAATGAATGATTTAGAATGGTTTTGATTGAGATGAATGTCAATTTCACGATGTATTTAACTGTATCAGTTCGCTGTTGGGTGTGGATGGTCACTATGAAGAGGCCAACTAGCATATCGAGGGTTCAGCGTAAGACTGTACTAAATGTATATACAGTGTATATACACTTAGTACAGTCTTGCTCTGAACCCTCGATATGGGACACGGCACACTTTTAATGGTACATCTAGGGTATGATATTTGCATAATTGAGGTCGGCAGCATGCCTTTACGTATTCAAAAGAGTTAATCTGAAGTAAGACCCCCTAGTGTGGGGTCCTTACATTCAACAAGAATGTAACAGAATGTCTGTATGAATAAATTGCATGAACTTAAATATCTAAGTTTCATCTGAAAAATTCCCTTCTGTCATCTCTAAACAGCCAAAAATAAGCCCTGTTTAACTAAATATAATGAAACATTTGTTCCCTCTTGTCTGTTTTGATCTTTTCAAGAGTGTGGTGTTCGAAAAATTAGATGAATTCATGACATTCTGAAATCGACAAGATGATTGATTTTGGAATGATTTGGGAATAAAATTAAAGGGGTGTGTGGAGCGAATTTTGAGTGAAATTATAAGGAGTTGACCAATAAGATACTTTAAAATCCACACCAGCCAATAAAATCGTAGAATAATTTCATCGAATTTAATTAAATGTTGATCGTCTAAAATGTTTTCGAATGTTTTCCAATGATTTCGGAGCGTTTTTGATTGATTTAAGTGATTGTTTTGAATGAATGAACGGAACACTGAATGAGCGATTTAGAATGGTTTTGATTGAAATTAATTTCAAATTCACGATATACATCTATGAAGCACAAGTTATTTATTCAAATATCAATTAAAACGAAGGTGCTTTGAACGATTTCATATGACGCGAGTAAACGCGTGATCTGCATATATACAAGTGCGAAGTGGGGTACATTTCTCAAACGTTTCGCAAGCGCATTTACCTTCAGCGCATGGCTGAATGATAGGCGCGCTCTACCTTATCTCTTTTAATCCTTTAGATTTGGTTTTCAAATGTTCCGCCCTGCGTTCAGGATGACATATCGGTGCAAACTGTTGGCAAATTTTACCTCGATTTGCACGCAAGTACACGTGTAACACGGGTATGATTTGCAAACAGTTTGTAACGATTCGTCATCAAGAGCAAAGGGCAGATGCCCCTTTTTACGGCTTACACACTTTCATTTAAAGTAAAATATGTCTGCACACGAGTGACTCATATCCAATATCTCCAGAGATAGATAAAACATCACAATTTTTGACAAATATTGAATTATCAAATTTATTCAAAATTTATTTCTAAATGCTGTGTTGGCATGGTAGGGGGTGTTAAGAATATCAAGATTTTAAATTAGATACAGCGCATTAAATCACTCCACCCAGGCTATAAATAACACATAAAGTGATTTGACAAAATCATAACCGCAACTTATCAACTAGTTTTGCATCATTCCAATATACTAACAATTGTTAAGTTCCTGCGTACTTTGCTTCCTATCCCATATACATATACTTAGCATTTAATGCAGATTGGATAAGAGGGCGTTCAGGAACACTCGTAATTGCAGCTTTAATAAGGCTGAAGATTTTTACAAATGTGGGCTTTACATGAAAATTAAGCCCGATCCAACGGTTAAACGAACACAAAATCGAACGCAAACGGATGCACACAGCGCCTTGGACGTATTCACCATGTCCGCAGGAAACAAAGTGCAATCAGAAATATCGAGAAAATTACAAGGTGAACACTTTTTTATGACTTTTGATATTGCGATGGGTGATGATGAATGAATGCGATTAATCAGTCTTGGGTGAAATCCAATTTGGGTTGAATACAAAATCGCTAATTTACTCAAATTATGACGAAATCTGAGATATTTTTACTTTTTTTAAATAATATATTTACACGTTTTCAGGTTTTGTGTCTTCATAGACCAATAAAAAGCTTTAAAAGCTTTGATATCCACAACAAAAAATAAAATTGCGGGATAATTTGATCGATATGAATAAAATTAGCGCATCAAATCACTTCGAAGCGTTTTAACAATTTCGAAGCGTTTTTCAATGATTCGAGCAAGTTGTTTAGATGCATTGAATGGAATGGAGCACTGAGCGAGCCATTTACAGTTAATAACATCGTGAAATTGACATTCACCTCAATCTAAACCATTCTAAATCGATCACTCAGCGCTCCAATAATTCATTCCAAACATTCACTCAAACCATTCAAAAACGATCAAACCTATTGAAAAATATAGAATCAACAACATCATTCAAAATAAATTTTGACAGAGAAAAATCGCGATATCACTGACATAATTCAAATAGTTAGCGCCTCATAGGTTCTTGGAGAAATTTGAAGCTGTGCACAGAACTTGTCTGCACTTTTTTATTAAAGGGGGGTAATCAATATTGCAAATTTTGTTCATCCCGAACAAAATTTGCAATATAGGATTACCTCCCATTAAATACACTCAAAACTCGCTCCTCACACTCATTCAATTTCATTCCTAAATCATTCCAAAATAATTCATCTTGTCAATTTCACGATGTTATTAACTGTAGAATGGTTTTGATCGAGGTGAGTGACAATATCTCGATGTTTGTATATGTATACAACGTAACGTTAGGTGATAGACTTTTGAAAAAGAAAGATCATCAGTAACGTTAAAGGTGCGTTTTGATTCATACTATGAAAGGCTGATTTCTATAATGTTATAAAACCATCATTTTTTAATCAGCAAATCTCAAAATTTAAATTCACATCAAATATTCTCGGTAGGTATATATCAGACAGGTTGTCAATATTATATTGAATATCGGCGGGATATAGACAGATGCTGTGAAATGCACTTTATCGACAAGTGTGTGTCCTTGAAGCAACCGCTTTTTGATTTGTTGCGACAAAGATATTTGCATATAAAACCACTACCAGACCAAGAAATATCAGTTTCGTCTAAAATAAAATAATAATAATAAAAATATAGCAGAAGCCGATTGTGAAGTGTTAATTTTGTGATGAAACACACTGCACTTTTCCCATGTTATGAGCTTGTTTTCTGTTAAATATGAACGTTTTTATTTTCATGAAATGAATAGCCTATTACCTTCTTAGATGAGGCCCTTTTCCACGATAATTAGGGTGGATATAGAGAAAACATTTTTTAATTAGTTCTCGCACAGGGTTTCGCCATGTTGGTCTCAGCACTTGGGCATGTGAGGCCTATAGCCCTAAAGGATGCGGCGGAAACAAAAGAAGCATAGTGTCTGTTATTTCATTTTTAGATAGAAGAAAAAAGTTGGAATTTAAAAAAAAAACAAAAAACAAAAAAAAAAAACATAAACAAAAAAAAAAAAAACAAGACAAACAAAAAATACAAAACAACAACAATAACAACAACAGCAAAAAAGTGTGTTATTTATAAAGACAAATAACATACTATGTAGTATAACAGAACAAAGATACAAGATGAAATGAAGTTGAAATTTACAACGAAATACGTTAAATTGAGATGAAACAAGTTAGAAAATTTATAGTGACTGTGTAATAACGAAGCAAGTTTGATGGAGTAAGCATGTCGTAAGCGACTTATTTATTAAGCGACCATTTTTAAAAAGTCCATTCAATGAAGCAAAACTTCAGAAAAGGTGGCCAATATGCACGAACATTTGTTAATATTGAATCTTATGCTGTTGAAACCCATTAGAATCGTCTCAATAAGACGATTCTAATAGGTTTGCACATCAAACAATTCAGATATACGTACCCGACAATCGTTATATGCTACCAAAAAAGACCTGTTTCATTTGAAATATTGTATCAAGCGACCATTCCCATGAGCGACCTTTTTAAATTGACTTTTATTTCATCTTATGACCCGAGATAAAACGAAAGAAAAATATCGTTAAATAAATGTAATTCATAAAGACAAATTGACTTGCAACTTATTATATGAAGTGTGAGTCATATACATTAAAAATGTTAAAACGCCCTTTCAGAAACTCGCTGATCGATGTTTCTGAATGTAACCCTTTTATTTCTCACGATATCTGTATTTATCTTATAACTTTACAAATAGCCGTGTGATAACACCCCATATGGTATTTTTTATGATATCACATAGTTATTTTTAGAACAAAGATATAATGCGGTTATTTTTACAAAAAAACTTGCAAACATCGACGAAAAGAAGACAAATAGAGGTTATAAGATAAATATAATACGTACTTGGTGTTTTGTATGAAAAAAATACCTAACTCTGTTGTGAGAATTGATAATTGTCTCGGCAGAGCCTCGACAATTTTCAATTCTCCCAACCTCGTTAGATATTTTTTTCATACAATATTATGCGTTTATGCGTTTGTGTGTCTCTATGTTCAATAACTCCATAAAACATTATCTTTGGTTTTCGTGGGATTATTGAGAAATAACAATAACTTATCACTTGACAAACTTGCACTCAAACCAGTGAAATTACCACAATTTGAAAGAATACCCTTCTTTCGTTCAGTTCACTCCAATTTACGTTATCTGAGCAGGGCCAAATAGATAAATTTAAGTGACGTCATGACGACGATTGAACTCTTATTTTTCGTTAAAGAAATAGAATTGCCGTATATTTTTATATATTTGTTTTCGTGAACAAATATCCATCGATATGTCGGTTTGGTTAATTTACGGAATTTTGACTTATG
This sequence comes from Fragum whitleyi, assembly GCA_948146395.1. NCBI lineage: Eukaryota > Metazoa > Mollusca > Bivalvia > Cardiida > Cardiidae > Fragum > Fragum whitleyi. The sequence continues at coordinate 28,813,589 of OX411553.1, forward strand.
TTGACGAATATGTGCATCAAAACAAATTCTTCTCGCTCAATTTTAGCCAATTACATTTACAGTCTTGGTACAATAACCAGTGTTTATCCTGCACCATAGCTTGTTCGGTCAGCGAAAACTTTGAAGATTCGTGACTTTTTCAAAGAAGGTTTGGTCCCCCATATTGATTCTTTTATGAAAAAAATACGAAAATACAGAAATATTTGAAATTAAATTGACTTTTTATCATTCTGAAACAAAGTTCCTTCAAACAAAGTATGTATAAAAGTAGAAATACTATTCAGTTCCCAATCAGAAGTTTATTTCAGTTTACATGACATGATTAACCTTTAAATCAATTTTTAGTTAAGAAGAAAGGGTTTTACTTCATTTTTTTCAATAATCAAGAATTCCTGTAAAAAGGAAAAACAACTAAGACGTAAAAACTTAACTTAAAATAATAGCTAAGAATCGTAAAAAGACTAAGGAAAAAATGAAAATAAAAAAATAAACGAGTAAGAAAAAACAGCTGTGGGCTGCAAGAATAAAGTAATAAATGTCATGTTTTATACAAGGGGTTAAAAGTTGAATCATATAAAGTTGACAGATAGGGTTGCTATCAGTTTGTAACATCAAAAACTTAGTATGAACAATTATTACTTCATAAATAAAGATGAGACAAGTCCAATAAAAAGGGGGCGTTTATGCCCAGCATTGGAGATGAAAACGTTCTAAAACGTTTAAGAAATTGGACCCCGCTTTGTACTCACGTGCAAAGCGGGGTACCATTTTATAAACGTTGAAAAATATTCTTGCAAAAAATGCAGAGATTATTTCATTTTAGACCTTTAAATGCACTAGATATGTTCAAAGAGGAACGTGTAATTGTATGTTTCGGTAATCATTGGCATAGAATTAATTTTTATTACAATGAATCATACCAATGTTGTTAGTTTGTCCTATTAAAGAATTTTTTTAAAGTGAAATCAAAAGTTTTACTTCTTATAAGGATTATGCTTAATCACGATGAAAAGGGCTAGTGGACAGTTAATCCTGGGTTTAATTACAGGAGTTTCTAATATCTAATTTCATAGAAATGATAAAGATGTTATATTCAAAGGAATATTCGAGGAGAAATTTACAACGAACTTCTAAACAGCTAATTAGTCTTTGCTGAAAAAGAAAAAAAATCTTTTGTATTTCTGATGGAAAGAAGCCGAATTGTATTTGAAAATCATTCGCAGAGAATTTAAGGAAGGCAACGCATTTGAGGGAATTCAAAATAATCATTTTTGGCAGGGGTAAATTTTAAATTGTATGCTGGTGATAGAAATGAGATAGAAACAGTGCTATAGTCCTCAATGTTTTGATATCTGACACGTTTTGTGACTTTTGTAAAGGAGTGCTCTTTTATTTGACAGTTTACTACAGACACCAAGGACAGAAATTGTTATTTGTAACAACTTTTTAATATTATCTTGTTTGTCAATACATTTAAATGAGTATTAAACCAAAGTTACAGCTTTAATCTCAAATTGAAATTTGAGAAAATTTTGAATTGAGAATGAGAAAAGTTTTATAACCTCTGACCAAGATATAGCGCTCTCTAAAGTGCCACCAGAATTGCATCTGTTGAAAAAGAATACAGTGATATAATTAACGAATATCTACACTAAAGCTATATGAAAATTCAAAGCATTTTTGGTTTGTTTTGTTTTGCTTTTGTTTATTGATTTGGTTGCCCATTTGGTTGTTGTTCACTTTCGTTATATGGTTATCTTGTAAGCGTCGTTTGACAAGAAGATCAGGCTCCAAGTGAATTTTGTTGATGTTCTGCTTTTTCAAAATTACGAAAATCCTTTTAACCCTTTGCTGTTTAATCCCTGCTTTTTACGTGCCTGTGTTTTTATGATTGAGAAAACATTGTGAAAAAGAAGAAATTGCTCCTGACAAGCAATTTCTTCTTTTTCCACACTATTTTCTACCCTACAGAATGGTTATTTTTCAAATTAAATCCACTTTAAATACTCGTCTGCAAAACCTTTGAATTTGGACAGGTCTAAAATTTTGTAAAACAGGAAAGGGTTAAATTGTAAAGTTCAAATGTTTGAAATTTCTATCGTCTTTTTTATTTACCCCTCAAAATATATTTAACTTCAGCACTTTCCTATAAAAACAACCGACTTAATATTTGTTCTCTAAATATTTAGCATCCACCTATTTATCATTTTACGTTACGCATGGATGAGCAAGTTAGAAGATTGTGTAACTTTATGAATTCATCGAATTCATTTACATCTATATGCATAAATTAAACAACTCGACTTTAAAATGAATCTAAGCTATTGATAGTGTTAAATGAGCCTTGTACGTTTTTAACTTTCCATAACGAAATGTAAAATCATCCTTTACGAAATTCATAAAACATATATAATTCTTTTTTCTTACTCTGTATGAAATTCGATGAATTGACAAAAATACGCTGTTCTCCGCCTATTTTTCAGTTATAACAACACGATTGTTTTGTTGTTTTTTTTTTTTTTTTTTTTTTTACGGTTGAACTTTTAATTGCTTGGCAATTTGTGTCTAACATGTAAAGTTATAGATACACCAATTTCAGTGAATAGTCAGGGGCAACTTTTGTCTTTTCCTGTATAGACAAAATTGACCTTTAATCACTCACTTAAATTTGTGAATCTATAGAAGCGTCGTAAAGATGACTCTGATCCCGATCTAAATCATTCTCTTGAAACGTTCAAATCGTAGCATTCCAACAACTTACCTTAAACGTTAAAAAAGTAAAAAAAACGTCGTTCGAAAACTTTATTCAATAGGATCGAATCAATCCATCCATGCCTTCAGGATGCCGAAACATGGAAAACAGTTGGCAAATTATATCTAACTTTGCACGTGCAGTTGCGTGCAAAAAGGGGTAAGGCCTATAATTTGCAAACAGATCCCCACGCTTGTCATCCTGAACACAGGTTTGATTGTATTGGCTAGCGTGGATTTGGAAGAGAGTGTTTGCTGTGGTGTGAAGAAATATTACACGCGTTCTTCTTAAAAATATTCTTCAAAGGTAAAAGCAAAATTTTGGAAAGTCCGTATAACAATGTAGGTATGTTATTAATGGATGTAAATAGAAAGAAAGAAAGAACGACGAAAGATAAGAAATCCTATTGAAAAACAACTTGTCACGCCATGGATGAGAAATTAGAAAGCCAAGATTTAATGTTCCATGACAGTGAAGCCTCATTGCACGGTTATTAAAGTTAAATAACCATCTGTGAATTTATCTGTCTACTCCAATATTTAGCTCCTGATAATACTAGCACTACACCCTTGACATTGATTCTTGTGCTCAATCTTTTTTCATTTATGACCAGAAAGTTTTTAAGAATACAGCAAAGGTGTTAGGCGACCACTTAGCGGACCAAACAAAACAAAACAAGAACAACAACAACAAAAAAAAATATAATAAAAAAAGAAAACGACCACTGATATGAATGGTCGCTTAATACAATATATATACTGTTAAACTAAAGTTAGGGGCCGGACTCTGATTTTCATATCTTTAGTCGCAAGTTTTAAGCCAAACCATGAAAGAAAATAAATAAGGCAAATTAGGTTTTTCTGATGTTCTTTAATCTGCTGCAATATACTGACATTGTTTCGCAAACGTACGAGTTCAGAATCAGAGCTCCAAGGGACCTTTTGAAGATGGCACAGCCATAAAATATCATTTGCTTTATTCTAATGTAGCTGTAGAATTAGTACAGTTGGAGATTTCTAGCATTTTGCACAAGAATCCGATAAACAAACAACACATTTCGACAAGATGGTAGACTAAGGGGTTCTTTGCGGTGCCAATATGGGTTTCTGTTCGACATGCCTCAAATGATATAATAATGAGAATATTGGATACAGAGTAGCCTCTCAGATGGCTTTAGTCCTTTTTGCAAGACAGTAAAACTGTCGAGGCGACTTACAAAAAGCCACTCTTTCATTCAGCGGCAATATGAACAATTTCAATCTACTGGTTCGCTCGAAAAAGCGATCACGGTCTGGCGGTCTAGATACAGTTAATAACATCGTGAAATTGACATTTAATTCAATCAAAACTATTCTAAATCGCTCACTCAGCGCTCCATTCATCCATTCAAGACACTAACTCAAACCACTCAAAAACGCTCCAAACTCACTGAAAAACATATAACAACAACATCGTTCAAAATTAAGATAGTTGGGGATAAAAATCGGGGTTTCACTTTATTAATTGAAACTGTAAGCGCTTGATAGGTTCTTGGAGAAGTAAGAAGCGATCTGTAGAACTTGTATGCATATTTTATTAAAGGGAGGTAATCAATATTGCTAACTTTGTTCATCCTGACCAAAATTTGCAATACTAGATTACCTCCCATTGAATTCACTTAAAAGTCGATCCACGCACTCATTCAATTTTATTCCTAATTCATTCCAAAATTATTTACCTCGTCAATTTCACGATGTTCTTAACTGTATAAGGATCGAAGGGGCCTCCTCCACTGTCACCAATATGGCATTGTCAGACAGTTTAAGGAGTGATACCATCATCACCTTAGGTCGCATGGCTCAGACTCATTTCCTGCGATAGATTGGCCTGCATCAGAGGTTAATTGTTATTCAAAATACAATCAATCAGCGCCATTGTTGGACTCCGTTTCACATATACTTTCTCAATAAAATTCTAAACATAAGCACAATAAAGGTATAAATAAACCGTTTAGCCTGGCCAGTCGACTTTTGATGCATATTGAACCCTTCGATATCCTTCGGTGCCGGATGGTGAAAAAGAAGTTTACACCAGATGGTGTAAGTCAGCTCTTCCATATATGCAGAGGTTGTGGATAGCGACTCAAAGACAGGTGTGGCAAAACCCTGCTTACAAAATGTTTCCTTGGGACATCGAATGCAGTTCAGAAGATGATTGACACACCCGGCCTTGAATTTACTAAAGTGGAGGGGTGGATACTTACACTGATTTGTCTACATTTAAAAATTCCTGAATGCAATTTTGCTTGGAGTTCTTGAAAGTCAAAATATAAAATTTGGTTTTGACAAAAAATAAATAATTGCAGTGCATTTTCAACAAATGACAAAGTATTTTCCCCTGGTCCTTAACATTAGTTCTAAGGTATATCATATTGACAGATAAGTCGTACTGAATCCTATATTGTTCGAACAATAACATAAGATTCATTACTAACCATCTTTTAGCTTTTGTGACCACTCACCGACCGTCGTCCGTCCATCGTCCGTCCGTCAGTCTGTCAGTTCGTCAACATTTTCTTTAAACATCTTCTCCTCCTAAACCACAGGACAAATCAATCTGAATCTTGGCAGGGATGTTTGTCTGGTGAAGCTCTGCCGAAGTTGTAAAAAGAATTTAATGTAAAAAAAAAGAATAAAAAAACCCCACCTGTGGTTGCCGTAGTAACAGAAATGCTAAAGACTGCCAAAAACCTTAGAGTAAGTTTTTCTCCTCCTAAACCACTGAGCCAATCAAGCTGAATCTTGATAGAGATGTTCCTTAGGTGAGCTGTACCAAAGTTGCTTAGAGAGTTTTATTTCATCAAACACTCTGACTTCCATGTTAAAAGTAAGGCAAAAATATATTAAGATTGTCGAAATCTTAGGCATTTTTTCTCCTTCTTAACCACTGAGTCAATCAAGCTGAAAACCTACCAAAATTAAAAAAAAAGAAGAAAGAAAAAAAAAAAAACCATCAAAAACTTTGGTTTCCATGGTAACAAAAGGCTAAAAATTGATGAAAAATTGCCAAATATCTTAGGATAAAATTCTTCTTCTCCTTAATCACTGGGCCAATTAAGCTAAAACTTGGCTGAGATATTCCTTGGTTGAAGCCCTACCAAAGTTGTTAAATGAAATAAATTCCATGATCGACTCATTTCCCATGGTTACCATGGTAACGGAAAATTCGAAATTTGCTAAAAAAAACTGGAATAAATGCATCCGCTCCTTAAACATTGGGCAAACCAACCTTAAACTTGATAAGGATGTTCCTTGGGTGAATCTCTACTAAAATTGTGAAAAGAGGTTATTTCAATGAAAAGCCATGGTTGCCATGGTAAAAGAAAGGCTAAAAATTAACGAAAATCTTAGAAGAAAGTTCATCTCCTCCTAAACCATTTTTCAAATCAAGCTGAAAATGTGTTGAGATGTTCCTTGGGTGAAGCTCTACAAAAGTTGCTAAAGAATAAAAAACTTTGGTTTATTTCTCTTTAGTTTCATTATATTAGATTTAAGATTAACTTCACAGATGTTATCGGCTAGATTGAATCAGATATTAAAAAAAGTCGACCAATTCAATCAACCGTCAGAGCTCATTATTGCCACTTCCATGTGGAACTCTTGCTTCTCCTTGCATTTAATACAAAACAAAGTTAACCTTCTCATGCTATTCACGGCATACGTCTGTACACATTGCTTGAACTGACCGTATAGACTAAGATCAGCCTGCGCAAAGAGCAAACTGCCTACTTGTTGAAATATCCCCGGATATGGGCAAAGTATTGGAATTTAAAGAAAATAATCGTTTATTTATAATCGTTTATTTATACGATGGAAATATCTTTCATTAAGTGAATACGGAAGCTACTAAATTTTCCAGACAAAAAAAAAAAAAAAAAAAAAAAAAAACACGTGTGAAAATATAGCTTTTGTAGTTCATGAAATGAAAGATCAATCGATTTCAAACGAGAAAAAGGCGATTATTCTATTTCTTTATGCTAAATGAGACAAAATATGTGATTTTTCAAGGAGCGTTAATTTGCTATATGTGATCTCTAGGCAACGCAATAACGTCATTCGATTCCTGGGCTCTGACAAGATAACGACAAATAGTGTGAAACGAACAAAAGTGGTCCATTTCTTTATTGTTGTTTTTGTTTATGATTTCACTGATTAGGAGTTGAGATTATCAAATGATAATCTACATGAATATATTTCTCGATAATCCACTGAGAAGTATTTAAGAAATCAGGATAATTACGCGTTTATATATGCTCGAAAACAAACACTATCGGTATAATTGGTTTAGGATTGTCGCTTGGGATATTGTCAGCAAGACAACTGTACCAGACAACATGAATGAGGTACTCAGTATATGGCTTCAAACGTTTTGGCAAACACTTGAACGGGGCTATCGACAATCAGTATGAATCTGGGTCTAAGGATCGGTTAAGCCTAGTTGCCAATAGCATACCAATTTTTACAAAAACGTCTTTGCCTCTTCTTTCTGGAATAAACAGATCCATTTTTTCACTTGTTACTGGAGAGTTCTTCACGAAGCACCTCCAGAATAGAGGAGCCATATATTCCTTAGACTTAATTACAACAAGCATTGTTCAAAAAGCAAAAGTTCTGATGCTTTGATTACAAGACCAAGTGATCAACACCCTTATTGCCTCTAAATGAGGCGTGCACATATTTAAATTCTCATCATTTATTGTGTGAGAAACAGTTCTTGCGTTATCTGTACTAGATCTACAGCGTTTTGTTTCTGCAATGCGAAGAATATATTTTACGCCGTTTGTTAATTTGTTTCGATTGCTACATCACGAGGCGCTTTATTGGCGTCTTCATTAATCAAAATATTGCTAAAAAGGAATTATGCTTTCATTTCATAAAGTTGACATAAGAAAGAATCATTGCTCATTTAGACATGTGAGCTTGTTAGTTATGTTTCGAAAAATTTCGTGTGAGCGAGATGACCAGACATTTGCAGTCAGTCACGTCGTAAAATGACATTCACTTCGATCAAACCATTATGAATCGTTTACTCATCCCTCCATGCAAAGCATTCGAAAATTTCAGTCGAATGGGAGACTTTTGTGTGTTATCTCCCTTGTTTTTCTGTGGATTTAATCAAAGGTGCTCCAAAATCGTTAGCGGTCCTTTTGGAAATTTGTCTTGGATTTTATCCAAGGTTCTATGGGGAAGTTGCGAATTTTATTTCTGTAAATGCAAAATACTTATTTATGCACTTTTCACTTATATAAAGTTTTGAAAAATAAAGTTAAAAATTCATATTTATTTTACAGCAAACGTATCTTATAAATTGCGCAATATTTAATTTAGAGTTTATCTCAAATCTTATAATGCAAAGGAAATAAGGATAAAACCCAAGGTAACCGTTCCTCCTTTGGGAGTATTTCAAGGGAGATAACCAACCGATATCCCTAATTCCTTCAACATCGTACAAAACGATTAACATTTTATTCAAATCGACCTATTCACTGCACAATTTATTTGGCTAGTAAGGCTATCACACATGAACATAAAAGTAACTAGATTTTATTAAAGTGTTATAATGATCACAAACGGATTGCAAACATAGATTATATAGGTCCCTCATAATCATCGGGTACACAGGCTGATCTGAGCCTAAACTTTTCGCACACGTGACATTGTAGCAAATGTCACACACAGGTTAAAGTTCTGCTTAGGTTCGTTGTCCTATTTGTAGAGCTAATTTATTTAACCGGGTCACTTAACATGATTCATATCATAAGATATATCTTAAAAATTATGTTTAAATGTCGGGAAAAAACTTAACGATTGAATGTTATCGAAATAGTTTATCTAAAAAGTAATATTTTTATAGTTAGGCTACAAAGTATCTAAAGTACGAAAACAAATGTCATTGACTTTAAGTTATCCCCCTTCTAAATTATTCACGTATTTCATCTAACTAAAGACATTGTTTTGTTGGAATTCCACCAACTAAAATCGTCGTCGCACTGTCTTTGAATTTAGGCTAGTCTTAAATTGTGTCGTCTGGTACCGGGTAAATAAGTAAGTTCAAGGGGATGTTGATATATCCGACCTTATTATTTTCGAGAAGAGTACTGTGGCCTGTTTCACCAAAACATTAAAGACACATTTTTATCTTATACGATGACGTACCGCATATTTAGGACAAAAATCACGTATCACTTATCCATGAATATTTCTGTAAAGTAATTACTCTTGTTACTGTTTGGAAAGTCAATAGTAAGACAAATTTATGTCTTAAATGTTTAAATGAAACTGGCGCCTGGAGTACCCAGTATATCGGATACATGTACCTAAAGGTAGTTGAGCAGTGATAGTTCCACAACATTTCGGAACTCACGATCTTTCACAATGTTAATCGAGGTTTCCTAATGAAGTCATTAGGAAACCTCGGTTTACACTGTTAACCAACAGGATTTCGAAACTAATACGGGTCCACTATGTTAAAGAAGTTGACATTCCTGTAGTAGAAAAATAGATGTACAATGTATTAGTAAAGTCAGTAGCATAGTGAAAATTGACATTCATCTCGATCTAAACCATTCGAAATCGCCCTCTCAGAGCTCCATTCATTCATTCCAAACTCTCACTTTATTCACTCAAAGCCCTCCGAAATCATAAAAAACTATTTGAAATACTTTAGAAAAGATCAGTCTTTCATTGAAAAATTGTAGGATTTTATTTCGCTGGTGTGGATATCAAAGCATCTCAAATGTACGAAAAGATATACGGATAGGAAAGTAAGTATATTTTTGAAGGGAAGCAATATAAATTTCTAATTTCAGTCAATATTGTATTATCTTCTTTAATTTGATTCAAATCTCGCTGCACACACCCGTACAAAATAATTCCAAAGTCATTCAAAAATCATTCAACTTGATAATTTCACGATGTCTCTCACTGCAAATGTGCCCTGAAAAGACAAATTACTTTGCAATATCCGACGAAGATCCAAGGTATAGTTAAGACCATTCAATCAAAACCATTCAAAATCGCTCAATCGGCACTCAATCTTTCATTCCAAACACTCAACCAAACCAAAATCACTACAGATAATGAGATCAACAACTGCATTTAAACTAAAAATCGATTGAAAATGATTTCACTGAATTAATTTCATTTTGTAATCGAAATTGCGATCGTAGAATGCGAATCATAGAACCCGTATGCATATTTCATCAAAGGGAGGTAATAGATATAGCTAATGTTGTTCACCTTGAACAAAATAAGCGATATTGGATTACCTCTCTTTAATTTATCCCAAAACTCGCTCTACACCCTATTTCGATTTCATTAATAAATTATTGCAAAAGCATTCATCATGTCAATTTATTTCTATACTGTACAAAAACGACAGTAACGTTTTTAAAGATGTCGTACCCCGCTCGGTATTTGAGTACACGTGTGAAGCGGAGTTGTACGTATCTCAATCGTTTCGCCAATATTTTTAAACCTGAACGATGGACGAGTTCTTCTTCTTCTTATTTCTTCTTTTTCTTCTTCTTCTACTTCTTCTTCTTCTTCTTCTTCTTTTTAAAATTATCATTTTTTATTATTATTATTATTATTATTATTTTTATTATTATTATTATTATTATTATCATTATTTTCATTCATACTATTATTATCATTATAAATCCCGTGTATGAAATTAAACGAGATCCGCCTTTCCCCATTTAATATTAAATATTCCAAAGAGACTTTGCAGGCGGAGTTGGCGATTGTGCTGAAAATCCTATTCCAGATCTTGAAGCCTGTAGAACGTATGGCAAAACCTTAAATGTGTACATGCTTCTTTTTACATGTGCTAGAAGGCATAATGTTAGATCAATTAACATGTTTGCCAAAGCAGTTTCCCATAAAATTCAAATATTCTCCTTTTAATTTCATATTTATAGGTTTTCATTTATTGCAAACAGAATTACCGAAATAAAACAAGGAAACAAAAACAAGTTCTCATAGAAAGTGAAAGGATGTGGGCCCTGACATTTCCGCCATGATATGTCGCGGAACAAACCATGATATTACATACGTGAACCGTCACGCGAAAAGGTAACTTCTGTGTTTTGCGATAAGAGTCGACTGTAGTCAGACTGCACACACTGCGTTAACTGTCTAGGGTAGGAATTTTCAACACTTTGATGGTTTTCTATATCTTAAATTACCATTCTACCTTCCAGTTTAAGAATTTTTGGAATTTGACCTGCAGTTGAATTTTAATGTCACCAATCTCTTTATCATTCATCTATTTTACGGAGTTTCAAGATGGGCCCTTTAGGCCCGAACGGGTTACACATAAATTGATGATCTCATGAATGTATAATCAGATATATGGAGTTTGACACTGTAATTTGACCTGTCTGCATTCCAATATACAGGTGTACCGTTGTTTGGTAATTTGAAATTAGATAATTTCATTACGGCGTCAATCAAACGTGATCTTGTTACGAGTTGACCTTTGACTTATTTCTGGCAAAAAGTCATTTTCAACATAGTGACATGGAATGTGGCACACATTTGCCTATTTTTGAAACCACCAAAATACTCGTACAGAAATGCTTTATTTCCATGAAATCGCACGAAAAAGGAAGAAAATATATGATCGTGTGAAGACGTCATTCAAAATAGAAACTTTGAATGAGACAAAAAAGCTTAAGCTCACTCAAAAACTGCCGCGTGTTCAAATTTGTGTATTAATTGCAGGTGCTTTTAAGAATGGACGCAAATAAAAAATCTTTTGATAATGCTATATACATGTCTTTCTTGACCATGTCTTTCTTAAACAAAAGTACTAGTTAAATACTTCAGATCACTTAGTTGATACCACTTTGAAAAAAATGCTACAGTTAGGAACATCATGAAATTGACAAGTTGGATAATTTTGGAATGATTTGAGATTGAAATTAAATGAGTGTGTTGAGCGAGTTTTGAAAGATTTTCAAGGGAGGTAAACATAATCGATAATTTCGTCCTGAGTGAGAGTCGGAATGACTGTCGATTTCAAGATGTAACTGCCTGTAAAGACAGGCTCTACAGATGAGTCATGGAATCACGTGGAAAATATCGCAAAAATCTAGAAGTAAACATAGGATTTTATTTGAGACTAACTGATCTTGGCGGGCTTTATAACTTTTCTATAAGTTGAAGATCCAATAAAATCGAGTAACAGATCTTTTTTCTCTCATAAACAATATTTTGTACATTAAAAACTAATCATTGAAACGCTCTAACGGCAGAAATGTCGCAAAACGTGAGCTAAATGTCGATGGCGTCAATTAGAGTGTGATCACGCACGTGTGTAAGACAAGAATATTTCTGATGGCTGCTCTTTATACAGCTACCAACATAGTGAAATTGAAATGTGGAACGATTTTGGAATGATTTCGGGATGAAACAGAATGAGTGTGTGGAGCGAGTGAAATTCGGGGGAGGTAATCAAATATCGCTAATTTTGTTCAAGATGAACAAAATTAGCGAAATTGATTAGCTTCCTTTAATTTATCATACATTAAAATTCCTTTAGTGGCTTCCAATGTCTTAACAAACCAATTAGACGCTTTTGAATGAACTTTGTTGATCTTATCATTTTAAGTGATTTTGGAGCATTTTTGAACAGTTTGAGTGAGTGTTTTGAATAAACGAATGAAGCGCTAAGAGAGCGATTTGGAATGATTTTGATCGGAATGGCAGTCAATTTCACGATGAACTCTAGAATACCATGGGAACTCTGTGAGGAAAAGTGTTTTTTAGAAGACCACCACAATAGAAGCATTTGATTATATTACATGCAGCATTGCGAAATTGACAATCTCCCGATAAAAATAATTCTATTTAAAATTCCATTTAAGGTAGTGATCCCGAAATAGTTCCGCAACATTTCGGAAGTAATGAACTAATAATAGAGTTGATCGAGGTTTCCTAATCATTTCCATTAGGAAACCACGGTCAACATGTGAAAGATCATAAGATCCGAAATGTTGTGGAACTATTACGGGTGCACTACCTTAACGATTCAGTCATAGCATTTTTGTTTCTTATACAAAGCTTTCAAACCCTCCCAAAATCATTAATAACGAGCCACGACTTCATTCAAGTCAACCAAAATACCCTTTTCCCTTATCTTATTGGCCGGTTAGAATAAAGAATTGCCTGAGTGGTATGTGAAACCACACAAATACAAATGTACGTTGATCTTTTATAAAAACAGGTGGAAATTTACCAAGGAGGTAATATTTTATCGCAAAATGCCAATTAGTGGTGACATATTTAACTTAGCTCTCATAATTTCATTCACAATCTGCTTTTTACAGTCACTCAATCTAATTCCAAAATTACTGCAATATCATTCACCTTGTCAATTTCACGGTATGCGTACCCGTTATTGGAAAGACTTTTTTTTCAAATATCTTTATTTTATATTTCGTCTGAATCCAATAGGTTAAAATGGCGGATGACAGCACCTTTATACGGCTTTCAAGTTCAACAAACAAAAAACCCCACATGTATTTTCTATTCAATTTTGTAAATTTCACTTTGAGTGAAATAAGGTTTTAGGAAAATGACGTTTATTACACTTTAATGTGCACTTTAACCAGAATAATGAAATTATGAATGATGAATGAGTTAAATAGTTGTAAAAGGTGCCTTCTTAACTCAACATCCACAGCTGTGGTTAGCCGTTCTTCAAAGTAGAGCTACAGATAAAGGGGGTATTTTGGTGTCAAATATATAATACGTACTCAGTGTATGATATGAAAAAAAAAATCTAACGAGGTTGGGAGAATTGAAGATTGTCCAGGCTCTGCCGAGACAATTATCAATTCTCACAACCTAGTTAGATTTTTTTTCATACAATACACCAAGTACGTATTATTTCTATCTTATAACCCCTATTTGTCTTCTGTTCATCGATTTTTCTAACCTTAAATGCGAGTTTCTGAAAATAACCGCATTATATCATTGTTCTAAAAATAACTATGTGGTATCATAAAATACATCATACGGGATGTTATCACACGGATATTTGTATAGTTATAAGATAAATCTTATTAAGTCGATTCAAATGAGTATCACAACATAGAGTTTGATTGGGATCTAAAGAATTTAGACTGGCTTTACCCCCTCCTACCTAGACCCCTGTTTCAAAGATCATTTCGATAATATACTATCTGTGTTAAAACAAGTGAAAAAAGTAATACATATCAATTAGAATTTGATCAAGCCTAAGATTCTCAATAGCAAGATGCTCGCGAAGATTTAACATTGTACCCTACTTTAAACTGTTTATCAATAATTTCCATTGTATCCACAGACGTTTATGGATGTATCTTACTTACACTTGCATTTACATGGAAAGTGAGTCACTCTTAAAGTCAGTTTCACACCTTAACGTTCTAGGGCCCGTTTGACTAAACATCTAACAAAAAGAATAATCATACGTCGTAATCACAAATCGTACCTGGAGTTTTCATTCATCGTTAGATTGTGCCTTGCAATATCACATTGGAGTCGTCTTTAGAAAAAAAAAAAAAACAAAAAATGAAAACATAGAGATTTTGGGCTTTCGACAATCTCCGACATATGCTGAATATGCGTGTTACGGACAACTTCCGATTGTATAGCGCAGATAAAGAGTTCTCCGATCATTGCCTGGGATTTCCGAAGTTTATTAGCGTTCACAAAACATTCCTCCTCGGAGAGCCTCGACGATTCTTCGAAATAGTCCTCGGATAAAATAAGCGCGCAGTCATAAAAACGCATCATTTCGCACGTTTTTTACATGATATTACAATCATCAAAAAGACTGGAAAAAATCCAGTTCTACGAAAGATTTAAACAAGGCATATTTTGATTTGATTACAAAACGATGTATTTTGCTGATTTGTGTGTGATGTATTTCCCTCAATTTCCCTATGTCTATTCATTACTTTGTCCTTTAAATAGTAACTTGTGACGCCCGTCCGTTAGAGTAAAAGTAAAAATTCATTTTATGTTGTTGCCATGACAATTCGTGCTTTCTGATTGGCTGACAAATGGTTTTAGTTCTCAATGAAAGCATTTTGAGTACGCAGATATTTCGTACCTCGCTTCCGCGAAAAGTAGTCCCATTCAAAAACTCTCTTTTTATGGATGAATCTGTTTTTTTTTGGCTTTATCTAATCATACTTATGTATGAATATGTAACATCAATGAAAGGAGTAGATAACGTTTCTCTCTTATCTAACAGATTCCTGACTGCTGAGACAGCACAGACAAAAATCTCGTTGAAGCTGATGTTAAAAAATGTTGATTTATCAACGGTCAGGGGCAACAGCCATATATACCAGGATCACTCTTTTGACGCATCTCTCAAATATAGAAATCAGATTATTTTTTTTGTAACCTTTCGCAATATTTGCCAATATATGTTATGGCTATGAAGTCAACCATTTGTTCAACCCGACAAAGTAATCATCTTTTTTAATCACACAGCAATGTACCACTATGTAGTGAAAATATCAAGAGTTAATAGAAACGAAAGAATTAATGCCTTAGTTGTTCATCAAATATCCCCTCCCCCAATACCAACCCAATCATCTCCGATATCCCAAAACTTAATGATCATTAAGGAAAAAACAGGTTTTCTTTCTATCTGTTATTAATTTTTGTAACTATTTTGTCTTTTTTAAGCAATAAGAAAATTGTATCAATTGAAAAAGAATGTATAGCAAGTGTATTTGTTATGTGTAGGATTTTTTAGTATGAATACCATTCGTTATGATCGATAAAAGGGTTTAATTTTCTTATTTGTGTCAAAAACAAATGATTTATAATATCATTTTCATCAGTGTTGGCTATGGGAAAATTGATGCCGTGCGTAATCTTTCACAATAATTTATTGCAAAATAATTTTCTCACTAATTGAACATTATAAAGTTATTTGAACCCTCTGCGCGTTTTATGCCCCCGCATCGATAGATGAGGGAGTATATTGTTTTTGCCATGTGTGTTCGCGTGATTGTATGTTTAATTATTTGTCCCCTAAAAACTTTAACATTGGTCATAGTTTTTGATTGGTAGATGATAGAGCCTCCATATTTTATGTGCATTGCTTGTGACACGACCTTTCTCTAGGTGCCAACTTCAAGGTCATCGGTCAAGTTCAAGATCATTTTCAAGGTAAAAAAAATGTAAAATTAAAACTTTTACATTAGTCATTGCTTTGCAATGGTAGGTGATACGGCTTTGATATTTCACATGTGTATTGCTTATGAAAACACATTTCAGTTGATACGAGAATCAAGACCATCAGTCGATGCCATAATCTCAAGTCACTTAATTTCAACATAAAACTTAAATATTTGTCATAACTTTTGATTGGTAAGCTTTGAAATTTCACATCTGCACTGCTTGTGACACGATCTTTCTGTTGCTACAAAGTTCATGGGCATCAGGTAAAGTCAAGGTCATTTTCAAGGTCACATTTGTGTAGAATTTAAACTTAAACATTCGTTATTGCTTTATAATTGTTAGTGCCCCGGCTATCATATTTCACAAGTGTATTGCTTGTAACAAAGCCTTTCAGTTGATTCCAGATTCAAGGCCACCGGTCCAGGTCAAAGTCTTTCATCGAGCTCACTGTTTCAAAATGATGGCAATTTTCGGGGCATTCGTGTTTCTTGGACACACCTATTACTTGGGAAAAACACCTTGAAAGTCCAAAAGAACAGGTCGTTCATAGACCTGACAGATTATGCAAGCTGGTTATGGTTCAAAAGTTTCAGTTTTTCGAAGGTTTTCTGTATTCACAATGATCTGGTATCTGTCCCAAATTAATTAGTATCTGTATCAATAAACAGTAATAGAACCAGTCGAAAATTCTAAAAAGTGAACTGAGTTATGAGCGAGAGTGAAAACTTGAAATTCCAAAAATGTATTTCAAAAATAGTTCATGCAAGCTTTACAGACTTTTTTTTTCATTAATTTAAAGTCACAGGCTACCTGTGCGGAAATTTATCAATCATTCATCAAATAAGTCGATATACCATAAAAAAGTGAAATGAAGGCAGAGAGACCAGTAGCCCGGCGGGTCAGAGAGATATAAGACTAGCGGTCTTGTGGGCTTAATGTAAAATAATTTCTGGTGACCGATAGTCTAGCTGCCTAGCGGCCTGAAAGCAAAGTTATGACAGGTAAAACGAACAGCCTAGCGGTCTAGAGCCCTTTCGACAAAGCTGTCTGAAAACAAAACAAAACAGGTAAAACTTACAGTCTAGCGACCAAGCAGGTCATTGGCCTATCATCGATTTGCTTTCAGATCCCAATACCGCGAGGCTGTTGGTTCTATCCGCGTTGTTTTACTTAAACCGCGAGGTCTCTACGCAGCTAAGCGGTTCCTTTTGTCTATCATCATTTTGCTTTCAGGCCGCTAATCTGTTAGTTTTACCTTATTTCATATTACTTTAAGGCCCTGCGGTTAGGCCGCTGGAGCGCTGGGTCGCTAGGCCCAGGTTCTATCTATGTTATTTTGTTTTCTATTTCTTTAGACAGCTAGGCTGTTAGTTCTATCAAGGCTGATGTTTTTATCTAAGATTTATTTTGTTTTAGGGTCACTTGGTCGCCAGGTCGCTAGTCTATTCGTTTTTGAACGTGTCACCATTTTGTTTCCAGGCCTCCAGACCGCCAGAACGCTGGGCCCCTATGTTGGTGGTTCTATCTGTTTTTGATTTTTTTTGTTTTCAGGCCGAAAGCCGCTAGGCTGTATTTTTTCCATCATTTTGCATTCGGGCTGCCAGGACGATAGGCTGTTCTACCTCTCATTAATTTATAGGATGCTGGGCAACCATGCTGTTGGTTATTTATTCATGCCACCCGCCCACTAGGTCGTTTGCCTGTCATTATTTTACTATCAGGTCACCAGGCCGCTATGCTATGAGTTCCATCTATCTTAAATTTTGTTTTCAGGGTATTCGGCCGCCAGGCCGTTAGGCTATACTGCCTGTCATTATCTTACTTTCAGATTGCCAGGCCGCTTGGCTATAAGTTCCATCTATCTTTAATTTTGTTTTAAGGGTACAATGCCACTAGGCCGCTAGACCGTTGGTATGACTTGTCTTTATTTTACTTACAGGCCGCTTGGCCACTAGGCCTCTGGGCCTCGATGCTGTTGTTCTTTCCTTCCATTCTTTTTATTACAGAGCGCTTGGCCGCCAGGCCTTTAGCTTGGTGGGCTGCTGGACCGAAAAGCTGTTGGTTTACCTCTCAGCATTTTGCTTAAGCAACGAGTGGCTTTAGGGTAGTAGACCCGTAATGGATCGGCGGCATTTTTGGAGTAATGAACTTCAACAGTGTTAGCCGAGGTTTCCTAATGATTTTCAACCTCAGTCAACATTGTGAAAGATCATAGGTTCCGAAATTTTGCCAACCTATAATGGATCTACTGCCTTAATATTGAGAGAATAAATAAAATATAAATTGAAATAAATCAAGTAAACTATATAATTACATTCATTATCCTTTTTCATCAGCGTTCGCATTTTTATGATCATCATTTTGATATGAATTTTCTCTCAACGCTCCGTAGATTCAAAGATGAAGTTTTCTAACAATAAAACCATTATCAACCTTGTTTATGAGCTAGGCTGGTTATAAATACTTTGATGAGTAGCTCTATTGAGAAATTATTTAAATTAGATACAACTTTCAACTTTATTTGTTATTTTATATACAAATTTGCTGTAGCTAGATCTTGTTGAGGTATCCTTGAAATCGAACACTTTCAGCCTTTTTCTAACAGTAAGAAACATCGTGAAATCGACTAGTTGAATGATTTCGGAATGAAATTGAATTGAGTGTGTATAGTGAATTTTGAATGATTTTCGAGGGAGGCATAACGTAATAGCTAATTTCGTCCGATTGGACGAATTTAGCGATAATGTGTACCTCCGTTTTATAAAATCTATGTACAAATGTACTTTTTCTGAAATTTATTGTTTTCATTGGCAAATAAGACCCTTGAAAACTCACTACCATTAAAATCATATATTATTCTGAGTAGGTGGAGTGGAATGAATGATTTGAGGACTGAGCGAGTGGTTTTCAATGGTTTTGATCGAGATAAGTGTCGATTTCACGATGTGATTAACTATTCACTCATTTAGTCAAATACATGCTTGATACGGGAATTTATTATAAAAATAGTGTAAAAATAGAAGCACTGTGGAATAAACGGTTATCCTTCTCGAGAACATTAAAGGTCGCTAGATTGTTTCTCCATTTAAAGCATTCCAACCACTAATCCTAATCGTTCAAAACGCCCAAAATCGCTCAGAGACACCCAAAACTGCACATAAATCTTTCAATATATTTTATATTTCGTTGGTTTGTAAGAACTTAGAGATTCCTGATTTGTCCATGATTACACATGAGTCTATATGATATAAACAAAGTATATCGTATGTAAAGGGGATAATGGTAAATTGACCATTTCGTTTAATGTTCGATATTCCATTACGTGTCTAAGATTTCGTTCGAAATTCGTTAAGTTGATGTTGAAAGCGGCGTAAAATTTTATTCAGCCAATCAATCACACAGTCTGGATTCGGTCATTTTTTTACACAATACCACTTTAATGTTAGACGTCAAGCAGACGTCACAAAATAATCTGAAATGTTGCGTGATATATGTGTGACACGTCACGCGAAAAGGGATCATCTTGGAAGTGCGTAAAGTGTCGACTCTAGTCAGAATGCGCGGATTGCGCAGACTGACTTTTGTCGAAACTTTTCACAGTGTGCTTATTTCTGAATCAAGAATGATCAATCTCCTTTCCAGTGTAAGAATATTTTAGATGCGACCTCTGGTTGACCTTTGCTGGACTCATTCTCTTTTTCAAATATTTATTTAACGGAGTTCATAGATGATCCCTTTTCGCGTGACGGGTCACATTTGCTCTGATCCCACTCAATCATAGTTAGCAAGATCATGAAATTGACACACAATCCTGTTCATAACCATTCTTAATCGCTTACGAAAGGCTCAATTTTAACGTTCAAAAGACTCACTCCAATTTTTCCAAAAAACGCTCCACAACGTTTGCGCTTAAAAAAGTATGATAAGTACATTAAACCACACACACAGAACAATACGTGTATTTTTAGCGCGTCGGGCTATCATTCAAAAGGTCTCGGGTTCGATTCTTTTAAAGGCACTCATCCTTTCCGACTATTTGTCTTTCACAAATGGGTTGATAATCGAAGAACAAAGTGGTTTAGCAGCTCGAGGCTAGGAAATGAAATAATTATGTAGTACTGGTGCGAGAAATGCCTGGAATAAACTGTAAGATGCTTCGGCCACTCCGACATACCTCAAAAATTGTTGAAAGCGGCGTTACAATTCAATCAAATCAAACAAATCTTTTCATTCCAAACTCGCTTCTCCCTCTCATTCAATTTCTTTCCGAAATGATAAAAAGGGCATTCACCATATCAATTTCATGATGTTATCAACTGTTATACATTACAGAGGTCGTAGAAGATTTAGGGCTACATTAGTCCGATCTCAACCTAAATCTTGTAACATTAACTTTCCCATAATATTATAAAAGGTTTACAAGATGGCTGACTGATAACAACAACAAGAAACGAAAAGGGGTTCTAATTTCTTGATTTATATTTATGATGATGACTCATATTTTTATACAATTCAGTCGTGTCACTCAAACCATTCAAAAATGCTCCAAAATCACTTAAAAAATAACATCCATGACTAGATCTACATTCAAAATAAATCTAGAAAGAAAAAATCGCGAGTTCACTTTCATAATTAAAATAGTAAGTTCCTGGTTTTTTCTTGAAGAAATATGAAGCTATTTATTGAACTCGTATTCTAATTATATTATACATATTGTATGCATTATTAAATTGAAGGTAATAAATATCGTTTATTTTGTTCATCCTGAACAAAATTAGCCATATTGGATTACCTCTCATTAATTTCACTGAAAATTCACTCATCGCACTGACTCAATTTCATTCCAAAACCATTCATCTTGTCAATTTCACAATATTGTTAACAGTAATTATCTTATATGTATAAAAAAAGAGTTCTCAATATATTAAAATCTCATGTACGATTACTGCTTATTTCTTTCATAAACATTATTAAAATTCAATAGTATCATTCAAAAGTCACGCACTCCGGTTATCTCAAAAGTTGTTTTTATTCCTCTCTGAAAATAAATGGATACAGCATTTCTTCGTGAGCTCCCGCGCAAAGTAGTCACATAAGACATGTCTTTCTTTACTGATAATTCTTAACAGATAAACTTAACGATATTAAATCCCTTGGTTTGAAGATACTACCTTTTTTATTTCATGAAGTAATGAAACTAAATTTTTATCACACTGTATGAATACCTGCAGATAAAACAGAAAAACCTTATCATTTTCATGTATGAATCCGCTTTTCGAATTCATACTTTGTGATTAGGCTATTAGTTTCATGCCTGCATGAAATCAATAAATATCCTGTGATTGTTGTTGGTAACTGCAGAACTATACATGTCCGTGTTTAAACAAAAATAGATATAGTTAATTACATCGTGGAATTGACATTCATCTCAATCAAAACCATTCTAAATTCTTCACTTTTTTAATTAGCGATATTGGATTACCTCCCTTCAATTTCACTAAAAACTCGCTCATCACACTCATTCAATTTAAATCCAAATTCATTCCAAAATCATTCATCTAGTCAATTTCACGATGTTTTTTACTGTAGTCTTGAATGTTTAACATAGCTCTTAATAGCTTTTCAGTCACATCGCGGCGTCTACAACACAAGCTTTTGATTTTCCACAGTATAACAAGTCCTGCGCCCTGTGTGCAAAGCAGGAAATAATTGGAAAACTGTTTGTAACGTTTTGTCATACTGAATGCAGGGTAGAAGATCCTTTCCGAGCCTACAGCTGCACGTCCCACATAGGTTTTATGATTTTTCACCCATTTGTGGTAGAAAAGGGTCAAAAATGCAGACATCGGAGTTCGAACCCGGGTCGCAATGCCCAACTGGCTTCCGAATGTTCTTTGATGGCTGCTTCATGTTTTAGGGAGTATGCTGTCTAGAAAAGAAATTACTGTTGTTTCATTACTGTTAAGCACATCGTGGAATTGACAAGATGAATTATTCTTGAAAGAAATTGAATGAGTGTGTGGAGCGGGGGTCTATGGAGCATAGTCATGTGTATGTGCAGTATAACAAGCTAAATATTGCAAAGGGGAAATAATGATAGATCACCATATGTTTTCTCATTTAGATACATTTTACTTTACCAAAAAATTGGAGACTTGACGGGTGGATTAGTTTTATGTAAATCTAGATCTACCCGCAATTATTCGTTAAGTTGTGATTTTCAAATAAAACGATGTAGTTTGTTTTTGCTTTTTGAATTATGTTTATATGGGAGGTGTTTAAACTATTCCAAGAGCTGACTTTTAAGTTTATCTTTTAACTCAGTTTTTGATGCCCATGAGAAATTTTGTTCCCAACAAAAAAGGTTTGGTGAAGTAAAGAGGCGCTGTTAGAAGCTTTTTCTTCTTTTCCTTTGCCGATTGTTGTAAGCAATCTATCAAATTGCACTCTTTAATTTTTTTCTGTGGTTTATAGAGAAATAACGGTAGATTATCACTTGATAATCTCACCGGAAAAGCAATGAAATTATCAAAAAACTTATGTCCTGCTTTTGTGCATTTCATCCAATCTGACGTCATCTATGTGGGGCGAAATAAGTGACGTCACAAGTGACACGCTTGACGAATACATGTCCTAGAAATTTCACAATTTGTCTCATTTTTGCAATAAGGAAATATAATAATGGCTTGTTTTTTGAGTAAGATCGATTAATATTTCATTTCGTGAACAATAAAAGCTATAATTTCACTCGTGGCTCCGCCACTCGTGAAAATATAGCTTTTATTGTTCACTCAATGAATATAAATCGAACTTAGACTGAAACAAACGATTATCCTCTATTTATTAAAACTTGTCGTCTGACTTTTATTCACAGATCGACTACCTGTACTTCATTTCAGTCCTTCATTTCGTGTGCAAAAATAAGAAGAAACAATTCCTTTAATGCTTTGAGACAATACATCATTAAAAAAAATTAAAATCGGGTTTTCCTGTTTCTTTTCGTACTCAGTGTTACTTTTAAACAACATGTAAAGTTAAATCTTAAATACATGTACGCAAAAGGTTTTGAATTTAAGCTCACTTTGATGTCAGATTTCAATAGAAAAAGCAATGGGTGGATAATCGTAAGCCTTTAATATCGTAGCGGTTGTTGGGTAGGAAAAATTGTAGTGATGACACTGAAATGCCGGGATTTTAATATTATGTCAGGTGTTCCAGCCACCGCGATAAGACTCAAATAACTGAAAAATGGTGAAAGCGTCGTTAAACCTCGTACAAAGAAGTGAATTAAAGGGAGGGAAATAATTAGTTTATTCATTCACAATTCTAGATTCGTCAGTTACCCGACTTGACATACTAAATATAATTTCGTATCTTATTTAGTAAATGGACTACTTAATTTAAAATCTGTTGTTGCGATTATAAGGTTGCTCTCGGATAATTTTGCTGAGCCAAAGCGTGCGGCTATTAATCCTTCGAACGTGAGTTCTAATCCCGACTCAACAAACCAGGGATTGACACTAATTCCCGAGATTAAGGAGTCAATTGGACTCCTAACAGATGAAATTAAGGAGTTCATGCTTAAAGTAAGGAGTCCGAATTTTCACAATGGGAGAACATTGTTGAGAAGAAGAAATTGCTTTATGTAAGCAATTTCTTCTTTTTATCCACAATGTTCTTCCAAAGAAGTGTTTTAATTCATTAACTTCTGTAGTGAAATGATCTACAGTTTTGACAAGTGTTAGAAACAGCACTACTATTTGCATTTGTTTTTTAAAAAAATCTCAAATTACTCTTGGAGTCCATCGGTCTCCTTACTTGCAATACGAAGGAGTCCCAACTGGTAAACAAGGAGTCACGGACTCTCGGACTCCCTTAGTGTCGAATTCTGCCAACTTTCATCCGACATATCATAAATGTCGTTGTGGTAAGCGTTTTTTGTCTCCCGTCAAAGGACGGATGATAAGCAGTGAGCCTATGGATAGTTGTGGCTAAGATGAAATGGCGTGGTTGTACGCGAAAAGCTAGTTAAATCGTGAGACTGACATTCGTCTGAATCAAAACAATTCTAAATCGATCACCTAGCACTCCATTCATTATTTTCAAACCGCTCAAAACAATCTAAATTACTAATAGATGTACAATCAACATCCGCATTCAAAATAGATATGAATAGAAAAAAAGATCGCGACTTCACTGACATATGAAACTGTTTGTTTGGGTCTTGAAGAAATGGAAAACTATTTATGGAAATTGTATACTTATTTCATTATCAACTATAGCCAATTTTGTTCATCCTGAAAAATATTAGCGGTATCGGATTACCTCCCTTTAATTTCACTCAAAACTCTTTCATCACATTCATTTAAATTCATTCCAAAATGATTCCAAAGACATTCACTTTGTCAATAGCACGATGTTGTTAACTTTATGTATGAGAAACAACAGGAAGTCATGTAGAGGTCCCCCAGCCGATGTAACTCAAACCGACATTAAACCCAAAACAATCGAACGATTTGCAGTTTGTGTTAAGTCCATAACAACATGTTTTTCAGATAGATAAAGTTTTGTTATGTAAGCCGTCACGCGAAAAGCTACAGTCTGGGTAGTCCATGTAGCGTCGAATCTAGTCAGACTGTGTGGATTGTGCAGACTGACTAGGGTCGAAACTTTTCTAACTTTGCTTATTTTCTGAATCTAAAATGACCAATCTAACGTTACCATCATGTGAAAGATTTTTTGAAATGCGACCTCTGTTTTACCAATGCTGGACCAAATTTCTTTTTCAAATATTTATTTTACAGAGTTTCCAGATGGTCCCTTTTCGCGCGACTGGTCACATATATAGGGGGTGTAACATGACGGATATCAAGGGCAGAAAAAGCCATCCATCATTTCACTGACTTAACAGACTTCCCGCAGTTGAAATTTTCTGTTTTTCTATGAATATTTCTTTATTTAACAAAAATGCTCGTTTTAAAGTTCCGCAAGCAAGAGTGAGGTTCGTAAAACCTTTATCTCCTATCATTTTCAATGCAAAATTGATCTTTGGTCACTCACTTGAAATTGCTGGTCTATACCGTGCTACATTTACCCCTTTATCCCTAACCTAGCTTTTGAAGACATACATGTACCGAATCAAATCTTATCATCGACTCAAAGCATGTTAATATTCTTACGAGCGGTAGTGGCGAGGTTTCGATCGCCCAATGAATATTTGTAATGCGAATTCACTAAAGGTCTTGAAGCTATCAATTGATTCTGATTCTGATTTTGTTGATTATGTTGATTGTTTAATTTATCGAAAACTTCCCGACCCATTTCCATTATTGGATAACAAGGGAAGTAACTCACCAGTCCTTGTAGTAAACAGTAAATATGCTTATTTCCCTTAGAATAGATTGATTTCGTTGGTCCAGATTTTGACGCTCATTACTATTATATCTGCCACTCGTGAAAATATATTTTGTTTTTGTTCACTCATTGAAATATAAATCGATCTGACGATTATCATTTATGAAAAGATTATCCTCTATGTACTATCCTTCCAGCAAAAATAAAGATGCTAATCAGACAGACAGTTGCTGGGTAGTAGACCCGTAGTAGTCCGTAAACATGTCGGAACTCATGATCTTTCAAAACGTAAAGCGAGGTTTCCTAATGAAATCAATTAATGTGCGTGTATGTGTTTGGGGTTGGGGTGGGGTGGGGTGTGTGGGGGGGAATAATTAGCTTTAAGTTTTTCAACGGATTATTTACCTATTATAACGCGACAACTTCAAATGTCACAAATTAGAAATAGATTACAAGTCCATCTTGCTTTAGAGACCATATTAAGCTACCATTCTCTTTAACAACCGCTTTTTGACGGTCCCATAAGTGGTTGTTAAATACACATTTTTACTGTTCTTCCAATTCACAGAAATCCTAGTGGCTGTATAGCCTTAATGTCTTTTTGCTAGGAATCACAGTAAAAATTATATATTCCGGTCCTTAACAACGCGGATATGTTTTAAATCTTTTGTTCTGAAACAATAAACGCATGCTTCTCCAGTTGTTTGATATAAAACAATGTCTATCGCATTGATTTGAATATTTTGGTAAAAAATCTGAAGAGATGAGCAAGAAGAAACGGGGTGCTAGATAAGTGGACTTGCAACTCCCAAGTGAAACGAAGGCGTCACGTATTTTCGTACTTCTTTGTTGAATTCTTTCTATAAAATTGTATATAAGAATGAAAAGTATTACTTTTATTAAGGATAATTTTTTTTATGGAAAATATGACATTTTTCTTTCGCATACCATTGTTATTAGAAGTTATTTTCAAATAAGATAGATCAAATAATAATGAAAATGGTGATAGAAAAAAGTTCATATGGTGTATACGAGTCCACTTGAAATTGACAAGTTAAATAGTTTAAGAATGATTTTGGAATGATGTTGAATGAGTGTGCGGATCGAGTTTACAAATGAAGTTTCGATATTTTCGTCTTAATTTGGCGGAAGTAACTATATCATCAGCCTTAAAAAAAGATACGATTTTCCCTGTACAAAGATTTGTGTATCTTCGCGGATGCTTCAAATCAATGCCCGCTAATAAAAATAAAAAAAAAAGTGGGTTGTTAGATTCACATGAAAATGTAGAGATTGTGTACTATTCTGGAACACTTTGAATGAATTTGGCGTTTCTGGGTTAGTATTTTGAATGATGAATGAAGCATTCAGTGAGCGATTTCGAATAGTTTCAAATTGGATTAGTGTCAATTTTGTGATGTTTCTTATTGTACTTAGAGACAAGATACAAATACCTCCGTTTTTGTTGGCATTTTATATAGCTATTCTGCGTTATAAATAAACTGGTAGGGCGGAGCTTAGCCGTGATGTAGTTTGGTGAGTTAATTTTTATTTTTTCTTTTGTTCATTAAATAGCTAGTCGGCAATAATCGTGCACGCGTGCAAATAAATATCCTAAAACCAAAAGGAAAGGGAACACATTACATCTTTAGAAGATATGAAAATGAATAAAGGCTGATTTACCTTAACCTTAAGTGCATCGACCTGTTACTTAGGCTCCGCCCTGCCAGGGGAAAAACCGTGGATTATACCATCACAGGGGTTTTACAGCATGTATGTATGATAATTATTGAGATTTTGGGTAGTAAACACAAACAAGAAGCTCAATAGGTGTTTAATTATACGGTAAAATCCGGAGATTATGGCTTTATTAGGATTCTGCACCGGTAATAACCACAAAACTTTACCGAGTCACTTGAAATGGGGGAACAAAATAGTTAACATTACGTCGTTAACTTAATCCTAAACCCAGTAAGTACAGCTGATTGCTTTCTGACCTTTGATTCTCAGTCTTTTAAATGTCAAAATACTGCGAAGGAAACATTTATATATTCTCAAAAGTGATACAAGCTACGTATTTCGATGTATTGTTTCATCTCGAACTAAGTCTAGAATTGTTTCTGAGATGGTGCATGTAAAATCGTGCATATCATATAGACTGACATATAAATATTCTGTCACGTATAAAATTTGTTATTCTTCTGGATTTGTATGGGAAAATAATGTTTAAAAGAAATGAAGGATTTTATCAATTTGCATTTTTGATATCAACACCAAGGCGACTTCGGAATGAAGATTTTTCCTACAGTTAACGACATCGTGAAATTGACAAGGTGAATGATTTTGGATTTATTTTGAAATGAAATTGAATGAGTCTGTGGAGCGAGTTTTTGTAAAATTAATGGGAGGTAATCCTATATCGCAAATTTTGTTCAGGATGAACAAAATAGGCGATATTAATTACCTCCCTTTAATAAAATATGCAAACAAGTTATATACATAGCTTCCTATTTCTTCAAGTACCTATGAGAAGCCAACACTTTGAATTATGTTAGTAAAATCGCGGTTTATCTCTATCAAAAGTTATTTCGAATGACGTTGTTGATTGTATATTTTTTCAATGGGTTTGAGCGTTTTTGAATAGTTTAAGTGAGTGTTTGGAATGAATGATTGGGGCGCTGATTGAGCGATTTAGAAGGGTTTTGATTGAGGTGAATGTCAATATCACGATGTTACTTACTGTAGTATCTTATAGTTTTTCTCCTAATCCGTTGAATTGTACATTTAAGGATGTCGTATTTGTATCACTGCTACAACTCCATGTGACATAGAATGAAAATAACTGTAATTTGTAGAAACTCGTATGAACTTGAAAATCATAGGCACCAACATGAAGGAAGCAATATTTGTGGCATTTCTTGGACTACTCGCCGGAATATCGTATATTGGCATGATTATTAGCAATCTATTCAAAGTACCAGACATAATACCGGTATTGCATTCCAGAGAATCCGCGCTCACTAAATTTCTGACAAGAAAATGTGGACTTTTGAATCGTCCATTTTGTCCGCCGATTTTCTTGAGGAACAACTATGTTCAAACTCTGTTGGGCTACTTCTTTAAACCATCAATAGAAGCTACATTTGATCGAGAATATCTGCAAATGGCGGACAAAGGAGTTATCGCCCTTGATTGGTATCGAAGTAACAGCAATAAATTAAGACGAAACAGTCCTATTGTAGTGATATTTCCAAGGTTAACTGGTGACGCAATAAGTGTTGCTAATACCTGCCATCTTGCAACGATGAAGTCATTTCGATCCGTGGTCATTAACAGAAGAGGACATGGTAATAGCTGCCTGACAACACCAAAGCTTACTAGTGCTGGAGACCCGAGCGATGCCAAAAAAGCGATACTGTACATCTTCCACAAATACCCGTATGTTCAGATGGTCGGGATTGGTTTCGGGGCTGGTTGTGCTACGCTCTTCTCCTACCTAGGTGAATTCGGGTCCTCCTCGCGCCTAAAAGCGGCCGTTTGTATTTCACCATCATATGATAATACTGAGAAATTGTGTGAACAGATTCCAATGATTTATGAAATTCTGGCTCTTATAAATCTGAAGAGAATGCTGCTACGATATTTTAAAGCGCTTCATAAAATTATCGACGTGAATGCTGCAATCTTTAAAGCTTGGAATCTAAAAGAATTTGATTTTCACGTTTATTGTAAAATGAACGGAATTGAGACGTTCGAGGCGTTTTGGCGGAGGAACGATCCAATGAGAGACGTGGACGATATTTCTGTACCGGTGCTCTGTGTGAATAGCACGGATGATCCGGTGTCGACCGTAGATAACATCCCGTTTGATTTGTTCGATTTCTACCCGAATATGTTGCTGGTGACGTTAGACAAGGGAGGTCATTGCGCGTTTCATGAAAACATTTCCGGATCAACATGGGCCGAAAATCTTGCTGTCCATTTTGTCGAAGGAGTAATGGAATTTATAGCTTATTCAAGATACTTTTACAAATGAGGATCTTTATGAACAAAATGAGTTTGATTATCGAAGATGTCACCCGCCATTGAGCAATTTGGCCAAAAACGTACCCAGTCGTGAAATTGGAACATACACGAAAATGGGCCTTACAACAAGATCTGTCCAAATCACAATAATTAAATAATCAAATATTGCGCTTTCTATTTGTCTGAAAAATTTAGTTCATTTATCAACCAAAACATTTTGAGTATGTAGATATTTTGTAGATGAACACATTTCTGCCAAAGCTGTTGTCTCGTTACGAAGAAATCTTTACATTTTCACTTCAAAATATTAAATTGTATGATATAAAGAATTCTTTAAAGTTTCATGGAGGTATGAAACTGAAAGACTATTACCGCTTATTTATGAATAACATTCGCTTACCCATTAAGTGTCTGTTTAAAAGTGTGATTAATTTTTTTAGTTTCATACCTCCACGAAAAAAAGAAAAAAAATCTCTTCGTCTCTTTTATTGACAGTTCATTGACACTGTACATGTATTTCAAATTAAAAACAACAACAACAACAACACACACACACAAAGAAAAAAGAAAAAAAAAAAAAAACAACAACAACAGATGAATAATTTTTATCGATGGAACGAGAAAAAAGGATGTCATTAACCAATATGTTTTAAGGTGTTGTAGATCTTCCTGTCTGGGAAGCTTTTTCACCCCACAACCTATTTGGCGTTATAGTCAACAACAAAATGAAATTGTTAAGATGAATAAATTTGGATTGAATTAGGAATGTAATTGAATTTGTGTGCAGAGTGAGTTTGAGTGAAATTAAAGAGAGGTAATCCAATATCACTAATTTTGTTCATCTTGAACAAAATTAGCGATATTTATTACCCCCTTTTGATAAAATATTCGTAGTTTACTGTTTTTGTTTCTTCGTAAACACTTAAAAATCCACATCAAACCAACAAAATCGTAGAATAACTTGATCGATTTGAATGAAATAGTTGATCGTCTTGAACGATATCGAAATATTTTCAAATATTTTTTGTGCGTTTATGATCGATTTGAGCGAGTGTTTGAAATGAATGAATGCAGCGTTGAGTGATAGGTTTAGAATGATTTTGATCGGATTGATTGTCAACTTACTGACGTAACTAACTGTATCTAAGCGGAATGAGGGTCAATTTCACAATGTTCTTTCCTGTAATTGTTTGTTCTAGTGGAAATCGATTCATCTTTCAGTGAGCTTCGCCACGAGTGAAAATAAAGCACGCGTTGTTCACGAAATCAATCTTTTGTGAAAAATCAAAGGATCATATGACGAAATGAGAAAATTTTTGGACTAATTTTCTTAGTGCACGTCATCCTGAGCCTGATTACTAAAAGAACGCTATGACGTCATTTGTTTACTTGCCCCCTCTCAGTGAAGACTATTGTGAATTTGACTCTTATTCCGTTCAGAACCGTTCTAAATCGCTCACAGAGCGCCCCGTTTATTCATTCTAAACAGTCACCAAAACATTAAAAAAACGCCCCATATCTCCTAAAAAGATAGGATCAACACTTACATTCAAAATTAAAATAGTTAAAAAATTCAAGATTTCATTGAAATAAATGAAATTGTGAACGTCTGAATGGTTTTTGAAGAAATATGAAGATTTTTACAGGACTTGTGGGCATATTTCTATTACAGTGTATTTGGGTGTCGGTGTGTGTGTGTGTGTGTGTGGGGGGGGGGGGGGGGGTAATAAATATCGCAGATTTTGTTCATCCGGATCAAACTTAACCATATTGGATTACATGTCTTTAATTTCACTCATACGCATTCATCGCACTCATTCAATTTCATTCCAAAATAATTCCAGAAGCAATCACCGTGTAAATTTCAACATGTTGTTAACTGTATAGGTTGTATCTAAAGCCGTCGTTAAGCAAAGCGTTATGGTCATCATACTTAGAGTGTTCAAACGGTTCAGTTTCTTAAGCGTGTACGGTCAACAACATCAAGAATTTTGACAATCATTCCGATCAATACCATTCTAAATCACTCACTCAGCGCTCCACTCATTCATTCCAAACACCCAATCCATTCATCCAAAACACCTTCCGAAATCGTTAAGACAATTACTAAATCCCGTAAGTACAGTTACGAGGTTTTGACCGCCAAGACAACAAAAACTTTGTCTAGCAATGGTATCTATGATGCAAACCCGATGAGTTCAGACGGTAACGCGTCATTCGGAACATCGCTCGGACATTTCCGTAAACTGGAAAGTACCTCGGACGTACGTGTAGTAATTTTTGGTCCATTTTAGGTAATTCGGCTCCTGGTTGTACTTTTGATAATACGCTTTAAGAAAAGCAAATTCCTTTAATGCTTTCAGATTGCTTTCAGATTGTCTTTAGAGATTATTTTGGAATATCGTGATTTGAAAGCAAAACGCAGTAAAACACTGCGTTTTGTTTTCAAATCATAGTATGCCCAATTTTTACCTTACGTTGATTTGTTTTTTCGCAGCGTCATTCTCAGTTACATTTGTGACGTCATATAAACCCACGTGCGAAATGACGCATTTTCATGGATGCGTACGTATTATTCCAGAGGACTATTCCGTAGAATCGCCGAGGGTTCCCGATTGGATAACGCGTATGACTCTCAATCCTTGAGTCACGAATTAAACTTAAGGTAGTAGACCAGAAATAGTTCTGCAACATTTCGGAACTCGTTGTCTTCAACATGATTGACCAAGGTTTCTCAATGAAATCATTAGGGAACAGCATTTAACACTGTTAAAGTGCATTACTTCCGAAACGGAAGTATTACGGGTCCACTACCTTAAAACAAACGAACAAATTTTCCCAATGCTGTTATGGAAGAGAAAGAGTTTGTATTTCAACAGCACAGCAGTTTTTCAGGTACATGCTTGTACTTTAGAATAAGTAGGTAATTGGAAAAATCCCGTCATTCAACAGTTATCTTCAACCTTTTATTAAGAAAGACAACTCTCTTTAGTATATTATCGAAAATTTCCAACCAACAGTTATCGTTCACGCGCAAGAAGCGTAACTCTCAAAATTTAATTGTCTATTCATTGTATTGGGAAATCTACCTAACAGCAAGTGTATTCGTGATCCTTTCTAGCCGATAGGTAAAGTCGCCTCGTAACTAAATTGAAAATTATAAGGAAATATTATTGCCGTGATTAATTGCACTTTCGTGAAATGAAAAAGAGAGAAAGACGTAGGAATTAAACTTTTGTTTAACGTCACTTTAGCCAATTTACTCCACGAATCAACCAATCTATCGTACAAAAATTCGGATTTATAAATGAAGTTGTATTTCCAAAATGGTACTGTGAACAATATGAAAACCAATCTTTCAATTGTTTAAACCGCACGTAAATGCCACTACATTCATTCTGCTTCTTATCAACCAGTATATCAAAAATCACTAAGAGCCTGTTTCTTATTTGCAAATGACAGATTAACAAGTGAGGTCAAGTATAGGTAAGCCTCAAAATAATGTGACCCTATCATAGAGTTTGCACTCTTTGAAGTTCCCCGTGAAAGTTCATTGTTGTGTATAAGTTGTGGAATTCACTTTTCTCTCATGACATACAGTAATCGATCTGAAATGTATTTTATTTTGATTATCTTTGACAGAAAACTACTTCTTATCATCATTTTCCTTCCACTTCATTTTGTGACCAAATTGTCTTATTATTTTTTTCATTCTTTATCAAGTAAGCTGGTTTTCCAAAAAATGCTGATCAAAAGTGATGCCAGACTGGAGAAATGATTTACTGAAGAAAATGTCATTTTTAGTTTAAATAGCCAATGTATGTTTATGTTATTCTGCTTACTTAATGAGCTGGCAGGGCGGGGCTTAGTCGTGACGTAATTGGGCGAGTTTACTTTTCAAAACTTCGGGTTCTTTATTGTTAACGCATGCAAATAACTGTAATTGACCCAAAGGAATCACGTACTTAGAGAGAATGAACTCATTTCATCGTTTGGTTACCAAAGCCTCGTAACTTGAGCTTGATTAAGCTGAAGTTACGAGGTTTGGTTACCAATGTACAATTTAAGGATTCGTGTTATTTAAGTTGTCTCTGTAGAAGTAAATTGAATCTGATATCTGAAATCTGATATACCTTACCCTTAAATGCAATGACCGTTACTTAGGCCCCGCCCTGCCAGGGCATTAATCATGGATAATACTGAGGTTTACATAAACAATTGTTTTACGATATTTTCCCTCACTAATTAATCTGTCATCTGCAAATAAGAAACGGGCTCTTAGTGATTTTTGATAAACTTGTTGCTAAGAAGCAGAATGTAGCTAAATATCATAAAACAATTGTTTATGCAAACCCGTAAATAAAGCTGTTGTAACAATATTTTGATTGCCAAAACTTATCTTATCATTAGCGCCTACAGACGCTTGTAATCAAACGCGTTCGTGATGAAAATCTTCGCCAATCTATACTGAGTTCCAAAAGAAAATGGGTTCGTTAATAATTTGCTTTTCCTTAGTTTTAATACAATCGACGGAAATCTACCGAGTAAAATCGATGTTTTAATCGAGAAAGGACTCTATGCGTAG
This sequence comes from Fragum whitleyi, assembly GCA_948146395.1. NCBI lineage: Eukaryota > Metazoa > Mollusca > Bivalvia > Cardiida > Cardiidae > Fragum > Fragum whitleyi. Next base: position 28,847,538 of record OX411553.1, read on the forward strand.
AATAAGGATATCATATCGGATTTGTAGATTTTTTTTTCAAATTGCATCAATTATACGGAGATAGGATGAACCCTCACGACAACTTCTCTAAGGACAGCAATGCGCCTATACGGCATTGTGCTGTAGAGTTAGACCTAGGATTCCATAGCATTTTCAAGCAAAAGTAACGGTTAATACGCATGAGTGACTTGTGTGTGTGAACGTTACTACTTGATACGTTGATTAGCCAAAAATGTCATTTCAAACGGTACAATCGTGTCTTTCAATTACTCATGCTTTTTAAATGGGTACACACAAAAAAGACGGATAGGAATCCTATTAGAATATGAAGGTTAATTCAGTATTGTTTTTCTTTTCTTTTCTAAAGGCCGATACTTGTTCGACCTTTTAGTTCATTCTACACCGTTGTATTGTGTATTTAAATTGTTCAAACCGATTCGATTGATTTGCGTGGTTTTTTTTCTCTCTCTCAAAAGATTGTTGGTCAGTAGCTTTGGGGAATATCACTGGAAGTTTTGTGATGTTGCGCCATTCAAAATCTTATAGTGTACACATTCTTTTTGAACTGAGTATATTAAGAAATTGCATCCTGAACTGCGTTTGTTCCTTTGTGAAAACAGGTACTTTTAAACGTTAACAAACGTTTTGTCATCACAAGCCCGGCGTAAATATCTGTGACTTTAATTGTAGAAAGTGAACCCATTTCTTTTCTTGATCATCGGTTACATTTGATTCCGCTTTTTCTCTCGACCAAGGATATCCGTACCGTTCATATCTTCACGACCGCCATTTTCTCAGTCAAGGTAAACCGTAATTTTTATTTCATAGCAGGCGCCCAATTTCGATCTAGGTTGTCTGTGTCCTTTAAGTCTTCACTGTCGCCCATTCCGTGACGCAGGATATCCATTACCATCGTACATGTATGCTTAAGGTCGCCCAATTCCGATATATAGGTTGGCTGTGACCTTTAAGTCCTCACAGTCGCCCCTTTCTTGGCGCAGGATATCTATAAACGTCGTACATGTATGCTCAAGGTCGCCGTTTTCTTAACAAAGGTTATGCGTAGGTCACAGGTTACAAGTGTTTTCTACGTTTTTTAGCAAACCAGATAGTAGTCATCATCATGAAAAGATAAGAATCGATTTAGTCTTTATAATGTCAAATAAAAATAAGAATAACAAGAGGACCAAGATGGTCCTAGATTGCTCACCTGAATCTTTATGACCCCTGAGACGTCACATTAATTAGATAGGCAGATGTCAAAAAGAAGATAATTGCCTAAGATCAATACAATGGAACGTTTTCAGCGAAGAGCCCGACAAATATGCCTTTTTGCTCTTTGATTCTATGTAAAAAGGGATGCACCTTGGTGGACCCAAATGTGACCCCAGGGTCTTGACAAACTTGGTAGGGGCCCACAAGAGGATACTACATACCAAAAATGAAAGCAGTGTGCCCTCTGGTATCAATTAAAGAAGATTTTAAAAGATTTTCGCTCTTTGATTCTATGTAAAAAGGGTTGCGCCCGGGTGGAGCCCAAATATGATCCTAGGGTCTTGATATGAACAAACTTGGTAGAGGTCCACTAGATGATGCTACATACCAAATATGAAAGCTGTCTGCCTTCTGGTTTCGTAGGAGACGATTTTTGAAGATTTTCATTTTTTTACCCTTCGTGCTCATAAGACATAAAGGGATGCCCCCGTGCAGAGCCCGAATATGACCCAAGGATCTTGATATGAACAAACTTGGTAGAGGCCCACTAGGTGATGCTACACACCAAATATTAAAGCTGTCTGCCATCTGGTTACAGAGAAGAAGATTTTTAATGATTTTCGTACTTTGAATCTATGTAAAAAGGGTTGCGCCCGGGAGAAGCCGAAATATGACCCCAGGGTCTTGATATGAACAAACTTGGTAGAGGTCCACTAGATGAAGCTACATACCACATATGAAAGCTGTCTGCCTTCTGGTTTCAGAGAAGAAGATTTTTGAAGATTTAATTTTTTTACCCTTCATGCTCATAAGAGATAAAGGGATGCACCCATGCAAAGCCCAAATATGACCCAAGGGTCTTGTTATGAACCAACTAGGTAGAGGACAACTAGGTGATGCTACACACCAAACATTTAAGCTGTCTGCCATCTGGTTACAGAGAAGAAGATTTTTAAAGATTTTCGCTCTTTGATTCTTTGTAAAAAGGGTTGGGCCCGGGCAAAGCCCAAATATGACCCCAGGGCCTTGATATGAACAAACTTGGTAGAGGTCCACTAGATGATGCTACATACCAAATATGAAAGCTGTCTGCCTTCTGGTTTCAGAGATTTCATTTATTTGAACAACTTTGGTAGAGCTTGACCCAAGGAACATCCCTGCCAAGTTTCATTAAGATTGGCCAACTGGTTTAGGAGGAGAAGATGTTTAAAGAAATTGTGGACGACGCACGACGCACGACGCACGACTGACGACTGACGACGGACGACGGACATTCTACGATCCCAATAGCTCACCTTGAGCACTTCGTGCTCAGGTGAGCTGAAAATGTAACCGAGGAAGTCAACGTATATTATGTTGTTTTTTTATGAAGCACTAAGTGATAGCTCTCAACAAAGAATACTTTTTATCAAAGATTGCATTAAGATGTCATATATAACGTTTTTCATTAGAATTTCATATGACTTTCTAATGAGTTTTTGTTAATCAAAACGTAAAACAAGGGCAGTCTGAAGTCAAATTTGATTTTTGATAATCACTTCTAATCAAAATCATCCAATGTTTATAAAGGCTCTTATACAGAAAAAAAAGAAATTTTAGATAATTATGCACGTTGACAACACTTATTTTTATAGAAAGTAGAAAACAGCAGGTTTAGATCTGAGTAAAAAGCATGTTTAAAGAAAATTCCAACAGTGGAAAAAAGCATTGCAAACATCCTTCAAAGACTACACACAGAGATTTTTAAGGGTGTGTGTATATATACTATTGGCAAAAAGTTAAGCATATCGTTTGTAGAATTACCAACGGAATGCGTGACACTCATGGCTGCAAAAATGAAACCAATCTTATGTAACCAAATTTAAACTTCATCCTATTTCAGTACCTGGGGCCCGTTTTACTAAACATCTTACGATCATTTTTTGCGTAGGCCAAAAATAATAGATGCTTCTACAGCGGTAACTGAATATGGAATTCTACCATGCATCATCTCATTGGAATTGTCTTTTGAAGACGATTCTAATGATATATTGCAAGGCAGAATCTAAGAATGAAGAAAAACCGCCAGGAACGGTTTGTGATTTTGACTTACGATCATTTTTTTCGTAAGACGTTTAGTAAAACGGGTATCAGATGAGTAACCATTCTATGGGTAACCTAATTGGCACTTTCACTTACGTTTTCCTAGAGTATGCGTTCTTAAAAGTCGGCCTAAATGGCGAAATTCACAGCAAATAATTTCGGTGGCCCAAACGAATCAAATTCCTTAAAGTTATAATACACCATTGAAAAATCTTCAAGATTTATTCATTTTGGTTTTCATTAAAATTTCAGTAAAATTATCATCATTCTACTACCTTAATTCTCTACAGATGAGAAAATCCTTCTACTCTGTTGAGAACGAATAAACAGCTTTTTTTATGTTACTCTCGCTATTTTCATGTTTGGTTTAATTTTGTTTGTTAATATGACATGCCTTTTCCACTGTATGTTATGTTATATGTTGTAATTTTGGACTATGAGCTTATATGCTCAACGTCTGGAATAAACTTATGTTCTGTTCTGTTCTGATCATTTTCAGAATTATTTGCGAAATTATAACTTGCAGTCCATGACTTTTTTCAACTTCCCTTTAATAGTATGTAATCCATCCCATCTTTTAAATGACCACTTGGCACCCTTTGTATATCGAATACACAATAGTTCTAAGTCCTACAATTGAAAATTCAGAATACCTTTTCCCGTAGCCGAGGCTGACGAAGTTGTCCAAGATTCTCAACAAGGGGTAAAAATGTGCTTAACTTTTAGCCAATAGTATATATTATGGAATGCTTATCCAATAATCACACGATAGCCCTTATATATCAGTACAAGCGAACCATGACTACGTAAAATCTTGACATGGTTTATTAAGGGTATTAGATAAGTTTCATAATGAGACCCGTCATACAGAAAAAGGACCATCTCAGAATTGCTTAAGATTTGGAAAAAAGTATTGGTTACACAAGAGGTCAATCAGAGAAGCATTTCATAATTCATTTTATAGAACGATAGAATGATAATGCCATATTTAGAAAAAAACAGACATGTGTCAAGAAATCGACATAATTCACGCTGCAATGTCCACACAGTTTGAATACGGTCGACACTCAGCGCACTACAGTTTATATGAGTGACCCATCACGCGAAAAGGGCCATCCGGGAAGTGCGTAAAGATTCGACCTTATTCAGACTGCGCGGAAAGCGCAGACTGAATAGGGTCGAAACTTTTCGCACTTTAATTATTTTCTGAATCTAGAATGATCAATCTACCTTCCAGTGAAAGGATTTTTAAGATTTGCATTCTAGTTGACCTATGCTGGACCCAATCTCTTTTTCTAATATCTATCATACAGAGTTCCCAGATGGTCCCTTTTTGCGTGACGGGTCACATAAATATTGTTTCACCGACACCTAAAATGAGATTCGTAAAACAACACCGTGAATTCAAACCAAAGGAAACTTCTTTTAAAAACAACTAGACTTCTATCAACACTTTAGGAAGTGAGAGTTTTGCTTAAGACAGGCAGTGCTCGCAATCTGAAATTCATCTAAGTCTCTCATAACACATGTTAAAGGTGCTCTATCACAGATTTTCATAGAAAAAATACAAAACTTGTTATTAGATTTCGAAATGAGTGTTTTTTAGACGATTAAGAATAGCCCAAGGGCATTGGCACTAAAAACAACATGTTTCAATATTTTCGTAACTTATTTTTTCGAAGCAGCAAGATCAGTCAGGGATCCAGTCTATTAATTTCCAGTCTATAAATTTCGAAATCGTTCTTTTCCGTGAATTATCTTTCATTTTTGCTTGTATTGACAAGAAGTTAGCTGTCAAATACTTTCACCTTAATCTTTGATTGAAAAAGACAAATATGCGGAATTCACTTACGTAAATAGTTGGCTCGAAATTGAAAAATTATTTTTAAGGCGTTAGTAGTTGCTTTATTTTTCAGAATGAATTTTGCTAAATTCAGTGATATCTGTCTTTCTTTCTATGCATTACCAGATCGAATCTTATTATTTTAACGGCTTCAACATGATAAGGTCATTATTTCCGATTAATTTTACGAACATTTTCAAAAATCACATTTTCCGAATCTGTGAAAGAGCAGCTTTGAAATAATAATAATAACAATAATAATAATAATAATAATAATAATAATAATAATAATAATAACAATAATAACAAAATAAAAGATAACCATGAAGAGTTACATGTAAAACGACCTTTGAGTACCATTGTAAAACCAATGTGATCAAATTCGATTACCCATTTATTTAATCAATAGAAAATCCAACCAGGGTGCAGCTAGTTGCTACCCGACAAAACATTCGTAATGTATGAATACAAACAAGAAAGACAATAAAACCCAGTTCATGTATAAATATTTAAAGGTAGTCTTGCTAAGTTCCAATCGATCTGAGTAAAAAAAGACGATATTTGAATTCCCTTATGGTTATACACTTAAATACATTTTGATATTGACATTCATTTAATCAAAACCATTCTAAATTGCTCACTCAGCGTTCCAATCATTCATTTAAAACTCACTTAAAACATTTAAAAAAAAAAAAAAAAAAAAAAAAAAAACCTCCGAAATCAGAAAATAGACATAGTCAACAACTACATTAAAAATAAAAATCGCAAGAAAAAATCCACGATTTCCACTTAATTGAATTTTGAAAACGTCAAATTTGTTCGCGAAGGAAAAAAGCCATTTTTAGACTTTCGTGCACATTTTATTAAAGGGGGGGGGGGGATGAATATCGCTTGTTTACTTCATTCTGAACAAAATTATCGTTATTGGCTTACCCTTCTTTATCTTCATTGAAAACTCACTCCTCTCGCTCATTCAATGCCATTCAAAAATCGTTCCAATTATTACGATATACTTTGATTTTTTTCTCTAGGTCTTTCAAGTGGAAGAAAGTGTGCATTTTTTTTATATTGCATACTTTGATATTGCATTAAGACTAGTTTCACGTTCACAAATGGATTACACTTCTTTCTGGTTGCTACCTCGCCATTAGTCATCATAAAATTACATTATAAACGGAGTCTTTTTGCGTTCATCTTTCGAGAAATAGTAATGGCAGATTAAAGAAATGACTTTCCTTCTTTTAAATGCATAAAGAGTAAAACAGAATAGTTTGTTTTCATTTATTTGAAAAAAAATCTAAGAAATCAAACACTTGGTCCCCTCTACCTCTCCGTCTCCCCAAATACTCGCCCTCCCTAGATTTCTTAAAAAAAACCCGTTGTTGTTGTTTTTTTTGTTTCTCTATAGTTATATAGATATCTATATGATAACTCTTTCCCCTCTTATTCATGCTTATCTCTTTCTGTCTATCAACATTCTAATATCTTTCTGTCTTCCTCCCTATCTTTCTCTTTTATTTCGTCGTTCACTCCGTCCCGTCCTTCATGACTATCACTAGTCTAGTCGGGAATCAAGTTCACCGTTTCAGTCAATTCAGGAACATGTAAAAGGTAAGAATAACAAATATATGAATATATATTCATTTCATTTTTATTCAATGTCAGTAGAAATCAAAGTGTATTTTATGATCGAAACTACAAGTCGACACAAATATATCCGCCGTCCTATGTTTACATTGTAACTTCATAGCAACGGATGTATATAACGGAAAGGATTTTTGCGGGAAGTTATCTTTGTAATAGCTGTTATTTAAAAGCGGTATTAATATAAAAAAAATCGTTCTTGAAGTATAGCTGATGTAAATAAATTGATTAATAAGAAGTGAATATCGTTTAAGAATATCAAAATATACTATAAAAAGGTTATTGAATTTAAATGGGAATATATCGTGTCGGACTCGTTCTTTTTAGCGTAGTTGTCCGAAAGAACTCGTCCGAAACAGAATGAAAAATACAGAAACAAATACATATACATCTATTTTATTGGTCCCAAATCCAATGATAGGACTTTCACCAAAAATACAAAACAGATCAAACAATAAATAAAAATTAGTAAATGACATAAATTAGATGTATTAGAAATTGATTGAATGGAGTTTAACGCCGCCTTCAACATGATTCAGTTATATCGCGGCGGCTGGAGCGCCTAACAACGGATCCCTGGTATTTCTCTCACCAGTGCAACCATCACATTCTTTCCTAGCCTCCAGCTGCAATCTTACATAGTTCTACGATTATCAACCTATTGGTGAGAGACAAATAGTCGGAAAGAATGAGTGCCGCCGTCGGAGATCTAACCCGGGACCTCTAGAATGACAGTCCGACGCGCTACCAACTGCGCCATGACGGCGGCTAGATGTAGTAGAGAGTCGCCGTTAAAACAAAAGGAACATCTAGATCCCATCAACATTTTCATAAAAACATTTTGGTAATAAAGTACCATTAAATTCATAAATGTAGCGAATAGCAGCATAGCTTAAATAGTCATAAAGAATCACCTTATACAGCTAAAAAAGTACTTACTACTAGCCATCATTTTGATTTAGACACGGATCCTAAATGTATACATACATGCATGGAGTCCCTGATTTAGCTTTACAGAACTTTTTCAACCACATGTATCTTTATCGAGGACCCAAAGCAACACTGTCGCATGTGCCCATACAAATATGGGCACTCACACTAGTGCCGCTCCAAACCCTCAATACAGAAATATTAGAGCATGACGTATAAAGAATTTAAAGAGATCTAAGATACTGCTTTTACAGACTGCCTCTTCCTCTCAGAAAACTCTTCCATAGGCTTGATTAAAACCTTTAAAAATAAAATATATATGTTTATATATTCCCATATAAATTCAATAATCTTTATAATTCAGCGTGTCAATTTCACAATCTTCTGAACTGTGCCTTATATACAATGTAGAACAGTTTATATGTGCTTGATCATCAAAAAACTTCATGATTTTTTTTTTAGATTATGAACTTCAAATATTTAGAACGCAAATGTAGTCTCAATTTTGGACGTTACATATTTCATTCTCCAAAAAATAGCATCGCATTCCGAGGACTGAAATCTACGGTGGCATAGAGGTGACATTTACATTTTTTTTTATTTACCTTGAAAAATAAAAAAATAATTTGAAAAAATATGGGATTTTCGTTTTTCAAGATTTTTTTCATGGAATAATAAAAAATGCCAAAAACAAAATCCTCGTTTTACATTTTTTCTTTATAAACTCATTGATAAAAAATGCGAAAATCAATTTTCGTTTTTCAAGTTTTATTCTATTGAATAAAAAAAATGCAAAAAACAAAACTTAAGTCGTGAGCACGCGATAATTTGACCAATCAAAATCTCCCACTGAGTCGTGAGCACGACTTAATCATCCAATAAGAACTGCCGATGCCAACTTTCGTTTTTCGCATTTCTTTTTTATTCTACAAAAGAAAACTTTAAAAACGAAAGTTGTGGATTTTGTTTTTTGCATTTTCTTTTTTTCTAACATAATAATAGAAAAAAAAACTCGTAAAACGAAAATCGAGGGTTTTGTTTTTCGCATTTTTTTTATTCTTTAAAAAAAAGTTGTAGAACGAATAGCGAGATTTTTGATTTTCGCATTTATTTTTATTCTTTAAAAAAACCTTGTAAAACGAAAATCGAAGTTTTGTTTTCGCATTTAGTTTTATTCTTTAAAGAATAACTTTAAAAACGAAAATCCCAGAAAATAAAAAAAATGTGGATTTTGTTTTTTGCATTTTCTTTTTTACTAACATAATAATAAAAGAAACCTCGTAAAACGAAAATCGAGGGTTTTGTTTTTCGCATTTTTTTTTATTCTTTAAAAAAAAGTTGTAGAACGAATAGCGAGATTTTTGTTTTTCGCATTTATTTTTATTCTTTAAAAAAACCTTGTAAAACGAAAATCGAGGATTTTGTTTTCGCCTTTATTTTTATTCTTTAAAGAATTACTTTAAAAACGAAAATCCCAGAAAATAAAAAAAAATGTGCAAATGTCACCTCTATGCCACCGTAGAAATCTGTACAAATCGCAAGTGCATATTACCCTTGATGTTGGCTACATGTAAGAATCTTCGAATTTAAGTCAACAAGTCTGCCTTTAAATCTAGATCGATTTTCCCATTCTTTATAAATATCATACGAGGGTATTCCTTATTCTATTTTTAAATCGCCCCATTCTACAATCACGCCATAACGTTATAGATTTTATACATGTCTTAACACTTTATACTACATGTATTAACTTAAGTAGATCTACTCACATTTGAATAAAAAAGAGTGAACTAAATAGACTGATCTTTTTTATTGTGATTCTGTACTTTTCCATCAACCGAGAATACACACAAAAAATGAGGTAATCTTTGATATTGTACTGATTAATGTTGCCATAGTTTCGCATTTTAAATATACGTGTATATACAAATACTGACTATTTAGCAAATTATGTGACAATGCTAATGACAAGATAACAATAATTATGATTGAGATGAAAATTAAAATAATTTAAATGCAAGTCAAAATGGTAATAGATCTATGTAGGTCCTTTCTATAATACTCGTATATATTAAAATATTATTCAATCTTAAAAAAAAAACACTCGTGAAAAAACAAGAATAGCGTTATATATGTAATATTGAATGATAGTACTTTGTTAACGGGTTATCCATAGCTAACCTTCCATTCGTTCTGGATGACAAAGCGGTGCAGACTGTTTTCAAATTATAATTCGGTTTTGCACGTGCACCTGCTAGGTATGAGTGTTCAAATTATCTTATATATAAATAATCTGACTTGACATTATGACCTTGACCTTTGCTGTTGGCCTTGTTTTTGTTTTTTCATGAAAAGACCTTGTCACATGTAAAATATGAAGATACCATCACTTATCATACCTAAGGTAAGCTCAAAGTAAAAGCTAATAATTTTACACAAATTTAATCTTAAACAATTATCTTGACCCTGATTGATATCCTTGAAATTGGTATCTACACAGAGGTTTTGTCACAAGCATTACAAACTCGAAATATGAAGTTTCCTTCATCTACCGGTCAAAGGGTATGGTCAAGGTAATTTTTGTTGACACCGAGTGACATTGAAAATATGACCGTGACCTTGACTGATGATCTTGATATTGGTACGTACGGGAAGCTCTTGTCAATAAAAAAAAAAAAAAAAATACGCGTGCGAAGTATATATAGTCAAAAATATGGTCTATGTATCTTGACCTTGACCGATTGTATTTTTGTTTATACTAACAGAAATGCCTTGTCACAAGCAATACACAGGTGAAGTATTAATGTAAATCTTAAAAATTTACACACATTTAATTTCAGAAATGACCCTGACTTTCACTGATTACCTTACGATTGATTCAATCAGAAAAGTTTTGTCACAAGCATTACACATGTGAAAGATGAAGTCTCTATCACAACTTACCAGTAAAAAGCTATAGCCAATGTGAAAGTTTTTAGGGGATAAACGAATAAACAGACAAACAAACGGACAGGTCGAAAACAATATGATCGATCGATGGGGCATAAAAAGTGAAAGTGAAATTAGATACCGAAATTGATCGAACGAAATACAGTTGTCCTTTTTGTTGCTATTTTCCTTTTCTTGTTTTTTAATCCCCTAGGCTACCTATGATTTTTCCCACTAATTTATGGGTCAAAATACCATGGTGATTCGATATCTTTAACGGGCGGTTCCCCTTATTAATGAATTTCCCATCATGACATCATAGTACAATATATTTACCATCCGCCTCTGCATATACCGTTGTTGTTGTCGTCCTATCGACCTACTGAACTACATACACACTGACACCATTCGGTTCTTAGAAAGGAATACAGAACAGTTGTACAGTTAGAAACAGTCCGAAATACGGTCCGTTTTACTTAACATCTTACGATTTATTTTTAACTCACCTGAGCACGAAGTGCTCAAGGTGAGCTATTGTGATCGTGGAATGTCCGTCGTCAGTCGTGCGACGTGCGTCGTCCGTCGTCCACAATTTCTTTAAACATCTTCTCCTAAACCAGTGGGCCAATCTTGATGAAACTTGTCAGGGATGTACCTTGGGCCAAGCTCTACCAAAGTTGTTCAAATAAATGAAATCCACCCTTAACTTTCGCTTTACCCTTAACAAACAAAAAGGGTGAAGATATGAAAATCTTTCAAAATCTTCTTCTCTGAAACCAGAAAGCAGACAGCTTTCATATTTGGTATGTAGCATCATTTAGTGGACCTCTACCAAGTTTGTTCATATCAAGACCCTTGGGTCATATTTGGGCTTTGCCCGGGCCCAACCCTTTTTACATAGAATCAAAGAGCGAAAATCTTTAAAAATCTTCTTCTCTGAAACCAGATGGCACACAGCTTTCATATTTGGTATGTAGCATCACCTAGTGGGCCTCTACCCAGTTTGTTCATATCAAGACCCTTGGGTAATATTTGGGCTTTGCACGGGTGCACCCCTTTATATTTTATGAGCACGAAGGGTAAAAAATGAAAATCTTCAAAAATCTTCTTCTATGAAACCAGACGGCAGACAACTTTCATATTTGGTATGTAGCATCATCTAGTAGACCTCTACCGAGTTTGTTCATATCAAGACCCTAGGATCATATTTGGGCTCCACCCGGGCGCAACCCTTTTTACATAGAATCAAAGAGCGAAAATCTTTTAAAATCTTTTTTTATTGAAACCAGAGGGCACAATGCTTTCATTTTTGGTTTGTAGTATCATCTAGTGGGCCCCTACCAAGTTTGTTCATATCAAGACCCTTGGGTCATATTTGGGCTCCACCCGGGCGCATCCCTTTCAGCTCATCTTAGCACGAAGGGTGAAAATAGGAAAACCTTCACAAGTCTTCTTTTTGAAACCAGTAGGCAGACAGCTTTCATATTTAGTATGTAGCATCATCTAGTAGACCTCTACCAAGTTTGTTCATATCAAGACCCTGGGATCACATTTGGGGTCCATCAGGGTACATCCCTTTTTACATAGAATCAAAGAGCAAAAAGGCATATCTGTCTTGCTCTTCGCTGAAAACGTTCCATGGTATTGATCTTAGGCAATTATCTTCTTTTTGACATCTGCCTATCTAATTAATGTGATGTCCCAGGGGTCAAAGAGACTCAGGTGAGCGATCTAGGACCATCTTGGTCCTCTTGTTTTGTAAGCCAAAGTTGCTCCTACTGTAGAAACTAAATATGGAATTCTGACATGCATCATCCCATTGGAATCGTCTTTGGAAGACGGTTCCAATGAGATATTGCAAGGCAGAATCTAACGCTTAATAAAAACACCAGGTACGATTTGTGATTTTGACTAAAGATCAATTTTTTTCGTAAGACGTTTAGTAAAACGGGCCCCTGGCACTCAGCTTATTCGAAACCATTCTTAATCGCTCCCTCAACATTCCATTAATTAATTACAACAAATCACTTATACCATTCAGAAATACTCTAAAACCATTCAACTCTATTTATTATTTCAAAATCGTTTCAAAATCATTATACTTGTCATTTTCACGATGTAGACGAAATTAGCGATGTCTTAATACCTGCCTTTAAAAAAGCCAGCCTAAAATCGTTGAACGAAGTTCTCTTTTTAAATGAAATTTTATGTTAATCGTTTTGAACGATTTCGGATTGATTTTAACGATTTCGGGGAGTTTGTGAGTGACTGGATTAAGTTTTTGGAATGATTGAATGTAACGCAGAGCGGGTGATTTTGAATGGTTTTGATCAGAAGGATTGTTAATTCCACGATGTTATTAACTGTAGATTCGATGGCATGTATTCAGAAAATATATTTGTAAAAGCTATTTAGAATAAAGGAAAAGGATACCTTTCGCGAAAATCTGTAGTAAAATCATGATATTGGCTTTCACCTCGATCAAAACCACTCTAAATCGCTCGCCCAGTGCTCCAGTCAATTATTTCATAACACGCTTTCTAATTTTCAAAACGCTACAATTTTGTTCAAATCGCAACGAAATAGTTCAATACGACCAATGTTACATTCAAATTGACCAAATCATTGCTCTATTGGATAGTGTTCATTATAAAGTGACTTATTTGTCCGCCAAGTCACAAAAAGAAAATGCGTATACATGTATTTTAATATGAGGGGTTGTAATTGATATCGCTAATTTCGTTCAATCGAATCATTCCAAAATGATTCACCTTGTCAAAGACACGATATTGCTAACTGTAGTACGGCACAAGAATGAATGAAACATCGTAACCCAATGACCTAGTGAGTATAATAAGAGCTGTATGATCTATGTCAAGGTCTTCGTGTATTGAAATAGACAGACATATACAATGTATATATTATAGGTAATCAGCAGCCGGGTGATTTTACCAATTTGGAAAGTTACTGTGGTATATCACGCAGTTTGAATAAACCGAACCCACAAAAACCTTGCAAAACAAAAATCGACAAAAACCAGCATGCAAGTGACAAGCAAATTAAAATCATAAATATTTGCAAACTGAAAAAATTCTCTTATAGAACAGCGCACAGAGAACTTTGCGTTTGTTGTTATGGAATTCAACGCTGCTGTTTACAGGTTTTTTTTTCAGTCATATCACATTGACTGTAGCACCGAACAATGTATTCCTGCGATTTTTCTCACCAGTACTTTCAAGGCATTGAATTATGTATTAAATCGCTGATATCGAACCGGGATCCCGTGATTAGAAGTCAAAGTTTCTCTAAATCTAGTCTCCTAATACAGCCATAGACTTTGACTGCATTTTCAGAAAATATATTTGTTGCAGCCCTATCGCATGCCTCTTTAATTCAAGTTTATATTGACAGGTGCTGAACGATCAAAGCACTAAAAGCGCCGAAGGCCTGGTTTATAAAGAGGCAAGGTGACATTTGAAGGCATGCACTCCAATTTTTGAATATTTTAGCAAGGCTTTTTTAAGCGAGGAAAATCAATGGTTCCATTTATCTTTGGGGATCGTAGGCCACATTCCGAACGCAATTAAAAGGAAAAATATCGACCGGTAGGCTCACTTTATAGCGGTGAGTCCGCCAAAAACAACTAATTCCAAAGATATAGATTACTACGACCGATACCACTTTGCATACTGGGGCAACTCGCGTTTTTATAATTTTAGTTGAGTTGATTGGTTTGCTACTAGTAGGTCAATTTATCCATTCGATCATTCCGTCTAACAAACCTAGTAATGCTGTTTTTCTATGGGCACGATCTCGTCGGCTTTTTCTTTTACGTTGAATTCAATTCAAGAAGTTGTATTTTACTGTGGGAACACAAGAAATTGAAAGGGTCGATTTCTCCCTTTCCTACAATATGGTCCATTCTATAATCATACCCCATTATTTTTTTAATTTCTAATTTCTAGATATATATCAAATTACACTCATGTTGATTTATTGTCTGCAACCTGTTCCAAGTTGGCCCAGTCTAAAATTTTGTCGACTGTTTAAGGGTTTAAGGATGGAACAAGGCTTTTAAATTTTTCTAAATTAGATTAATACATTACAAGACAACAAATGTTTAGACAGGTCTAAATTGTAAAGGGTTGCAAATTACATACACTATGTGGGCAAATTAGTAAAATTTGTAGCAGAAAGGATAGATAATATGAGGGAGAAAGGAGAAAGTGTTAGTTAGCAGCATTTTCTTCTTTCCCTATTAGCAAGGTCATCCGTCAAGATAAAATATAAGGGCTATGTATCTTTAACACAGCAGTGATTTTGACAGGGATAAGTAAGAAAATATCTGGTATACATGATAAGGACAAAGGGAATAACCAAGGTTATTACAGAAAATTGACCTCGTGCGTTGTTTCGTCTTTTCAGTTCCCTTCGTCTTCAGGACTATCAGTACTCTGATTTTAGCTCAGCGTAGTGATATGCAAGCACTGCGTTGAACACACAAAAGCACTTCGTGTCGCACAAAAGTTGATGACGTATACTAGACCTATTTTTTGCGCGCACGTGAGCATAAAAATAGCTACGTAGTACACACTTTGTCGGGTTTTTTACTCGATTATCTTTTTCCTATGAAATTTCAAGGATACAGGGTTGTTTCCTATGACCTGTTTGACCAGGCCAAAAAAGCTATTTTTTTTTAGAAACAGGGGACTTGATTGTAAGAATTATTATGAGTTTATTCCCTTTGAAAAAATGCTGTAAAGTAGAGTCTGGTGGCTAGACAATGCCGTCACTATTTCATAAACTAGGTTGTTATCACTTGGGTTGTTAAAAAGACTTCTTTGATATCAATGTCGAGGTTGGGAGAATTCATCGTGACGAGGCTTTGTCGAGTCATGATAATTTTTCTCATAGCCAAGACCAGATAAAATTGATATTTTAAGACACTTACATGTCATTCTATTTATCATGCAATCACTTTTCAGCGCTTTATTATAATAAAGCCTTAAAAATGAAAGAAATTCGTGTGAAAGTGTATGCAAATTGTTTCTAAATATAGATCAACTGATATCATTGTATGTTATCTGACAGGTGATTTCAGGCCAATACAGACTTCATTGCATGATAGAATACTTTGGACAACAAAATAGGATGATGAAACAATTGCTCCATCCGTCTAAGCACCGCTCGATTCATTTGGGCACCATAAAGACTCATTACTTTCATAGCATTTTCTAATTGATTCAGTGATGATAAATATATACTAGGCTTGTAAATGGCATGTAACGAAAATATATATATCCACTTTCTCACCAATTTTGATCCTTTTTGCACATTCTTTCGCATAAGGTCAATTTTGTTATCAAAATGGAGCAAGGGAAAAAACTGCATGCAGATTTTATAGAAGTACAAATACATGTAGTTTGAAATTGTTTTTTTTTATCTAAAAGGATAGAATGAGAGAGAGAGAGAGAGAGAGAGAGAGAGAGAGAGAGAGAGAGAGAGAGAGAGAGAGAGAGAGAGAGAGAGAGAGAGAGAGAGAGAGAGGGATAGAGGGGTAGAGAGAGAGGGAGAGAGAGAGAGAAGGGGATAGAGATAGAGAGAGAGAGAAGGAGAGGGAGAGAGAGAGAGAGAGAGAGAGAGAGAGAGAGAGAGAGAGAGAGAGAGAGAGAGAGAGGCAGACATATTGAAATAAAACTGTTCAAAGGCGTAACAACCATTAGTGTAGTACGTAATAGAAATAAACCCTTCTTAAAAATTATCTTTGATGAATTAGCCTAAAATCGAAGCTACAGCTTATTAAAGCTGTGGTTACGATGTTTTGATTATTCCCCTTTAAACCCCAAATCATGAAAAAAGGGGGAAGCTAACGGAGGGCGGTCCTTTTTTGACACTGTCCATATATTACCTTTATCCTACATATTCTTTGGTGGTCGCCTCCTGAGTTCGTATAAATTTCGGAATCCTAGTTACGCCTATGCTGATGTACCCTACCGTATATGTATAATCTATATCTGCACTTCTTTGTCCTAGCCTGTATTAAATAACTTCTTTTTGATACACAGTAAAGCTTGTTCCTTTTTGAATAATAAGGAAGACGTAAGTTTATTGAATGTAGTTCATTCTTCAAATAAAACTTCTGAACCACGGAGAAGCATGACGTAGGTAATCTTTTTATTTTGGATTGTAACGAAATACTGCTCGTAATAAAATACCGCTCGGATTTTTCCATCATATTCTAGAAATGCTCTTAACCACTCGTTCACGTTGCATGCCGCGTGACGGATAAATCGATTTGCTTCTAGAACAAAATACAAACCGGTATAAATACTAGCTTCCCTAGAAGGGTTTATATTGAAATATATACTTCGAAAAAGCGAAGAAACTGCTTATTTCTGAGTAACCGATTGAATTCAAGGATTTATTCACAAACGTTTTTGTCGAAAAGGTACATAATGGATGTGAAGTATCAGTCGTTTACGAACGCATTGAAATGTTTGATGTAATACAAGTCAATTTCATATTTCAAAAATTTAACACTTAGTGCGTTCTGCTTCTAGTTTAGAAACCAGTATACATTTGAAACTTGTGCTTCATTTGCAATTTTACGAATAATCGTTTGTCGTTTACATTATTTGTTTAACGTGCCTCTCTGCTCTACTTTTGTGATTTATATAGATCTTCTAATGTCAAGGGTTGTTCGGATTTTTGCGTAATTCTTCGAGTGGATTCGGTGTGCAATGTGTGAGGACAGAATATATAGTAAAATTGCTTTCCCAAATTCCAATAACTTCCAGTCTTAGATCCGTAACCCATCAAGCTAAAAGGGACATTGTGCAGAAGTAGAGATAAAAGAGGGTAAAGTCAGTATAAAATCTTTAATTCTCATTGAAACTCTTTGTTGTGGGACTAATTGAAATCGTCTTGAGACGATTCCTATGAGTACCAACAACATAGGGTAGGCACTATTATTATTGAATTACTTTGATCTAAAATCCAAAAGACCCCCTCTGTCTATAGCTCTGTATTGTTTGGAAATTCCGTAAAACAGTTACTTGAAAACAAAGGGTTTTAATCCAGCAGAAGTCAATTTGAAAGCGCATTTCGAAATTTTTTATAAGGAGATAGAATTATCATTTAAGGTTTAAAAAACGGCCAATTGCGAAACCATGCAATCCTAGTTATTATGCACAGACCGCGTATTCTGACCCTGATCGAGGCTTTTGCGCTTCATGTACCTAGATGGTCCCTTATGGCCTGCAAGGTAAAATGCATATGTGATCCGTCGAATACATGTAAAATTTTACAATTCTAACATATTGAAAATGACAAGTTGAGTGACTATGGAGTTTGGAATTATTTTGGATTATTATTGGAATGATATTGAATGAGTGTGTGGAGCGATATTTGAGTGTGGGGCGGGGTAATACAATATCAAAAAATTATTCCAATTTGGACGAAATAAACGGAATTTTATTACTGCCCTTTAAAAATATCTACATATTTTTCTATAAGGGGATTTTTTGTGTCTCCGAGGGCACTTCTCAATCAACACCAGCTTATTAAGAAATTGAATAGTTTGTTCTATTTTGAAAGAGTGAAAAAATGTAAAAGATTCTTGCCATTTTCGAATGAATTTCTGAATGATTTGAGTGAGTGCTTGGAATGAGTGAATAGAGCGATTTTGAATGATCTTGAATAGGATAAGTGTCAATTTCATGATGTTACAGTTAGTTTCATCGGGAAATTGACAATCAATCCGCTCAAAATCATTCTTAATCGATCACTCAGCGCTCCATTCATTCATTCCTTCATTCCAAACACTCACCCAAATAGATCATAAACGCTCCTAAATCATTTGAAAACATTTCGAAATCGTTCAAGACGATCAACATTTTATTCAAATCGATCAGATTATTCTGCGATTTTGATTGTTGATGTGGATTTTACAGTGTCAGCTTTGTCCACGAAGACGCAAAACAGTAAACTACGTATATTTTATCAAAGGGTGTTAAAAATCGCTGTTTTTGTTCATCTTGATTACCTCCCTCCATTCACTCAAACTCACTCCACATACTCATTCAATTTCATTCCAAATTCATTGCAAAATCATTCATCTTGTCAATTTCATGATGTTGTCAACTGTACCAGCTGCATCGAAAGGTTTATGTCGAAAGTTTATTTTTATTCAGTACGATGTCTCAAATTAAAGTAGAAAGCCCGAACGTACGATACACCCCAGACGTGATCGAAGCGGACTATACATATACCAACACACAAGTCCGGACCGACAGTAAAGGATCGATTATTGCCACGCCCACAGCTACAAAATATACCTTCAGAACACAGCGAAAGGTAGGTGTTTGGAAATGAATTCAATACCAGAATACTGTCAACTAGAGCTTCAATTACGACAATTGGAAACTACTATATTTTAACATATAGACATACAATACGGTTTATAAAAAAATCAATTAACTTTGACGGAAACGGGTTCTATCTAGGAATTTCTTATATCGTAAGTGGGCTGCAAGCTCTAATAACGAAAGCTCGATTCCCCAAAACGATATTTATTTTGTAAGTATTGCTAAAGCCACATGAAAATCGGCGACGCCGTGATGTGGCTGATTCATATTGTTTCATCAACGAATTAGTAAGAAAACTGCATCTGCCGGATATCGGCGATATCAGAACAAACTATTTATTTTGGATATGTCTTATTTCTTGGCCTGAAATTGCATTGTCGATTAAGCGTAGTTGTAGACGATACGCCGGCGTGATGTGGTCGACCAATCGGCGATTCGCCGGATATGCGACGCCGACTTTTCGCCTATATAAAACGGAATGGAGAAAGTTAGAAAAAACGAACAAAAAAGGTCTTCGATATGTACAAAATCGGCATGAGCCTGCCCGATTCTCAGCCGTAGCCCGGCTGGTCGCCGACTTTATCATAGATTCCGCAAAGAGTCGTCAGTCTCGCCGACGCGTCAGAGCTTTCATGTGACAGTGTAGCTTTAGTTTGTCTTTAATTCTTATTTTTCTGGCGTTGGTTGTGTATTATTGTGAGTTTTACAAGGGTCTGAACTGCGCAGTATGACTATTATGACAATTATAACTAATAAAAACACCGGGAGAGAGGAGAAAACTTTTATATAATTTTCTCAAAAGTGACGGGACAAAGCATGTATTTCAGATTTTTTTTCAGAATCTTTCCTCTAAATTTCCGTCTTATTTTAGGTACCTAAACTCGGCTTGATGTTGGTAGGATGGGGCGGAAACAATGGATCCACCATCACAGCGGCCATATTGGCCAACAAATACAGAATGTCATGGAATACAAAAGAAGGAACAAAAGAAGCAAATTATCTAGGTAGGCGCTCCGGCTTTAAAGTAATATATGCAAAAATGGAGTTTAGATTCCACGACGGGAGGCAATGCATTGTTGAATACGTGTTGACCTCGCTATATTTCATTT
Organism: Fragum whitleyi; assembly: GCA_948146395.1. NCBI lineage: Eukaryota > Metazoa > Mollusca > Bivalvia > Cardiida > Cardiidae > Fragum > Fragum whitleyi. The sequence goes on from OX411553.1 coordinate 28,867,655, forward strand.
GAAGGATCGATTTGATATTATTTCCGTGTGTGTGTATTTGTAGGATTTAGGTCCCTCCGTGCTCTAGGCATATATGGTATGGACCATGATATTATTTCCATACTAGCTAATCTTTATATAAACATTTCTTATTTCTTTTAAGATTAGGACTTCTTAACGCAAGCCCGGATTGTTATTACTTGTTAAGGTTTTACAATCGAGGGGTCGAGATTAGTTTTGGGCTAACCCTCTCGAAGTATGAAAAGTCACTTACTCTTTCGACTTACCCTAATCCGCGTGTAAATGTAAAAGGATATTGAATGATTAATAAATGAATTCGGGATTAATTTCAAGTCATCTATAAACAGATAAAAACGAGGCTGTGCCGAGTTTTTAACTGTCTTAGATGAGTTTAATAAATATCAGTATTTTATGACCACAAATTTGATATTCTATTTATGATATAACCTGTATTATTGCGTTGGATCGAGGACTTTTACTGATTCAAGTTTTTCCTCGAAACACTAAACGCCGTTTGCAAACTGACATCATTGAATGCATTATGACGTCATTCACACAACGAAAATGTAACGTTGCTATACTTTCTTAGTTCATTTGCATATTTAGTTCACTAGTGTAATAACACCCGTGTAATATCAAGAAATATTTAACGGGGTTATTTTACTCCCGCGACGTGTGTCTTGTTATAATAATCAATCTTATGTTATTCCAGGTTCGATAACTCAAGCCAGCACGGTCCATTTAGGCAATGGACCTGAAGGAGAAGTTTATGTCCCTTTAAAAGATATGTTACCAATGGTGGATCCAAACGAGATCATAATCGATGGTAAGTACACGATTAAATGAGTAATTGCGTGATATTTCCAACAATTATATGTGTGCGAGATGAACATATATTGTGAAGCCTAGATAACCAATCAAAGCAAAAGAATATTCACTAACGGCCTGAAGTGGGGAATAGGCCTTACTTAGCTCCAAATCGAATAATAAAAACTTGTGGCAGTATGCACAGACTTGCTTGTTTCTTGTTTTTGAAAACATTCAGACTTGTTGAAAATCTCATGCGCATGCTCTTCTTTTATTTTATACGCCCATCGATAGACGGAACGTATTATATGATCACTCGTGGCATCTGTGCGTATGGCGTCCGGACAGGCCTACATCGTCCCCTGCTTTGTCCAGATAACTCTGATATCATCTTATGTCAGAATGACCCGAAACTCGGCAGTTATGTTCCTCTCATGATAACGGAGTTCAGTGCACAAGAACCATAACTCTATTCTCTTGCTTTTTATACTTGGAGATTCAGCAGTGTAACGGGTAGGCTTTTTAGCTCACCTGAGCACGAAGTGCTCATGTGAGCTATTGTGATCACCTTTCATCCGGCGTCGGTCGTCGGTCGTCGGTCGTCGGTCGTCGTCCGGCGTCCGTCAACAATTTCTTTAAACGACATCTCCTCCTAAACTACATGGCCAATTTACACCAAATTTTACAGAAATGTTGCTTAGGTGGTCCCCTTCAAAAATAGCTAAAAGAATTGAAATCCATGAAAAACTCTGGTTGCTATGGCAACAAACAGTGAAATTTTAAGAAAAATCTTTAAAATTCTTCTCCTTCTCAACCAGTAGTCCTACAGACTTAAAACTTGGCATGGATGATCAGTTCATAGACCTGAATTAAAATAGCTAAAATCATATCTTTTGGGCCACCAGGTGCGGAGCACCAGGGGGGAGGGGGTAGTACTTTGGGTAAATTTTGTAATATTTAATCTTCTTCTTCTTTGGAACCAGGAGCCCTACAGACTTGAAAATTGGCATGGATGATCAGCTCATAGACCTGAATAAAAATAGCTAAAACCATATCTGTTGGGCTGCCAGGTGCGGAGCACCAGGGGGGAGGGGGTAGTACTTTTGTGAAAATTTTGTAATCTTTAACCTTCTTCTTCTGATGAACTAGGAGCCTGACAGATTTGAATATTGGCATGGATGATCAGCATATGGACCTTTATAAAAATAGCTAGAACCATGACTGTAGATTCACCAGGTGCAGAGCACCAGGGGGAGAGGGTAGTACTTTTGTGAAAATTTTGTAATCTTTAACCTTCTTCTTCTTCTGAACCACAAGCCCTACAGACTTGAAAATTGGCATGGAGGATCAGCTCATAGACGTTAATAAAAAAAGCTAAAATCATGACTGTAATGCCACCAGGGGCGGAGCACCAGGGGCGAGAGGGTAGTACTTTTGTGAAAATTTTGTAACTTTAACCTTCATCTTCTAATGAACCAGGAGCCCTACAGACTTCAATATTGGCATGGATGATAAGCATATGGATCTTAAATAAAATAGCTGGAATCATGAATGTAGGGCCACCAGATGCGGAGCATAAGGGGGGAGGGGGTAGTACTTTGGATCAATTTTGAAATCTTTAACCTTATTCTTCTCCTGGATCAGGAACCCTACAGACTTGAAAATTGTAATGGGTGATCATTATATTGACATTAATAAAAATAGCTAAAATCATGACTGTAGGGTCACCAGGTGCTGAGTGTTTTGGGGAGGGGGTAGTACTTTGGATCATTTTTGAAATCTTTAAACTTCTTCTAATGAACCAGGAGTCCTACAGACTTGAAAATTGGTATGAATGATCAGCATATGGACATTAATTGAATTAGCTAAAATCATGACTGTAGATTCACCAGGTGCAGAGCATCTTGGGGGAGGGGGAGTGCTTTGTTGAGAATTTTGAATCCCTACAGCCTTTATATTTGACATGGATTGATCAACTCATTAAAGAAAACTTTGAAAGTCTCGGACTCAGCCTGTATATCTGGCATAGATTAGCTGATCACATACCTTTTTTTGAAAAAAGCTTAAATAAATAATGACCAGGGGAGGCGCAGAGGGGGGGGGGCTTTTGGCGAGGATTATTTCAAATGCTATCTGATTGAATAAGTGAAAATCTCTTTTTCTGTGGTTGCATGGACATACCTAGGTAATGAAGCTTTTTTCTCAGGTGAGCGACCCAGGGCCAACGGCCCTCTTGTTACTATTTGCCATCCTGTTTTATTTTATCTATTGTAAGCTCTTTAAAAAAGAGAGAGGGAGAATACTTTAAATAATCTTTGAGTTCCATGTACGTGTATTTTAAAGACAAACTGGTTAATCACATGTATAAACTTGATGAAAGGGTACCATACAAGAGGTAGCTTCGCGTATCCATACAGTGTGATTAGGACTTTTATTTCAAATCTCCATGAAATCAACAAAAAAGTCTCTTCATCTCATAAATATCAAATTCATTATCAAGGGAAAAAAAGCAGGTTTAAGAAATATCAAAACTACCAAAGCCTGTTTACCAATTTCCTTGCTATGTTTGTAGAAAACTTATTTCCCTTTTCCTTTCTGATATTTTCAGGTTGGGATATATCCTCGGCGAACCTTGCCGACTCGATGGAACGAGCTCAGGTACTAGATTACAACCTTCAAGTCCAGCTTCGTCCTCTCATGGAACACATGAAGCCACGCCCATCAGTGTATTTCCCAGACTTCATTGCGGCCAACCAATCAGAACGCGCCGATAACGTTTTGACCGGAACTAAACAGGAACTCCTGACCAGAATTAGACAGGATATCCGGGACTTCAAGGCTAATTCTGGTGTAGATAAAGTGATTGTATTGTGGACGGCCAATACTGAACGATACAGTAATATTGATTTTGATATAAATGGTACAGCTGATAATCTTCTAAACAGTATCAAGAGAAACGAAAGTGAAGTGTCGCCATCTACATTGTTTGCTGTGGCGTGTATTCTTGAAGGGGTAAGTAAGCCTATTAATTTAATTGCAATCTTTTCAAAAGTATTTGGGCCCGTACGGCACATTTCCAACAATTTGAAATGTTCTAGACGTGTAAATATTGAGAGGCCCAGACAGCATAAACTGTAAATATAAAGTTACCTTATTGTCTACTAATAATTTGAGACATTTTCTATATAATAGGTGCATAGTGAAGACTCTGGTCAGCCTGTGCAAATGCACAGGCTGGTCAAAGTCTTTGCTTTGCTGACATGTTAAATTGTTGGAAATGTCACGCACAGGCTCATTTAGTATATTTCAATTCCATAACCATATTTATTAAAGTATATAAATATATATACATGTATATATCCATATCCATTCAGACATTTTTCTTTCTCATGGTTTGGATGATCGTAAACCGAGGTGGGATGGTGGGCAGTTGGTAATAGTCCTCGTGTGAGAAATACCTGCTAACCATGTTTAGGTGATTGGCTATATGACAGAAATGTTGTTATAAGAGAGTTAAAAAAAAAAAAAAAACCCTGCCAATCTTTGCATTTGCTTTTCATAACTTGGCCTGAGTTAACGTCACAACTAGGATACCGTTGTTTCGCTTAGTTAACATTGTATTCTGTAACTCCATCAGAAATATCCTTGTCTTACACATTCGTTAGATCTATCTTTAACCTGTCCACTTCGCGGATTCATAAAGTATGATTATAATTTTAATTACATACCTCCATAACACCAAGTTTAGGAGATTGGTTATATGACAGAAATATTGTTATAAGAGAGTAAAAAAGAAAAAAAAGTTGATCTTTGTATTGCTTTTCGTAACTTGGCCTGAATTAATGACACAACTAGGATACCGTTGTCTCGCTTAGTTAACATTGCCTTCTTTAATGCCATCAGAAATATCATTGTCTTACACATTCGTAAGGTCCATCTATAACTTGTCCACTTCGCTGATTCATATAGTATGATTATGACTTTTTATCGCATATCTCCATAAATCAACAAATAACCTATTCATATCTGGATCGCAATAGTTATCGTTATATCTTTTTTCAGTTAAGAACCTTGTGAAATCGACACCCATAACGATCAAAAACATTCTGAATCTTTCACTCAGCAATCAAATCATGCATTCCAAACAATTACTCAAACCATTCGAAAACGCTCCAAAATCTAAAAAGATAGGATCAACAACTACCGTCAAAATTAAAATCGTTAGGAAAAATCTACGAATTCATTTTCTTTGTTGAAATTTGTAAGCGTCTTATTGGTAAGACATAGAAAGCTATATAGAACTTGCATATTGTACTATAGGGAGTAAAACAAATTGCTAATTTGATCACCTTGAACAAAATAACCCCCCCCCCACTCTTTTAATTCATGCAAAATCACACACACACACACAAAAACAAAAAAAACAAAAAAACAAAAACAACAAAAAAAAAACATTTCCTTTGTCAATTACACATATTCTTAATTGTCTGTATGCATTTTCAGGTAACATACATTAACGGATCACCACAAAACACATTTGTACCGGGATGTATAGAACTAGCAGAGAAGAAGAAAGTGTTTATATCAGGGGACGATTTTAAATCCGGCCAGACCAAACTCAAATCCGTGCTCGTCGACTTTCTAGTGAGTGCGGGTATCAAACCCAAGTCGATTGTGAGCTACAACCACCTGGGTAACAATGATGGAATGAACCTCAGTGCTCCACAGACATTCAGATCGAAAGAGGTAAGTTAACATTTAGTTTTAACTATTTTGTAAACCAGGATGGTGAAAAGGCGTCGAAGTTCTAAAAGTTTGAAACATTTAATGGGGTGTAGTCAAATTTGATTAGAACAAGCCTTTGGTAGTACAGGCATTTTGAATTTCTTTCAAATACTTTTAGTAAGTCAAAGGACTTGAATTGCAAGTTGTTTAAGTTCAATGACCATATTGGTTATTTTGTTTTGGTGGGATTAAAACCCTCTTGATATCAAAAAGGTTTAAAACGCTCACTGAATATATTTGTCACTCACAAAGTATTTGAATGGTTTTAGTTACTTTATCCACCGCCGTCATAGTACAGTTGGTAGCGCGTCGGACTGTCAATCTAGAGGTCCCGGGTTCGATCCACGACGGCGGGACTCTTTCTTTCCGACTATTTGTCTCTCACCAATGGGTTGATAATCATAGACCTATGTAAGATAGCAGCTGGAGGCTACGAAAGTATGTAATGGTTGTACTCGTGAGAGAAATACCAGGAATCAATTGTTAGTTGCTCCAGCCGCCGAGATATAAATGAAAAAATGCCGAAAGCGGCGTTATACTCCATTCAATCAATCAATCAATCGATCACATAGCAAACCATGTCTTATCATTCGAAGAAGAACACATATAACGTAAACATTTGTTAGATACATCTAAAAGATTTACTATTTAAACAGTTTCAAAGAATATATATCTAGTTCAAGTAGAGGACCCGTAATAGTTTGCAACGTTTCGGAACGCGTTAACTTTCACAATGTTGACCGAGGTTTCCTAATGAACATCATTAGGAAACCTTGGTTAACACTGTTAAAATTCATTACCTCCGAAATGTAGTGGAACAATTATTGGTCCACTACCTCAAATCACTTTTAAGTTATGCACAATTATTTACTTTTTGTCAATCGTGTTTCAGATCTCCAAAAGTAGCGTTGTTGACGATATGGTTGAGTCCAACAGCATCCTGTATCCAGACGCGAAGAGACCAGACCACTGTGTAGTTATAAAATACGTCCCACATGTCGGAGACAGTAAACGTGCCATGGACGAATATATGTCGGAGATAATGATGGGAGGATCGAACACCCTAGTCATACACAACACGTGCGAGGACTCCCTACTCGCCAGTCCACTCATCATTGACCTTGTGGTACTCGCTGAACTTTGTGAACGAATCACCTTCAAAACTGAATCGGATTCTAGCTTCCAGAGCTTTAATTCTGTATTATCCATCCTCAGTTATATGTGCAAGGCGCCATTAGTACCACGTGGTACACCCGTCATCAATTCTCTGTTTCGTCAGAGATGCTGTATTGAGAATGTCCTACGCGCATGCGTTGGGCTTGCACCGACCAATCACATGCTGTTAGAGTACAAGCATGCGCAGATCGAACAGAAAGTCACAAGGCCACTTCCGGTCGCCAAAAATGTGTCCGCAGCCAAGGAAACGGAATCCATCCAGACGCATGCACGTCGACTATCTGACGAAGTAGAAAAGTAGTGAATTTGGAACATTTAGCCATCATTTCTTAAGTTTTAACGTTGTATTGCTAATGGATTCGTGGCTTCGTTAGCCAGTGCTGATCTCGCGCTAAGCTGATACCGGTAATATTTGTTGAGAAATTTTATAAATTTTATATATATCTTAAGGAAATAACATTTTTTTTAATCTCGTCTCGTTTTAAAGCTTACAACATATACATGTAATTAAACTATATCGTTTTACCAACTGAAGGGCTAATTAACAGAACTTTTCTAATAGGTAAATAATATATGTCTTTTTTTCTTTTTCTTTTGAAAATGCTGGAAAATGATGCCATATAAAGTGATTTCGTTACGAAAAGTTGAAGAGTCGCCGTCCGACTTGTTTTAAGCTAATTGCTTTTTTTCTGATTACAAAATAGATAAATAAATGAATAAATTTATATTTGTCTTTTACATTCAAGAGAAGTAAATTGACTTATTTAAATCGATCTGTTTTCGAAGAAAGACTTACTGTGTCCTTTGTAATAAAGTTGAAAATTAAAGTTTTTAGTCGAGTTGTATGTCATACATATTCCCACCACTTTATACTTTAATCCCGATCATCGAATTGCAAGTCGATTGTTTATATACGGGGCCTTCGGCTGCCACAGTACTTTGATTTGTATTCTCAATGGTATTATTTGGCTAATTTCGCCTGAGACTCTGTGCATATTCCGTATATCTTCGGAAGATCTCCGAGTTCTAATTCCATGAACCGTTAGCACTCCCTAAGAACTGTTACAGCGGACAAATACCTCTGCATGAAAACATGTTAAGGATTCGCAATGAAAACTGTTAAGGCGTCTGCTTATTTGTTTGAATACATGTCGGTTTCGACATTATTTGTACATCCAGAAGACACGTTAAACTTTTTATATATTCCTATTACATTCCTTAGATAATGAATAATCCTGATCGAAATATTTTTGATATTGATATTTCGGTAAAAAAGAGTTTTGATGTTAATTTGATCGAAAAACAGTGTCTCGTCTACTTCTTTTCAGAATTTGAGAAGAGAAAGAAGAAATACTGAAACATTTTATCTGTTTGACGTTAAAACCCCTCAGTCTTCTCTATTATGCCCGTTATCTAAAAGGAATGTCTTCTGTTTCGAAACTTATATGTATTATTTCAATTTTATGCGTATGTTACGAACTCTGCCTAATTCTTTTGGTATGTTACAGTATCTTCCCTACAGTGTTACAACCTCTGTCATTGATATTGCATACAAAAAAAAAAACAGTTTTCTTGACGCCAGGGTTTTCTAAAAACACAAAAAGAAAGCGCAACGAAATCCGAATTATCTTATATCTAGGTCTTTTCTACGAAATACGAGGTAGACGGAAAAAAAGTCCCAAAACTTCATTTAATGCGATATATCTAAAAATAACACTCTGATCTCCTTTTTAATCTATGAAAAACAGTATACCTTCCTTCTTATCAATTATATCTGTCTTACTTTCAGGATAAGAAAGCACTTGCAAATGTTGATTATACGAATGCCTATACATGGTAGTCTAATTAACATCGTAAAACATTCACCTGCTTTAAATGAAAGGTATCTTGTCAAGAAAGTGTAAGATTAAAATCTCAAAATCGAAATGGATTGAACATTCTCAAAATCATCGGTTAAAATCTCTTCTACAATTGCCGGTGTTGCAATTGTTCGCTCAGCATTTCTCCAATATGAAACTTTCCAATTTGAAACTTTTGTTCAAATTAATCTACTATTGCGCTTTTTAAAAAAATATAATAAATGGGTCGTGGTGCCTATTTTATACCTAGACCTGTTTACAAATGGGTACCATCAGCCAAGTGCGTTGTTTAAGTTGCTTTTGAAATTCTAAGGAAAATATAACCCCGAAGTGAATTTATTCAAAAATATAAAGCTAAGCACAAAAAGGTCATGTTTCGCATTTTGATTGAAAATGGACACTAATTTGCATTGAAGTAAATACGAGAAAAGAACCTTTATTCTGTCTATATAAAAAGTCAATCAAACCTTCTGAACTATCTCCGAGATTTGTACAAAAAAGGTCAAAACAGCTAGCCATGCTCTGATCTAAAATATTTTCTGAGAGGAAAGAAAGACCCGCCGAATTACTAGTTGATTATAGTTTTTTACTTTTTCAGCTTTTCGAAATCACAGGACGTCCACAAGAGCCTGGGACGCTCTAACGCCTCCTTCCCTGCGATAAGTTCAAGAACTGGTTCTAGAACGTGAATTGGCAATTCAAGAACAGTCGAACTAGCTCTTGAACTAGTTCTAGAACTAGTTCTTGAACTTCTTTTGCTAGATGTCGAACTAGTTCTTAAATTTGAGTTCAAGGGTTGGGATAATTTCACCAATTATCATAAGGCTTTTTTTGCATAAACACTTCACTGCCCTGACTCAAATGCTACAACGAGTATATTGTAATCAAATTTCCTTGTTGTTTCCTTCTGATGTTGGTATAAACATTATGTGAAAGTTTGAAGTAAATCGGATAGAGATGGTGGGCTCTTTTGGGAAAATTAGTGTATGTTAAGAGACGGGCGGACGGATAGACACACGGACAGACAGGAAATCATAGCTAGAATAGCTAATAAATCCCACTCAAATACAGAAAACATACTAAATGTTTTCACTAATAATCTGTAACCTATATTAGTGATGTAGTTACTATACTGTAACACTCTCTGTCATGCACCGTAACATATATTTCATTATATTTTTTCGATTTTTTTTATTTTCAGTTGTGATAATAGGGAGGAAAAATATTACCAATTATTCGATTGGAATTATTGTTATAGATTGCATTGAATTTCCAATATGAAACGCATTCTAAAAGCTTATAATGCCTTTACTTCGGAAAATGACACACATTACTTCTAATTCCCCTTTAATCTTCAAAGTTCTAGTTATTTGCAGGGTAAGATATGAAAATGAATGATTATGCGGAGTATCAGACTGTAAAAGCTACACTTGTCTTTTTTAAATTCGATGGATAAAAGATATTATTTTGAAAGGCGTAGCGTTTTTGTTTTCCTTGAGTACAGAAATCGTGACTGTTTTCATTGCAAATCCTTAACATGTTTTCATGGAGGTATTTGTCTGTTGTAACAGTTCTTGGGGTGTGGTTAGTAACACATTTATAAATACCGTTTGAACCATCGATGGAGTGAAAGAAAGAATAGCTCAGTCGGTTAAGGGGTATCACTTTCAATCACACATCTATGAGTTCAAGTCTCCGAGGTTCTTGAGTTTTTTTCATATTTTTCTTCGTCCTTATTATAAGTTAATACAGAGGATTTTTTTGAATTATTAAATGGCCACTTATACACTGCACTTATTTGTCTTAAACCGCGAGTAAAAGATATTTCCTATTTTTTCAGAAAACAGCAAAGTTTTCCAATAAGCCTAGTTTTCGAACCTGTTCCAAAAAGGGGGAAAATACCGTTACCAAAGTTACCACAGAGTCACCTTTGTTGGTTTTTATTTTTTTTTTTTTTATAAATAAAAAGTTAACTTAATATATAAAAAAGTATGTCTTCAAAATTACCAGAAAGAGGATAAAACCCAATACATGTACACTCTCAGTCTAAAAAATCACGTACGTGATTGTATGTCAGAAAAAAATAGAAAAGTTGATGCAAAAAAAAAAAATATATACCAACTCTTACTCGGCTTGAACTTGGGTTCTTTTGTATCAGAGGCGGATGTCTTAACCCTTACACCACAGATCTGAGTAGTATACATTTCCCCAGTAAACAGTTAAATCTTAATACTAATTGGCGGAATTCGTCGAACATCGGTGATTTTCCAATATCATTCACGGAAAATAAACAGAGTCTCAGGCGAAATTAGCCAAGGAATACCCATTTAAACATTTGGATGGAATGGAGCAACATTGAGTATTTTTTTCTCTCTGGAACCTCCCGATCCAAAAAGCCGGCAACATAATCACTGCTTAACTTCAGGAATTAAAAAAATGCAGTAAAAACCTTAATTGTTCACAAATAATACAGTTGATAACATCGTGAAATTGACAAGGTGAATGATTTTGGAATGATTTAGGAATGAAATTGAAAGAGTGTGTGGATCGACTTTTGAGTGCATTTAATGGGAGGTAATCCAGTATTGCAAATTTTGTTCAGGATGAACAAAATTAGCAATATTGATTACCTCCCTTCAATAAAATGTGCATACAAGTTCTATAGATCGCTTCTTTTTTCTTCAAGAACCTATCAGACGCTTACAATTTCAATTAATTAAGTAAAATCCCGATTTTTTCCCAACTATCTTAATTTTGAACGATGTTGTTGTTATATGGTTTTCAATAGGTTTGGGGCGTTTTTGAGTGGTTTGTGTGAGTGTTTGGAATGAATGAATGTAGCGCTGAGTGTGCCATTTAGAATGGTTTTGATTGAGTTAAATGCCAATTTCACGATGTAATTAACTGTATGTCTTCGTGTATAGACCTTTTTATAATCCTCGCCAGTCACATACAAAATCTTGGAATGATTTGATGCATATCAATGAAATGTTAATCGTTTGGAACTTTTTCGAATTATTCCAAACGATTTCGAAGCGTTTGGAGTATTTTGAATTAGTTTTAGTATTGAATGGAGCGCTTACTTAGCGAGATAGAATGGTTTTGATCGAGATGAATGTCTATTTCACAATGTTGTAAGTAAAATTGATAAGACGCTGATGTCAGAAAGATGAACGAATCGCCAATCTCATCATCCCTAAATGCCTAAATAACTATTGGTCCTCTGTTAAATTCCACCATTCTGTTTCAGAAATTTTCTTTCTAGGACGACGTAAACGCCTAAGCTACAGTTTGAATAAGCTGTTGCAACGACTTTTAATTCCGCCACTACATTTCTTTTATATCCACGGCCATATTCTATTGAAAAAAAATCTAGAAATTTGAAAGTAGTCTGCACAAATACAGTTAACAACACCGTGAAATTTGACGAAACGAATGCACATTTTATTGAAGGGAGGTAATCAATATTGCTAATTTTGTTCATCCTGAACAAAATTTGCAATACTGGATTACCTCCCATTAAATTCACTCAAAAGTCGATCCACACACTCATTCAATTTCATTCCTAAATCATTTAAATATTTTAGATGGGACAATAGGACATCGCTAATTGGACAAAATTCGCAATGTTGTATTACCCACCTTCAATATTATTCAAAACTACTCCACGCCCTCATTCTATGTCATTTCAAAATCATTCAACTTGTCATTTTCATAATGTTATTAACTGTACATGTAATAAGCCAAGTAAAACGATCTTTATTGGCGAGCAAAAAAATCATTTCTTCACCTTTTTCAAGACATGATGATAGTATCGAAGTGAAATATAAATATCTTTATACTTTGTTTAACCAGCTCGAGAGCCTGTGTCCTCATACATACATAGAAGATATTGAATGAGTGGTCATGGAATACAGAATTTATTAAACAGGTCTTCTATAAACAGATAAAAACGAGGCTGCACCGAGTTTTTATCTGTTTCAGATCAATAGGCGCTCCATTCATTCATTCCAGAAACTCACTCAAACCTTTTCAATTTCACGATGTTCTTAACTGTAACGACCATGTTCATCGTACCGAAGTATTTCGAATTGGTCTTGATGATTTCGGAGCGCTTTTGGGTGATTGGAGTGTGTGATTGGAACGAATAAATGAATTGAGCACTATTTACTGTAGAAATGCTATTGATGGGACATTGCGAGTACTTTGGATTAGTTTTGATCGGGGATGAATGTACATTTCACGGTGGTACTATTAATTAAGTTTTTTTGACAGCGTGGTATGTATTTGAAGTAGGTAGAGGGGAATTACTCTTTATTTCCAGGCTTCAATTGAGCAAACATTAGCCTCCCTTGCTATTTTGATATTTCTCGTTTACTCGGGAATATTGGAATACCGACATATTTTAAAAATATTTGTCACAAATAACAAACATATATCGCTGACCTGAGTCTCCTTGACCACTAAGAAGTCACATGACTGATATTGGAAGATGTTTAAGTCGAAGGAGATAATTTGTATCTTTTTTCAATACCCTGAATTTTGAAAGCACTGCAGGAAATCACGTGACCACCATCGATGTCAAGCACAAAAAAATGGCGTCATTTTCACCACTTTTCTGGCTAAGTTCAAACTTTAACCAGGTACTTTTTCACTACACGTAATTTGGCAGCCAAGACACATATCCTATTATATGCGCAACTGTCTAATTGTTTCATAGATATCGAGCTATGCCCTGTGCGTTAGCTGTATTAAGAGAACACTTCAAGAATATTATTCCAAATTATGAAAATATTGGTTGTGTGTTAAGCACGTTGCATCATATTTACAGCTTTATAATGTAGACAGAGAACTTATTATATATTATGTTATCGTCTGCATCGTCTGTCTGTCCGTTAGCAAATTCGTGTCCGGTCCTTAACTTTCAAACTATAAGGCCTGTGTTCTTGAAACTTCAAAGGTGTTTAGATCTCATAGATAGGGTGTGCAGACCGCAAGAACCCTAACTCTACCATTTATGATTTTTGAGTTATTGTCCTTTGTTTGATTCAGTTAGCAATTTCGTGTTTGGTCCATAACTTTGAAACTATAAGGCCTATGGTATTGAAACTTCACAGGTGTATAGATCTCATAGCTAGGATGTGCAGAGCGCAAAAACCCTAACTCTACCATTTATAATTTTTGAGTTATTGTCCTTTGTTTGATTTAGTTTGCAATTTCGTGTCCGGTCCATAACTCACCAATTTATTTCTGAGCTTCTGGGGTATAATGCCACGCCCAGCGTTGCTCTTGTTTACGTTAGTTTAAGGAGTTAGACTTAAGCTGTTTTGAATTGCACCATTTACTGACCGATGAGTTAATTATTGATATCTGCTACAGTTAATTACATCGTGAAATTGACATTTAACTCAATCAAAACCATTCTAAATCGCTCACTCAGCGCTCCATTCATTCATTCATTCCAGACACTCACTCAAACCACTCAAAAACGCTCCAAACCTACTGATAAACATATAACAACAACATCATTTAAAATAAAGATAGTTGGGAAAAGAAATCAGGAATTGACTTGATTAATTGAAATTGTAAGCGTCTGATAGGTTCTTGAAGAAATAAGAAGCGATCTATAGAACTTGTATGCACATTTTATTAAAAGGAGGTAATCAATATTGCTAATTTTGTTCATCCTGAACAAAATTTGCAATACTGGATTACCTCCCATCAAATTCACTCAAAAGTCGATCCACACACTCATTCAATTTTATTCCTAAATCATTCCAAAATCATTCACCTTGTCGCTTTCACGATGTTGATTACTGTAAAGGAGAAATGATCCTCTTTCGGAAACATTATCAGACAACATATGTTGTCAGTATCCGATGTTTAAAGTTCCTGACCATTGTCAGCCATACTCTTGTAAACACTTTTCAGTACTTGTGTTATAAATAGGGCTACATGATTTTGTTTAGGTTTGTTAAAAGCCCCAAAGATCGTCGAGCTTAATTGTTAAGAAGGTGCGTCCTTTGTTTCTCTTCTACTCCTACATAGTTTGACTAAATTTTACCAAACTTATTAGGGTGATGCTTCTTATAATGTGATCATTTAATTTTGATTTCCAAAAATATGGGTTTGGTACAGCAGAGCAAATCTTCACTGTGAAATAAAACATATTCTCCTATTAACCCGTTGGCCAAATTTAACTTGTGGGTATTGCATGAAAGGGCAAATTTTCACTTTGAAAAGAAGTCATTCAAATCCACTGGACAAGTTCTAATCAACATTTGCACAAATGGTAGTCGAATAGCAGTTTTGACAAATTGCTTCTATAATTGGCATAGAAATAACATGGGCGTGATGGGATGCTTCTTTTAATTTTGAAAACAAAAACTATCTCGCTCGAATGGCCCCGCACGTTTCACCAAATCTTAGCCAATTCGTCAATTATTTGTCTCCCTTTTTAATTAACTCTCATTCTTTTGCCAAAGAAAGGTAAAAAAATAAAATATCTGCATTCGCGGAGTACTTTTGTAGTTGGAGGGAGTTAGATATATAGAAATAAGTAAAGTGATAACGCACTTTTGGGTGTTTTGTTGACTTGCTTTAAATGTCGGTCCCACTCATTTAGGAAAATCGACTGAAATCCAGATGACGCCCGATGAGCAATTGCGATGATCATGTTGACCGTTTGTATATCGAAACCGAAGAACTTTTAAAGTATTACAAGTTTGACTGTCTACAGGTAAGAAGTTTCAGTCCATTGCTATTCTAGGATTACAGGGACCTTTATTTTAACACGGATTTTCTAAGGACAGGAAGTTGAAAGATACCCTTTTCACACATATGGTGGATTTTTTCTTCATTTTTTTGGACGTCAATAAAAGTACACAAATTTAAGGTTTAAAAGTAACTCTTGAATTAATTGAAACAGTGGGTTACATTTTCCGTAGTGTGCATGATGAATAGCAGAACCCTTAGAATTTTTAAGTAGCCACGGGGCATAGTAAATGGATACCGGAAAACTCTAAACCAGTCCCGTTCGATTTTACTGTCAAAAGCTTTGTTTATTCTTTTTCCATTAATATATATATATATGTCAATTTAACGACTTTATATTTACACGATCTTAAATAATATTTACTTGTCATATATATGCGGAATAATTCCAAGTATAACATTTTTTTAATTCAGTAAGTCAAGGTAATTTAACGTTGAAGTCTATTGGCCTCAAAACTAGATTATCTGATTGAATAATTATAGGGCGCCACATAAACATGAATTCCCAATCGTTTTCATTCAAATTACTTTATTATTGCCAACAATATCAAAATCACTTCAGTTGAAGCGAACATGAAGCAAACAGCGTTTCAAGAATACAGGATGGACAACCCTTTAGAATCCGAGTGAGATCTATACACATACCGGAAGGGTCACAGGCACAAGTCAATGTTCAATGTGATTTGTGAGATTTTGCAACGCCGCATTTTACGAAGGACCACGTGACACCCTACAAAGGAACACGAGCCTATGCATTATAGGGTGGCACTAGATACCACAAGTAGAAATGTTTAAATTAATTTCGGGAAAAAATATTGAAATTAATGCGCCTTCTGGTTTCAGAGAAGGAAATTTTTAAAGATTTTCTTCTTTATTTCTCTGTAAATGGGATGCGCCTCAGCGGAAGCGAATATGCACCCAGGGGCATGATATGCGCAAACTTTATAATGGTTCATTTGATAATGCATCTATAAAATATAAAGGTTATCTATGCTTTTTAAAAGAATATTTTTGAAGATGGATGATTCTTGTGTCTTTGTGAAATGGATGAGCCCAGGCGGAGACCAAATATGACCCAAGGGCACGACATGAGAAAGCTTTGACGAAGTCCTGTAGATGATGCTATGTAAAAACTATATAAGCTGTCTGCCTTGTTGTTTCACGAAGGAAGTTTGTCGCTCTTTGTTTCTATGTTACTTAGGATGCGTCCGGGAAGAGCCCAAATATGATCCCATGGGGCATGATATAAACAAAGTTGGTAAATGCCAACTTGATGGTGCTATGTAAAAAATATAAAAGCTGTCCGCCTTCTGGTTTTCGGGAAGAAGGTTTTTCGTTCTTTGTTCGAAACATGGATGCGTCCGGGCGGAGCCCAAATACGACATCAGAGGCACAATATAAACATTCTTGGTGGAAGTCAATAAAATAATGCTATATACCAAATATGATAGCTGTTTGCATTATGCTTTAAGGGAACAAGATTTTTCAATAGTTGTGTGTCTTTGAAAAACCGGATAGGCTCGGTCGGAGCCCAAATACGACACCAGGGGTATTATACGAACAAACATGGTTGATGTCCACTAAATATAACAACATAGGAAATATGAAAACTGTCTACCCTCCGGTTTCAGAGAAAAAAATTTCTCTCTCTATTTTTTATGTATACAGAATGCAGCTGGCGGAGCCCAAATATGACCAAAGGGTCTTGATATGAACAAATCTGGTAGAGGTACATTTCAAATATAAAAGCTGTCTGTTGTCCAGTTTCAGAGAAGAAGATTTTTTGTAAGTCTTTCGCTTTTGGTTTCGATGTAAAACAAATTGCGCCTGCGCGGAACCCATATTTGACCCTAGGTTCATGTTATGAATTAGCTGATAGAGGTCCATTAAATGATGATACATTACAATTTGAAAGATGTCTGCATTCTTGTTTCAGAAAAGAAAAAAAACCCACGATTTTCCTATTTCGCCCCTTTTTGTTGCCGTGGCAACTACAGTTCAAGTTGGATTTCGAATATTTGAGCAGTCTTCGATTCTTTTTTGAGTTTGATCACCTAAGATACGTATCTATCCATCACCTCGTGTAGCTAATCCAGCGAATACTTCAATATCTACACAAAAACACGATAATAGCTTTGGAGGACTGGGAACCCTTTTTATTTGACGCCCTACAAATTCTCCATAGTAAACTCCGTTGACTCGTTTCCCTACTTTTACCTCATTTTGAACACCCAATGTACATGGCAATGAGATAAATAGGCATCAATGGGAGGTTCGGTTGAAACCACCCGAATCCCCTTCTGAGCAGGTCATTTTGCATGATAGGTCACACATTATTGTAGTCTTAAATAGATAAGCATTTTTTTTATTCCTCAGACTATCCTCTTCCGCGTGACAAGTTAAGCTAAAAACATCTGAGAACAGAGTAAGCATAGGAACGAATCCAACTAAGATCGACTAGAGATTTTTTTTAAAAAAAAGGGAATACATGGTCGATATCAACCTGAAATTGAATCTCACCCCGATCAAAACCATTTCTAATTCAGTGAGTAATATCCGATCAAAACCATTTCTAATTCGATTAGTAATATCGGGAAATTAACATTTCATCGCTCGCCCAGCGCCCCATTCATTCATTCTAAATGCTCACTCAAATAAGCCCCAAAATCGTCCAAAACACCCCGAAACTGTTAAAATCGATAGGAATTTATTTCAAAAAGAAAAAATCTTTAATGGATTACTTCCCTTTAGTCTCATTCCATTTCATTCGAGAATCATTCCAAAATAAATCACCTTGTCAATTTCGCGATCTTTTTTTGTGTGTTACAGTTAACGATATCGTGAAATTGACAAGGTGAATGATTATGGAATGATTTAGGAATAAAATTGAATGAGTGTGTGGAGCGAGTTTTGAGTGAATCTAATGGGAAGTAATCCAGTATTGCAAATTTTGATCAGGATGAACAAAATTAGCAATATTGATTACCTCCCTTTAATAAAATATGCATAGAAGTTCTATAGATAGCTTCTTATTTCTTCAAGAAACTATCAGACGCTTACAATTTCAATTCATTAAGTGAAATCCCGATTTTTTTTCTCAGCTATTTTTATATTGAACGAAGTTGTTGTTATTTGTTTTTCAGTGAGTTTGGAGCGTTTGTGAATGGTTTGAGTGAGTGTCTGGAATGAATGAATGGTGCGCTGAGTGAGCGATTTAGAGTGGTTTTGATTGAGTTAAATGTCAATTTCACGATGTAATTAACTGTTAATAACATCGTGAAATTGACATTCACCTCAATCTAAACCATTCTAAATCGATCATTCAGCGCTCCAATCATTCATTCCAAACACTCACTCAAATCATTAAAAAACGATCAAACCTATTGAAAAATATAGAACCAACAACATCATTCAAAATAAATTTTGACAGAGAAAAATCGCGATTTCACTGACATAATTCAAATAGTTATCGCCTCATAGGTTCTTGAAGAAATTTGAAGCTGTGCACAGAACTTGTTTGCACTTTATTATTAAAAGGAGGTAATCAATATCACAAATTTTGTTCATCCCGAACAAAATTTGCAATATAGGATTACCTCCCATTAAAATCACCCAAAACTCGCTCCTCACACTCATTCAATTTCATTCCTAAATCATTCCGAAATCGTTCACCTTGTCAATTTCACGATGTTATTAACTGTAACCTAGATGTCGCAGGTCAGAGGGTACTAGACTATTTAATCAAATAAACTAGATTTAAAACGGGGTATCTTTATTGTTTATGTCAGCCAATCAGAGGTAGTGATATCAACCAGGAAGTGACTGAAATAACCTTATTGGAAGAAATTCACATTTTCGAAATAAGAAAAGGTAATAAACTTTCGCCCATAATATAGGCCATGCTGGGGCAAATTGCACTTACAATCAACACACTAACCTTATACCCTAAATAAACTGAATTTACAGCTACATAATGTCGATTTCGCTTAAACTTGTGCGAGAATTAGCCACGAGTGAAAATTTAGCTTTTGTTGTTCAATAACTGATATATGAAATAAATCTTACTCTTTAAATAAATGATTATCTGATAATGAAAGTTAAAAAAATATGCATACATTATTGATTAAATAAGATGAGATTGTTTTTCATACACAAGTTATCTCTTTTATTTAGTTTATTTCTAATGTTTTTTTCAACCTTTTAGTATAAAAACTTAAAAGAAAGCCTTTTGTTTCCTTACAAAATTGATAAAACATATTGTTTATGGTCTAATTATAGTTTACATACTTTCTAACAAGCCTAGCCACGGAGTCTTCATTTCAAACAATGGCTTGACCAACTTTCATCCGACATTTGAAAAAAAAAAATGACACAGTTAACAACATCGTGAAATTGACAAAATGAATGAATTTGGAATAATTTTGTAATGAAATTGATTGAGTGTGTGGAGCGAGTTTTGAGTGAATTTAATGGGAGGTAATCCAATATCGCAAATTTTGTTCATTTGGAACAAAATTAGCGATATAAATTGCCTCCTTTTAACAAAATATGCACACAAGTTCTGTAAACAGCTTCCTATTTCCCCACGATCCAATAAGACGCTTATAATTTCAAATACGTCAGTGAAATCGCGACTTTAAGCATTTATATCTACTTTGAATGTAGCTGTTGAATGTATAGTTTTTAGTCATTCGGAGCGTTTTTGATCGATTGAGTGAATGCTTGGAATGAGTGGATGGAGCGCTAAGTGGGTGGTTTAGAATGGTTATGATTGAGATGAATGTCAATTTCACGATGTAATTAACTGTACGAGTCATTTGTCTCCCACCAAAGGGTGTATAATACGTAGTACGCCTCAGTGGGATGAGAAGCTGGTAGCTAAGATGGAATGTTGTGGTGGTACTGGTATGAGGAATGACAAGAAACTATTGATAGGTAACCAATGCACCAAAATATAAGTTCATTAATGTTTAAAGTGGCCTTAAACCCACACTAACAAACAATTTAACTTTTAAACAGTCTCTAAGAGAGTCAGTTTAACAATAAACGGAGGTTTACCATTTTCCCGAGATCTTTAGCTTATTTTCTACAGTTAACAACAATGTAATTAAAGATATTCTATTATCTCCCTTTAAAAAATCTTGTACGTACTTCTCATTCTTTGTGTCTGCATGGACCAATCAGACGCTTTAAAACCAACCCAAAACAATATAATCGTGGAAAGATCGTGGTATCGATTTTAATGAAATGTCGATCATTTCGAACGATTTCAGAGTGTTTTCGGTGACAATTACTTCAATGGTTAGAATAACAGTTAATAATATCGTGAAATTGACATTCATCTCAATCAAAACCATTCTAAATCACTCACTTAGCGCTCCATTCAATGATTCCAAACATTCCCTCTAATCGATCAAAAACGCTCCAAATGACAGAAAGTATACAATCAACAGCTACATTCGAAATAAATATCAATGGAAATATTCCCGATTTCACAGACATAATTGAAATTATTAGCGTCTGATTGGTTCTTGAAGAACTAGGGAGCAATTAACAGAACTTTTTATTAAAGGGAGACAATGAATATCGCTAATTTTGATAACCATGAAGACAATTAGCGATATCGGATTACCTACCTTTAATTTCACTAAACACTCGCTCCACACAGTCATTAAATGTCATTCCAAATCATTCCAAAATCATTCATCTTGTAAATTTCACGATGTTGAATTGTAGTAGAGTCCTAAGCAAAGGATATAAAGTTCTTGTAATCGAGGTGTATGTCCTTAGGGATCACGTTGATATGCTGACGTAAGGAGGCTACATGTTTAAATGTATATTTTTGGCGTTACGGGTCAGAAAATTTGGCCATAAAGCATAAAATATCTTTTATATACTCAAGTTTATATTTTCCTATAGGAATCTTCGAAATTAAAAAAAAAAAAAAAAAAAAAAAAAATAGTCGACGTCATGAAATATACAGGCACAGTTAGCGCAAAATATGCCTGTTTGCTATTAATAATGTCTAGGAATAGATATAGTTGTATATGATACCAATTACAATATTTTTTTTTTTGCATTTCATCAACCAATGACTTAACTCGAGTAATTATTATCAATGTGAAATGAATTTTTGACAATAAAAATGCATTCATTTGGGCGTCTTATATTACGATACATAATTACATAATTCTCTCTTAATCTTTTGAATTTGGAAATGTCCAATTTTATTTTATTTATAGAAAGCGTACAATGCAATAATTCCCTTATGCGACAACATAACCACCGATGGATTAAGTTAAATACGCCGAATGTCAATTTCATCCTGACATTGTTTTCTTTTTGCAAAATTAAATGAATGAAATATATACACATTATAAATATAATAAATTATTAAAAGAGTTTGGATTGCTATAAATATTGAAAGTAGACATTCAAGTACGAGTTTTAGGAAATACCAGTCGTTTCTCGATTCGTCCTGATAACACAGATCTTACAAAACCCACAGTATTTTAGGTTGAAATAATGACTGTTGACGAAAATCAAATTTAGTTTTCATTTGTTATTGAGCTTTTATAAAAAAAGTGTTGAATCTTTTTAGGTGCACAAAGAAGGTTTTATAAAGATTTCTAAGTATTCTTCTCGGGGCATGTAAGAGTTTAAAGGACTAAGTATTGAAAATGGTATGTAGAGACCGCTTGTGTGTTCAATTTTTAATAAAAATGTTTTTATTTTATTCGTAAATGAATCTATCTGCGAATTATTTAAGATTTAATGATAACATATTTTCTTACTGTTGAAAGTACCCCATTCTTATCAAATGAAGATGCATTAACATAGAATAGGATACATGTATATGAAATTTTAAAATGAAAACGGGGTGTATCAGTCCAATACAATGTTTGAAAAACTTATTTTTACACAAATACCACCATTTTCTGGAGCTATTTTTTAATTCCATCATCTTTCTTCATAAAAAAATCCATTTTGTCGAAAGCTCTTTCGTCAATTTTCCTCTTAAATTCTCAGTCTGATTGAACATGTATAGCTACCCTTTCGGCATTAGTCCGAAATACGAGTTGTTGACTTCTAAACTGAAACCAACTTCTAATCGATCACTTCATTTTTCTCTCTTTTCGATGCATTTGCAAGTAAAGAATAAAATAGAACATTACACTCATACAAAGACAAATCAATCTGGAGGATATTGGTGAAAGAGTTTTGTAAAAAGGATTGACAGAACGTTTACAGCAGACAGAAGAAGACACGTTACTTTGAAAAAGTCACAAAATCGCAAAATGCAGGGAATGTTTAAAAATTCTGTCGCGGAAATACCGCTATGTTGTTGAAAAAGCGCTATCCTTTCGGTAGCTGAATAGAAAAAAGTAAAGAGAACATAATTTAACAAGTTCATTTGCGTAAATGAGGTGAATGTGTTAAATTTAACCCACCCGCCAATTTTAATTTTGAAATCGGGGATAACCATTTTTCAATGCAAGTTTTCTTTCCCCGAAGATTTTTTCGATGAATTCTTGTTTAGCTGTGTACCAAAAGAACGGGATATCACAACTCAATAAATACTTGCATCTTTAACATTACTAAGCAACACTTTTCTTTAAGTGACCGCTTAGAAGTTGGTTTAAGTTTATATCTTGCAAACTTATTTTAGACATATGTAGGACAAACAGTATTCAATTTATTGTAGAACACGATACAAATAACAAATAGAATGTCAATGTAGTTTAATATAAATTCATTTCAAAATCCTCAGTCTTTTTAATTTCTAAGGTAAACTTGATTTGAGTTTCTTCGTACTTAATATATAATATTTTCAATTCAAATCCTATGTTTGATTAAACGCTTAAACAAGAATACTAAGATAAATGAAAATTTCTTAATAACATTATTTTATTTTAAAGAAAACACAAATATTATATATCGAATTACCCATTATCGATCTTCTTCATTTTTTCTGTCTTTTTTGCCCTTTATTTTTTTACAATAATTATTTAAGTCAACGTATACATAATTGTAAATGTTATATGTATATTACATGTATTACATGTATTTAGACGATTTCGTCAATCAAACTATAGATTAGTAAGATTACACCATTTCTAACACAAGTAAAAAGCACTTAAAAGCTTTATGTCGTTCATTAAAATTAATCCTTTAAATGTACGAACAGGAGATACTTATCTCTATGCAACAATCATAAGATGTTTTGGTCGACATTAAAAATATTTGCAGAATAGATAAAGACCCACCTTTGAATCCAATTCCTGCAGTTGAATGCATGATTTATTTGATCTTTTATTATTTGATCACCTTAAACCTTCAATAGTTCGAATCCAAGACGATCTTTTATATTATAATAGAGAAATACATACATTATTAATAAAAAAATAACTTAAGATGAAATGTGAAGAAGTATTTCAAAACCAAAACGTAGAAAAGCATGTGATGACTACGGTAATCTTCTGAATTTGTAAATTCAACTATTGGCGCGTTCTCGTATATTTTGTTATATTTTCAATAAGATAAAGATTCTGATGAAATACCCCAATCATGTCTGAAAAAACATATTGATACCAGTCAATAAGTCTAGGTCGAAAGTCGTCGATCCAAGTGATTATAGGGGATTTTTTTTTCTGTCCTGACATCAATGAACTTTAATTTGAAAGCTTATTTTAGAATCAACGATATTTTTAACGTCTCATATATCATAAATCGTTTGTTAAATACAAAGGTTCAACATCATCTTCAATCTTTAATATTTACATAAATGACATAATTTTCTGCGTTTAAAAACTTGCACAAGCGATATTTAAACACTTTCTACTTAAAGTTTGAAGATGCCGTCGCCAAGTTTCCTGATATTGTTGTAAATTTACAAACCCAGTTACATGTAAATATTATCGATGGTTTCTTGAAAGAAACAAGTATGCTATGAATCTAGATAAATACCAAAAATTTTGAATTTAGAATTGGTGGAAGGTGCGAGAAATTGAAAAAAAAGGTTATTTCGAGGATACTATCTAAAAACTTCATCTTTTTGTCACCCAAAACTTATCTTTGTATTTTGCTAAGCGTAACATTACATCTAAAGTCGAACTTCCAGCCAATGAATGATTATGATATTTGACACCATGGCTACGCCTATTTAAACTTAACTTATAGATCAGAGGTCTGAAGATTTAATTTTCAGAATCAATTGAACAATTACGTGGTCAGCAATGTAAAGATAACCCATGCTTAAATGGCTTTACGAATAACTAAATGGTTTTAGGAGAATGCGGTCGTTACCCATTGTCTATTCACAATATGTACTACCATTATAAAGTATTGGATTAAAATGGAACAGCATAGGTATTCAAAAATCTGTTCATTAATGTTAAAAAAGGATGATGACCGAGGGTAAGTCAATTTGGTTTCTAACTAAAGACAATTCCTTTACGGAAAGTGATTTGGTATTGTATAGCTATTCCGAGAGGTCGAAGACGTTCTTTTCTTTATATATAAAAAAATTAAGCCAAAAATTGAAAAAAAAGTACTGTTTTCAAGAATGGCTTAATGACATATCATTCTCCAAAAGATGTGTTTTTTTTTTTAAATAAAACATTTAAATATCATTTAAACACAGGGAAATACCTTATTCAAGACTTACATTTTTAACAGATACGCTCTAAAACACGCTACCGTTGTTCAAATAATAAGTGATATACACTGAAACGAACTTCTAAACGGCCACTTGGTATTTGCTGAAAAAGTAATATTTAATTTGATATCTGAAATAGGAAGTAGTTGAATTATATTAGAAAAATCATTTAGGGATAATCTTCAATAAACACCGACTTTAAAAAAATGTGAGAAAAGCAGCGAATTTGACCGGAATTCAGGGGTACCCCTGATTTAAAAATTAACATTGGTGGGTGGGGTAATTTTAGCATTTTATCCTTTTGTTAGAAATAAAAGGGCATGAATGTTATTTTTTTCAGTGATTTGGTATCTGACACCCAATGGCCATCGAACTTTGTCATCTATAGGATTAATCGCCGAGTATTTCTTAGACCGAAGATTTAAAATTCTTCGAAAATATGCACTTTTTGTGACTTTCGTGATGGGGGGTTCTTATGTTTGATTGTTTGCTACAGACACCAAGGATAAAAACTCAAATCCATTTTCTTCAAGAATACGCCAAATTGAACAGCCTTTCATATGAAAATAAAAGATACTTCATTAACTTACTATAGATACGTTAAAACGTCACAAATGCAAGGTGGCCGTTTAGAAGTTCGTTTCAGTGTAGAATAGAGTCAACACTTTAATATTGGTTGAGAAGAAAGAATTTAAAGTACGGTTTTATTCATAAAAACATTTTGTTTTTAGAAAATTTATACAATGCTTTCTTTGATTGTGAAAAAAATCAAACTTATTCGCGAGATTTACTTACATTGTTGGCTTATGTAAGGTCGGAAAAACTATTAATACTTTTCCAATCTTTAAATCCATTAACCATCAAAAACTTAATTCTATATGTTTCAAAGATTAAGGAGAATATTTGATTTTGTCACATCACTTTGTATAGCTGGGCAGATTAGTGAAAGAATCATGCACTTTTTTTATGCAAGCATGAAACTTTGCATGTTTGTAGAAAAAGTCATGTAGTTTAAAAAAAGATCCTAAGCCACTCGGAATTCAACATGATCTCCATTTTCAAAGTTGGACGCCATCTTCATTGAAGAGATAATATCTGGGCTACTTTGCATGCCATATTGTACCGGCTTCAACCATTCTATTCCAAATAGATGTCTTAGAAATGTTAAGGCCTATATCAGAAATATACTAGAACAGTTAAAATCTAGAATTTGTACGTTTGCTGAGATGACAGTCATTATTTTCACCAATATGGAGTAACCATGATACAACCATGATCAATTATCTATAGTTGAATGAATGAGTCGTTAAAAGACTTCCTTCAAATTAGAATAAACAGAATGGACTTGACCAGGCTAAATAGCTGTCATTTTCCATTGTAGTTGCCGTCTTTAAAACTGAAATTTCATGTTTACTGTTTTCTATTATTTTTTCAAAGAGAAGTCAGCTACGATACCTAGATATTGGAGAAATTGTCTACCCTGAGATTTAAAATTGATTGCATTTCGAGCCAAAATATCGTGGGTGAATCTAAGACGTTTGCTCGCTTCAAGATGTCCGCCATGTATTATTCCTTGATTTTGTCAGAGCGAAATTTCATTCTTTTAAGAGTAAAAAGAACAAGGCGCATTTACATTATGGAACGCAATCGACTGTGATCACATGGGTAGTTCAAAGTTCAGCTTTCAGCTTTAAGATGTAAATCAATTATTATACCGAGGTAGGGATTTTTTTCTTAAAAATATAAAACATTTTTTAGTCTATTATCATGATACATTTCAATGACAAATTTCTATTAGTATATAATAAAAGTTTGAACTAGAAATGAACATATTAAATGCGCAATGTACAAAAAATGAAAGTTTACTGTGTATTCTTCACCTTTTCCTTAGGATAGCATGAAATCCAATGGTAACTTACATCGGACGCATTCTCTTCTTTATTGATATTAATTCATCACATTCTATGATATTTTGATGCTTAAGGATCGAAATACTATTCTACGAGTAGCAAAATTTCTATTAGAAGCATTCGAAGGAAAAAACGAATGTTACAAATTGATACCGTTTAAATAGAAATACTTTTAATTAAGTCGATAAATTGTGAATTGTCTTACATTATGATTATTATAATTAATTAATTAATTATGATTATGGGAAATGAGATGAAAACCAGTGTATTTCCATTTAATTGAAATGCTTTCCAAATATTGTTAGTAAATTAGTACTTTGAAACAAATTTTGACATATTACTATTAAGTCTTTTATGTATCAATGTGTTCACATTACTTAATGACGTTGTCACTTCTAGTGTATGTAACATTATTATGTAAATGTTTATGGGCCAGAGGCCTAAATACTTGAATAAAGTTATTTGTATTTGTATTTGTACTTAGACAGAGGAAATAACTTAAGAAGTGCGTCATATGAGTTGTTCATATTGTGTATTCTAGATTATTAAAGTGTATCATCGTTATGAGATCAAATAAAAAACGTTTAATGGTACATCAATCTTTATCGGTACACAAAAAAGTACTTTAATACAAAATTTATAGCCAAATTACAAATGTTTCGTATTTGTCCGTTAAATGATATTTTTAACCTGCACATAACTAATTAATCGGTGATCTTAAATTTTCTTCAACTGTTTGTAGAAAATGCTGACTTGGAAGTTTCCTAAATTTTCCAGAAATTTGAATAACTTTAATTAAAAGAACAATCTGGTTTTCAATTTTTACAATTTTACAAGTCTTACTTTAAACCAAAATTAGAAAAGTGATTTTGAGTGGTTAAATCAAATATTGAATGAAGTATTATATTCACAAAAATGTACTATTTTCGTATTTAAGATGCCATATAAATATACATGTACAATGAGTACTTGATATTTTCTAATTTTTTATTACGGCGGTCATGTACTCATACCTAACTATGTCTTAAGTTTTATATGATTTGAATATGAATATGTATAAACACATCTGAAAGCGCGATTTCCATATATGTATGTTTGTCCCTCGTCTTGTGTCTGAAAACTTAAGCTAAAAGGCACTTAACTTTGAAAATAATAATAATAAAAAAATCCCCAACCTCAATTACTCAGTTCTTTTTATTTTACCATACGCCCATATGAATTCAAATGTTAAATTCTTTTCTCACCGGCTGAATGTATCAATCTTACATTGGTTCTTACATCTAACTTCGATCGAGATCATTTCTGCTAATGGAGAATACACTAGACAAGTGAGGAATTTGTATGTTGACCTATGAAATAAGTGATGGTTAATGGTTGTATGTGTATTTAGATTTCACAACTACTACGTCAATGACTAGAAATATCCCCTCCTAGCTTTACGGAACTCATTTCTGCCAAATGTAATGGTATATGTTTACTCACGGAAAGTTTCATGCTTGTTTCACCAACTGCATGTTTCAAGGGTTAATCTGCCCAGCTAGTATTGATTTGTTAAATATTTGTGTTTTGGGCCGCATGCCTTAATTGCAAATCAAGTCTATAGTTCAAATAAAGATATTAATTTGTATCTTATCATATAATGGTATATCTTGAATCGGAAAACAATTAAACATTTGAAATGAAACCGATAGCATTTCATAGTCAATCTCTCCTGTATGACGAGCATCTACTTTCTCCTTACTTTGTAATCTTTTTCTAAGTAAATAAAAAAATCTATTTGATAAAAATATTCATTTTTACAATATTACTGAATTAATATTCACAAATACAAATAATTTTAACAACAACAATAACATGAAAAAGTAAAAGTATGTTAACCAATTTTGGCAATTAATTATGATCTTGAAATCACCAATAAAAACATTGTTTAAGTAACACGTATATGAACATCCCTTTTATAACTTCAAATATAATAATAACCGAAGATATATGAACATTGTAAAGTCCTATTTTCATTATATTTGTCTTACCGTTCGCGTTTAATCATCTTTTTTTTAGAGAAAAAAAGTGTCAACATGTCAATACATACGGGATATTTTCGCCATTAGATGTACGACTACAAAAAACATTTTTACATTCTTTCATGACAAAAGGTATCTAATAATTAAATGTTTTATTTTTCATTATCAACTTTTATTGTTTGAACTTTACCATGTAAATTATTAGCACATTATTTATAAAGTCAACCAATTAAAAAAAAAAGAATAGAAAATTAAAAAAAAAAAAAAAAAACAAAAAAAAAAAAACAGACGCAGAACATATCGAACATAGATGTATTTGAGTATTTCTAAGTACTTTTATACACATAAAATTGTGTAAAGAAAATCGGAAAAAGGTTTATGAATTTGAATTGTACATTAAATGGCTAGGCTAGTATGATGCCTAAATAACACACTTTACACATTTAAAACGAAATTTGTTGGCAAAAATAATGTTTTGGCGCGTATATTATTTTTAGGAGTGCAAACTCTGTTTCCACTTAGTCAGACAATCTCAAAGCCAAAATACGTTCACAATTATGAAACTGTCAGCATACGCAGTTCAAAAGTGTTACTGTTACTGTAACGAAAACCAGTCTACCGTTTACACTGTAAATTAAGACTATAATATATATAAATATATATATATATATATATAAATATATATATATATATATATATATATATATATATATATATATATATATATATATATATATATATATATATATATATATATATATACATAAAAAAATCCAAGTAGACCAGAGCAAGAATAAAAAAAATATAACAAAAAACGACACTAGAAAACCAACCGGTTTCGCTGCTGCTCATCAGGGCGACGTTGATAATTTATAAAACGACGTTACCAACGTAACAACGTCACAACGTCAACGTCAAAACAAACATTGTCATATAACATTCAGTTTAGGACAAAATATATTTATAAAGTACTTTGCTTTTGTTAATCTAGTGGAAACATCAATAATTTTAAATTTATAAAGAAATGTGTAAAAAAATGTAATGAACCACGTTGTGGACTTGTAAATATATTTTTGAGGGAGAGGTTTTTCAAATAAAAGATGAAAATTTTCATGCAAAAGAAAACATGGATTGTACAATTAGTAATTGTTTGTATGTGTTAATGTGTAATGGATGTACTGACTTTTACATAGGACAAACTGGGGATAAATTGAGAAATAGGGTTACAATACACAAGCAACAAATTAGGGACCCATCAGTAAGAGCTACCTTTAAGTTCACATTTGGATAAATGTTCAAAAAAAGACCCAAAATTCTCAATATTCCCGTTTTATAAATTTAAAATTAATGATGTTTCCACTAGATTAACAAAAGAAAAATACTTTATAAATATATTTTGTCCTAAACTGAATGTTATATGACCATGTTTGTTTTGACGTTGACGATGTGACGTTGTTACGTTCGTAACGTCGTTTCATTAAATTATTAACGTCGCCCTGATGAGCAGCAGCGAAACCGGTTGGCACGTTATAAAATTGATTTCTAGTGTCGTTTTTTGTTATATATATATATAAATATGTAGTTGTTTTTTGTTTTATATATGCATATATATATACATAAAAAAATCCAAGTAAACCAGAACAAGAATTATATAAATAAAACAAAAAACGACACTAGAAAACCAACCGGTTTCGCTGCTGTTCATCAGGGCGACGTATATATATATATATATATATTCCACACGAATTAGGCTTAGAGGCAATGAATTACTGGATCAACAGTCACCCGGAAGAACTTTACCCGCGGTTTCCAACTGTATTTGTCCTTGAGGCAATAAAATTCATCCTTGAGAACAACACATTTTACTTTAACGGAACATATTTCAAACAAAGAAAGGGAACTGCAATGGGGACTAAATTTGCCCCAACGTACGCTACCCTTGTACTAGGGTACCTGGAAACAAAATTATACAACCGTATTAAAGAAGAATTCGGGCCACAATTCTGCACAGAATTTATTGAAAATTGGAATAGATTTTTAGACGACGTTTTCCTTCTATGGCCTAAATCGCAACATGCCTTGAACATGCTGAATAGAATGTTGAACAACTTACACCAAGATATAAAATTCACTCAAGAGTTCCATACGAAACAAATTCCATTTTTAGATGTTTTAGTTAAGATAAATGATGGGAAAATCGAAACTGACATTTATTCAAAACCAACAGACAGTAAACAATACTTATTGTTTTCTTCATGCCATCCCAAACACACCCGACTTAACATTCCGTTTTCACTAGCGCGCCGTATCTGTAGTATTGTTTCAAATGAAGAAAACAGAAAAGCAAGACTCCTTGAACTTGAAGATTGCCTCATACAACTTCAGTACCCTGCCACGGTGATAAAAGAAGGCATCAGAAGAGCAGCCTCAATACCAATACAAGATTTGAGAAATCCAAGAAGTCGTGCAAATGAAAATATCATAGCCTTCGTATCAACTTTCAATCCAAAGCAATCAGAGTTCTTCAATATAATTATACAACATCTACCAATCTTATACACAGACCCTCAACTACAGGAAATATTCTCCAACTTCAAAATAATCAAAAGCAAACGTCAACCTGCAAATCTGAAGAAAATTCTTACAAAAGCTAAATTTGAAGATACCGAATTTATACCAACTATAAAGAAATGTGGAAGATCAAACTGTGGACTGTGCAAATACTTAATAGAAGGTCCGTCCTACAATTCAAAACTGGAGACGAATTCTTTATAAAACAGAACGGATCATGTGACATTCAGAATGTAATATATGTCATAAAATGCAGTGGATGCAATGAAGAATATATCGGAGAGACGGGCATAGCTCTAAGAAATAGAGTGACTGTCCATAACCAACAGATTCGAGACGAAAACTTGCGATTTTTAAGAGTGAGCCATCACCTATATTCATGTCCAACAAGCGAACCAAGATTCAAAATTTATCCGTTCTACAAGATGAATGGAAATGATCCGTTTAGCAGAAAGGCTAAAGAAGTATTGTTCATAAAGAAGTATTCACCATCACTGAATTCCAGCAGATAAACACAAAATATAGACTTTATTTTACCCTTAGACAAGTTTTATTAATTAGAACATTGAAGCGACGTCAAAATTACGTCAACTCAACCGCGACAACGTCAAAACGCCGTTACTAACGTCATTACATTCCTGAAGATCCATTTAGTGGTGAAACCGGTTGAACAATTATTTACTTCGTTTTCAATGTTTTATTGATGTATACTACAAAATAAACACCATATAAGGCATCAACAACAGTATCTCCTTTTTTCTCTCCTTATATATATATATATATATATATATATATATATATATATATATATATATATATATATATATATATATATATATATATATATATATATATATATATATATATATATATATATATATATTGTTGAAACTAAAAAATTATATTATGTTTTTTAAGTTTAAGCCATGGTCAGTCTCTGTGGTAGCATATATGTTAACATGACACATTGTGGCTAATTCAAATGCTTCTGTTCTGGACCACGAGTTATTCAGAAGGTTCAACGACGGTTGGCGTTTTTGTGAAAAAAATGTATATTAATAAAATATCCGCATTCTCTACATGAATTATACAAAATGTATTAAGACAATATAAACGTGGGTTGATCAAAGTGAATTTCTGAACCATATCCTTTATATATAATACAGGTACTGCAAATCAATGGACTGCATACTTCATTAGGTAAGGTCTACGATTTATTTAAACAATAAATGAGTATTTCCAGTCGTCCTTAAACGCAAGCAAATAAAATTGTTCATATTTTCATAAATACTGAATAAGATTTGCATATAAAACTCCACCCTCTTCTACGTTTGTTATCTTAGAGATAATACCAGTTTTACCCGACATACACTCTTAGCGTTTACTTGTTTATTTGCAATCCTTCTTTTGAAGGAACAAAACCAAAAAGTAATATCTGAATACTATTTCTTTCAATACTTTATTTTTTCAGATTTAAATAACTAATAAGGACTGTTGTGTATTTTCTATTTTTTTCTGAAAACACAAAGTTCAAGATATGCAATGTGAGAATAATAAAACAATGGGTTAAATTGTGTGTTCATTTCAATTATATTTAGAATTGCGGATTATTTGTTTTGTTTTATAGTTCAAAGCTTTAAACATTTTTTCATGTTTATTCGGTTTGAATATAGACGGTCAAGAAGTTTTTTTGTCAGACAAAGTTTAGATAACTTTTTATCATAGTAAATAGACTTAATTTTCATTGTCATACATTTTAGTTTCACGTGAAGTTTTATTAAGGTCATCTTTGAGTTCAGTAAGGAATCTAAATTCTTCAGTTGATTTTACACATTAAAATCTATTAATGCTGTATCACACAAACGAATTGCCTTGCGCAGAGCGTACAAATAACTGATTTAATTGTAGAAATTGTATCTGTATCTCAGACCATGCGTTTTATTTCAATTGTAGAGACTGTTTAAATGTTCTTTTTTTCTAAACGGCAGAAACTAGCAACTTGATAATATTTATAGGTAATTAAATAATGGTCGGATTTCAAGATTTGTTGAATGGTACTATACACTACAAACTATTATTCGACTTGTATGAAACAAATACAGTTAATAACATCGTGAAATTGACAAGGTGAATGATTTCGGAATGATTTAGGAATGAAATTGAATGAGTGTGAGGAGCGAGTTTTGAGTGAATTTAATGGGAGGTAATCCTTTATTGCAAATTTTGTTCGGGATGAACAAAATTTGTGATATTGATTACCTCCCTTTAATAAAAAAAGTGCATACAAGTTCTGTGCACAGCTTCAAATTTCTTCAAGAACCTATGAGGCGCCAACTATTTGAATTATGTCAGTGACATCGCGATTTTCTCTGTCAAAATTTATTTTGAATGATGTTGTTGATTCTATCTTTTTTCAATAGGTTTGATCTTTTTGAATGGTTTGAGTGAGTGTTTGGAATGAATGATTGGAGCGCTGCGCGATCGACTTAGAATGGTTTTGGAAGAGGTGAATGTCAATTTCACGATGTTATTAACTGTATTACAATAATTTACTTTTAAAGATGCTTGGTACCAATGTTATATGTCTATATATAGCGAATATAACGGATTCATATCTAAATGTTTAGCCTTTTTGCCATGACCGACATCTTTTGCAAATAAAACGCAGATATCGCTTTTACGGTACTTGTATATCTGAAACACACCTCTCAACATAAGAAATGTGTCAGCACTAAAATGATCTACTAATGAGCGTTATTCTTCTAAAATTTGCACACAAGCGTAGTGCTTGCAAACCAGCTTCCTTAATTAAACATCACAAAAAGAAAAAATCAAAGGACTGAAGGTCCTGAAAGTCGCCATGAGGATGATACCATGATATTTTGGAACTTTGGTTATTTGTGATCAATAACTCAGATTTTGAGACAAGATTAACCCGACAGTATTATTTACAGGCTAAAAGATGATAAGAGATCACAATAGCTCACCCCAATGCACTTACTGTTCTAAAACAGTTGAATTACAAGCTTATTTTGTTCAGGTTGCTATTCAATTTCAGATGCTAAGCCTTTTCTATCAATTCAAGGGTTCTGTTTGGCAGATTCTAAGCAGAATCTGACTGACCGAATGAAGTTTTACAGTACTTTTAACAGTATGTCATATCGTGATGGATGCAACACATACACATCGATTTCCCACCACTATTACCACATCCCCTCTGAGTATCCAGTGTTTTATTGCACTTAGGTTTATGATTATCAATAATTAACCAAACGGCGAAATTTTGGGGTGATACAACTGAAAAGAGTTGCAGACGACAAAATATATTATAACATAACATAACATAACATAACATAAGTTTATTCATTCAGACTTGAACAGAGATGTTCATCGTCATAGACAAGGCATAATACATACATGCAATAATGGCGGTGTTTTACAAAATAGTGGTTAGTAACAAATCAATAAAATGGCATTTTATATCAGTATGCGGAAGTTCACATAAAAAATAATATTGAGGAGACATTGGCATATTTCACAATGTTATTCTTAGTAATTTTTCGAACTCAACATTACTCTAGTTTCTATTGAATGTGTTTTTGTATAATATAGCTACACTGACACCTTGTGGTCTAAACGAAAATGCAAGGTGTCAGCAATTATAGTAAGAAACTATAGTTCCGCCTGTGATTTCACCTCCATTGGGCCTTATCGAAACGAAGCATATGGACCAAAGGAGTAGGAATCCAAGCTTAATTTTATTTCCTAAAGACAATTTTCATAACTGTGACTATTTGATAGACGAGGAGGCTCTTATCATGTTGAAAATAAGACATTTACTGACCGTACATAATAGGGTAAGACAATATATCGACGACGGGGAGCCCAAATGTTTGCACCAGAACTTAATAGACTTTGTTGAAAACTATTAGATTTTCCGTCTGTATATCATTTTACCATTACTTTCCTAGCTCTAGAATGTTTGTAAATTTAACTGCTACAAAAGGCGGTGCCAAGTCAGAAACAATATGTGCGTTTAGACCGTAGTCAAAAATACAGTAATACAAGAGTTAACACACAATATCTTAGACCTTTGTATGGAATATTGGGATTCATCAAATAAGGCCGTACTTGTTTAATAACGTCAAATATCAAAATGTAATAAAACGGCACGATAATTATACGGTGGTTTACAACAGTATCGAAACTACAGCTTGGAAATAAATTCCGCGGCGGCACTCCTATCTACGATTCTTATTCATTTTTTTCCAAATTTCTTAATACTGCTATCCTAAATTTATGCAACTTATTTGAAAATGAAGATTCGTCCGGAATTATAACTGTTAATGTAGAGTTAAATTGAATCATTGACGTGTTCGTGCCTTTGAATTAAAAGAAATATTACAAAAATACAATGAAATCTGACCCATCGAATTTACAAAAAAAATATTATTATATTAACCCTTTCCAAGACAACATTTTTTTTCACTTTCAATTTCAAACTCCTGAGAATCAAAATCCAAAGTCAATTTCCAGTTCAAGATGTATCAATTGTCAAATGTTATTCATAGAGAATATCAAGTTAAAACAAAAACCTGGTTCAAATTTCTGATAATGTTCATTAGTGCATGTAGATCTAGTTTTTGTTTCAAACTTCAAGACATTGAATGATCAAGACATTTCATATTAATATAAGCGGTTAGTGGTCAAAGCAATTGGACAGATATGCAAAGTATAAACACTACAAAAAAAACCTCTGAGTAATCGTATTTTTATAAAAAAAACCCAAACAAACGAAAAAAACGAGCTTATCACTTAAGTTCAAATCGAAAGTAAAACCTAGCTGACTGATTGACATCGTTGTTCAGAATTTAATTCCGTTCGCAAATATCACTCTTGAATTCTTATAAACAATATCTTTACTTGACCGGTTCAATGTAAACCGTGTAGAATTGAAATGTTGTGTACTGGATTATCAAAATCGTAGTATCATAAAAGGGGTTACACAATAAAATTAGGTCAATACAATGGAAGCCCTCGGCTCAAGCACTATCAGAATTTTTTTTCTTATATAAATTGCCCACGCACTAATTAATTCATCAAATACATTGAACGAATATTTGTGTGAAAGTGAAATAAAAAGCGGTACCGTTTTTGTTTACATGTATAAATCTGGGGCGTCAATCTTTCCAATATGGCGGCATACGGCTACGGCTTGAGAATCGCTAGATCGATGGTTTTGAAAGGCTTAATCAATGATGTGGATGGAAGTTTTCCGTTAAATTCAACGTTGATTGATGAATAAATAGACGGACAAACCAAAACAATTTGTCTACTCACCTTGTGATTAAACGTGCATTACAAAGATCGATGATTTTGCTGACAATAAAATTTGTAGAATCCTCGGCGTACTAATTTTGCAACCCAAATTTACTTTTGATATCAAGATATCCATTATGGAGTTTTCATAAGATTGTGTTTATCTTCAAAAGGAAAAATAAAAGTCAAAGTATTACATTAAACATACAAAATAGCTGCTTTTTTAAACTGTCTGCACTACTTTTTGGTGTCATTGGGTCCGGTGCAAAGAGAAAGAGTAAATTCCAGAAAAAAGTAGTTTTTTGCCTAAACCAGTATACAGACACCCTGTACACTATCACCATATACACCCGTCCAGCAGCTAATCGCAATAAGTCTGCCATTTTGACAAATGGCGACTTAAAAATGAACACTTTAACAGATTACGAAGTTATTGATTATCTTTAAATGTTAACAGAGAGTAGTGGTCGAAGTCTCTGATAATTTTGATGATAGGAAATGATATTTGTAACTGTAGCTGATGCGCAATAGGACGTAAGCTTCAAATATCGAATACCTAAGATTTTTCTGGCAGGTGAAATTCATTAAACTCAAACATTATTGTCGAAAAGTAAAAAAAAATATACATCTTTTCTACACCCAGGTCACAGTCTTCATGTAATAATTAATCTGAATGGCGCACAACTATAACAAAAACTACATGAGCTTTTTTTCCTGAGTAAACAGACCAATTTGCGACTCTTCCTAATTAGTCGCTTTGTAAACAAGCGACTCGTGACGGTCATATATTCAATAAGTATTTTCCAAGTTTGAAAGTCTTCCATTTCTATATGAGGCTACATGTATTAGGACGTAAAAGAAAAAAAAACAACTTCGAAATGCATGAACGAATGTATCATAAATCGTGTATGTACTTGCATTTGAAACAGTACCACAAAATTCGAAACATTTTTGTCTATAGGTTAAGAATGAGACGTTTTTCAATATTCTTTCTTCTATCACCACTATATTACATTTGGCGCTACAACATATATAGGTTCTTTTCTAATTTCAGTGTTCTAGTTTCAATATTTTGTCAGATAGTATAACCCAATGAGCGTTTATTGTAATGCGTTAAGGCAATTGCACTTTATACTCAAATAAATGCAGTGAAACATACTCTAATTCCTGTAATAATATTCGGGAACCTATTAACCATAGGAGATGATTCTTGCAAAATAGCACTGTCCTTTTTGAGAAATATTTTTTTTTTCATTTCTTTGGTAGGCGACCGGAGTCTTCATCGATTCAAATACAGTGAAAGTACTTGTCTAAAGCAATATTCCGATAAAGCTTGGCTTATATTAGATGGAAAGATAATTAAATTGTTGACGGACCGACGGACAGGCGGACATTGATCTCAATAGATCGGGCTTTCTCTACTATTTACACTCATTTGCCTATTTTACGAAACACAAGGATCGCAATATCGGCGAAATAATTATAAATTCCGGAAATAAAATCCGGAGTACCACAAATATATACGTTTTTGAAAATACATTTATAAATATTTAAGGATAATTTAAACTAAAGGAATATTTATATAAACGCTCATCAGTGCAAACTGTAAATATTATAGGCATGAGTGTATTTTTCACTGCGTTTACTGGAGTATAAATTGCAATCGCCTTTCCACATGGCAAATAACGTTCAAGCAATGTGCTAAGAAAATCGCACTTTATACTCCAATAAACACAGTGAAAACTACACTCGGTCCTTATAATTGCAATCCATTACATCTTAGAAACTATTAAGATAATTGTCTAAACATTAAAGTTTCAAGTTTACTTTCTGCAAGTATGGTTTACACAATATATTTTAAGATCTTGTATATTTTTCATCTCGGTATGGAAATGGAATAGCATAACGTTTTACGAATGGCACACAAATAAACGACAATATCGACATTCGTTCTGTCAAGTAATTCTGCATTTTAAACAAAATTGGCGTGATCTGCGATATAAGGTGATGCTCTTCCCACTATTATGACTAAACTGAATTATCCTAATTTAAATTAGAACTGTCAAAGACTAATCTGTAAAAAAAGTATTTCTCAAAGTTAATCTCAACCTTGTATAGATCACCATTTTATAGTACTAAGACACTATAAACTGTGTAGATAGTAAATACATTTGTATGTGTAAGTTTACATTACCAACTTGTTCAGGACTTGAGAGATCGTCTGAGACCATATTGGCATTCCTACTGTACAATATGGCCCCTCCACGTCGTTCGTAAACCCGAAATATTATTTAAGCAACAAATAAGTTAAGTTAGTCGAGAAGATGTCGTTTTTAACAGTACTTAACAGTATCAGACCGTAAACGGCAGCATGCTCAACAGTACTTTAGCCCTATGAATGGTATACAGATCATGTTGAGACCGAATGAATGCTTGGTTGTTCGTACATAATAGAGTAAATCATATTTCTACTTTTATTTTCTATTTCTTATTTTCCAGGATTATAGTCTAGTACTGAACCGTGTCCTTTTCATCTCCATGGGATTGATAATAATTTCACCAAGGCTTAAGCCAACAGCCAACGCAATGTCGACAAGAAAGTACCATGGCCTACTAGAAAACTTAGCTATCATAAATGAAGATAAACTCATAAATCCTGCACATTCAGGGAGAAAACGGTACCTTTACATTTATCTGTCGGTCGTTTGCTTTGATCTTATCAAAAAGTTAATAAATAAAATGTAATAACCAAAGTTGACACAGGGATGTCTTAGGGAACGCCCCTCTCTGGAATGTCAGCCAAAACTTTAAAAAGTGTAATAATGAAATTTTGTCATCCATTAACGAATGATAATATCAAATAAGTACATTTTCGATTGGACCAACCCACAAGAGTCCACAACCTAGTGAAATAATCAGAATCTGCACATGTGGTTGACTAATTGAAAGCTATAGATGAAATGAAATGTGAGAGTAATTCAATATTTTTTCAAAAGAAATTTGAGACTTTTGTTTCCCCAACACCATAGATGTGGCAACTAGTAACATAGATGTTTTTTGTTTGGACCAATAATTTTAAGTCTGTTTTATTGTTTATATGAAATAATAATTACAAAAAATATTCTATGAATATTCATACAGGGATACAAAAATGAAACATGAAATCAAGCACAGCAAATATTTGTACAATTCGGTTTCAATCAAAATTCACGGAGAGTCATCATGTCCAACAAGGCAGGAGATTTTGGCACACCAGTCCTTTCAAGTTTGTCCAGCTTTCTTCGTCTCTGAATATGATCCAAACAGGATACCCACGGTCATCTTTCAGGTATGTTAAGGCTGGTATAATATCGTCGATGTTATTCTAAACCCTCGCAACTGCAGCTTGATCAAAGCTGTAGTTACGAGGTTTTAGAATAATAACGACGATATATGCATGTAATGTAATTTGATACAAAGTCATTAATAACCGGTTTTCAGTCCGAATTTATTTGTGTTTACTGTAATAAGAAACGTTTATCGTTCACAAGACTTGTATATAAAAAACACTATAATTCTTCACTTAGATAGATTTTTTTTGGAATGAAATGAGACGAGATATCATAAAGATGTACGATTCTGTGTAATATTTTAAGCGACTGGATTCATTTAACGAGCAACATGATTGCAGCCGTTATACAAGTTATACAAATAAGGATGGAACTTAGATGTAGGATGGAAACTTAATTACTGCATTTGTTTCACGTCTTCTTACCAGTCTAACTGACGCTATATTGCAGGATTAAACTGTTTTAAACACTCGCACGCATTCCGGTTGACGAAATTCTTTCCAGATTGGAATAAATCATAACTTTTCTTTTGGTACAAAAGTGGTTATAAGATTAAATAAAATGCAAACAGTGTTATGATCAAAAAGTACGAAAGAGTATGCATTACGGGATAATTTTCTTCTTTGATGTCTTGAATAATGCAAACATAGACATAAATTTGCATTTATGCTCTTCTTTCCCTGGTGAAAGTAAAGAAACGGAAACATACTCATTCATTTTCTATTTGATTAATTATATGTATAAAGTTTTCTTGGAGTAGGTCTCCAAATCG
Organism: Fragum whitleyi; assembly: GCA_948146395.1. NCBI lineage: Eukaryota > Metazoa > Mollusca > Bivalvia > Cardiida > Cardiidae > Fragum > Fragum whitleyi. Next base: position 28,908,636 of record OX411553.1, read on the forward strand.
TCGTATGCTGATTCAAGCTAATTTGCAGGTGTCTGGCCTTTAGAAATATCTTAATGAATAATCTATAACCATGTCTGTGCTTTATGAGTATTAAAATAAATAATTTCTTACTCTATAACAATGTCGTGAAATATTTCGCAGGTACGATGTAAATGTTTAACTTGCCGTGGACCTCAACACAAACATCGACACACAAAATGCACACCTCTCTTCCGGTTTATAAATGCATACAGAGTGGTTGACAGATCGAGTAGTGGCAAGAATATTTACGCCAAGGTAAGATATACATCATTACGTCTCTTTAATGCTTCTCGGTGGTTTATCCAGAAATAACGGTAGATTATCAATTTGATATACTCGTCACCGAAATAGTGAAAATATCAAACACTTTTTACCTCGCTTTTATTCATTTCATCCTATGACGTCATCTAATCGTAGCCAAATAAGTGACGTCACCAGATACGTTTCATAGCAATCAAGCAAAAAGGATGCGCTGTAAGAAATTATGTCCTAAAATTTTCACATTTTGTCTTATTTTTGCATTTTATGAATAGAATAATCGTTAGTTTATCGGGCAAATCGAATAATATTTCATTGTGTGAACAACAGAAGCTTTATTTTCACGAGTGCAATGATTGAAACGTGAATCGATCTTACACTGAAACAACGCTTATCCTTAATATCTCTTCAAATCCCGCCAAAATGAAATTAAAGCTGGAAAAATTTTACTTAAACAGATTTACCACATGATACATTAATATAGATCATTTTCATCTATCTAGTTGTGGTTTTCTAAACGTCACATTTGATGTTGTTGTCATCAAATGTTGAAAGAGCTATATCTAATGCTTAGGTACATAAGAACGATTTGCATATAATATATTATTTCAAAAATGTATTTTTGCCAGCATACTTACATCTTTCAATGTATAGCTCATTCAGGATAGCTGACACATTTAAGAACCAACAACAAGAAAAATTTGTAACTTTTTCGACATGAATTTTATCACCATTTGATTGAAATTGTAAAAGCCTGGTAAACTTTACCACAAGATTGCATAATTGAACTTACACTAGTAGTATGTTAGTAATAGACAAAGGTAACCAGTCCAATGTGCAAGAACTAGTTTCCGGTTTGACAGATTTTTTTGTTTCCGGTTACTTGATCTATGTGAAATACCGTTTTTGCTTTGCAAAATGGCTAAAAAAGTTTTCAAATTCCCATTTTTAGTATCTAACAACTGAAAGATACCGTCAGTGAAGAAGTTTTAAAATATACTATATTTACGCATGTAGGGACATATCCTTAACCAAGATTAGGAGAATTTAAAAAGAAGAGGATGTGCCGAGTCATGGCAATTTCACGTAACCGAGAACAGAAAACATTGATATTTTGAGACACTAACATATTAATCTATTTATCATACAATTATTTTCTGTGCTGAAATTTTAAGAAACTTTAAAAATGAAAGCAATTCAGGTGATAGAGGTGAAAGTTGTTCCGGTTAAAATCAGAATTATAGAAATTATGTCTTAAGATAGAGTGAATGATATCTTTTTAGGTTACTAGGCAGGTAATAATACAGTGTATATATAGTTTAATAATGATTATTGGCCACCGGCCTTTACATTTACATAGTACATAATCAATATAACCTATAAAGAGTACAACCAAGATGGAAAACAGTATCACTGCAAACTTTTGTGCTCAAAGTATCGACTCGGATTATTGCATGTTTCGTGACGTAATGTTACTATTTATTTTTATGCTTTGCGCATACTAACAGTCCGTACTGACTGGAAAACTGCCATTATTCTCTAAACAATATGATTTTCTTTTTTCAAATGCATGGTATATGAAAGTTGCCGTATTGAATATCTCATTTTCACCAATTTCTAGTTAAGAGCAAATTGAATTTATTTGTATTTGGCTTTGAATAATATCTTTTATGCAAATATTTCTTTCTCAATTCATCATATAATAGAAATACGAGTAAAAATGAAATGCATCCTCAATATTATCTTTACAGAAAAAGCAAAATCTCTTATCTATAGGTATTCTACTGAAATGACCTGACTGCATAGCTAATTTTAATACACATGTCTTTAGGCTTGCAAAAACTTTTCTAAATTTGTAAAATTTAAATACATCAAGATATAACTCATATTCAATATTGGTTTTATATCCAGAGTATAATCTAAGAGTGTTATGGCATTTACATTAGTTGTCCCATAACTGCAGATACTGATCCTCCAGCCTCTGCAGATATGTCCGAACAAAATGATTTTCATTCTGAACATATTGACTTTCCCATACAAAACCGAATCCATTCACACATAAACTGTTTTTGACTTCAGTCACCCAATTTGTAGTACCACTGGAATCAAGAACCTTCAGCATTTTATAACATTTTTTTTACAAATCGATATTCCGGCATTCTCAATATTTTGAACCAATATTTAATTACTTTTATACTTGTGTAGATATATGAGGGAAATCTCCCGCGTTCAGCTAGAACTGCAACATCAGCAGTTTAACTAGGTACACACATGAATCGTTTGCAAAAATATTTTTGGATGCGCTCAACACAATCAAATTGACAAAGTCCCCAGATTTCACAACCGTAGTAGATAATTGGCATTACTTTGGTATCAAATATTTTATAAAATGTCTCCCCGTTTAAGGGTTGCATTGTGTACAAGCTATTAAGTATACTAAACATTGAGCGTTTTGCCTTTAAAACATTATTTTCCCCCATTTTGCACATAGATAATTTTTGCGTGAAAAGAACACCAATATATACAAAGCCATTAACAATTTCCAAAGGCTGATTAGAATAATATAATGAATCAGTTTTTAAAGTCCGCCCCCTTTCGAAAAACCATCAATTTTGTTTTGGAAACGTTCACTTCTAATTTCCACTCACTACAGAATTCACATAATATATTAAGCTGTTTTTGCAGACCAGATTTAGTGTCGGCAATAAGAGCCAAATCATCAGCAATCATCAGTAAAAATATTTCGGTTATATCAGGAAATAACTGTATACCTTTCATGCCACTTTCTGAAATTTTGTCATCAAGCTTATTTATAAAAAGAATGAATAATATAGAACTCGATGAGCAACCTATAGGACAATCTATTTCATTACTAAAAACATTGTTCTGCTTTACAATAGTTTTGACAGATTCATAAATTGATATAATTGAATTTAGTAATTTGCCATGTACACCATGAGACCTGAGCGCTAAATATATTTTTTTCTGTTTATAGAATCAAACACCTTTCTAAAATCGACGAATGCTACATAGATTTTTCGACTCAAAGAAATATGTTTATGTACAATCGAATATAGTATGAATGTATTATCGATGGCTGAATATCCAGCTCTGAACCCAGTCTGGGCTTCAGATATACAATCGAAAACATTTGCAAAAAAGGTCAACCTTTTTTTGATAATATTTATGTATCTTTTTACGAAATAAGTTCAATAATAGGCCAATTCAGTCTTCATTGCAAGATACACGTAAATTTTCTCTTTTCCTTTTTGTTCATTCAAAGTAGTTAGCTCCTTAAGTCCTTGATTCTACAAAACTTAATATGTTCTATTTGTTAAAAGGTCAACTAACCAATGCACTTATCTTATTATGCCCCTGTATCGAAAGATCTGTGGCATATTTTTACAGTTATCCTTCTGTCTGTCTGTCTATCTGCCTGCAAATCTTAATAAAAAAAACTAAGCATTGCCAATATCTTCAAGCTTATTCAAGATTCAAGGCTCATATTTGGCATAATGATAGATCTCAATGATGCGCATCTGCTGGTACCAAAGTCACGGTCATGTAACAAGGTCAAGGTCATCTGTCAAGGTCAAATGAATCAAAAGCTTAACCGAACAACTTAAAATTGCCTATTTCTGCAAGCCTTTTCAAATTACAAGGCTCATATTTGGCATGATGATAGATCTCAATGATCCGCATCTGCTTCTACCAAAGTAATGGTCATGCGAAAAGGTCATCTGTCAAGGTCAAACTTCTTGAAAAAAGTTACCAAAAACTTACATTGTACATTTTATTCAGGCATATTATAGATACCCTTTGTCATAATTGGCATGATGAAACATCTCAATGAAGTTCATCTGTATGTATCAAAGAAAATGTCATGCTAAAAGGTCAAGGTCATCTTTGATAAAAATGCTTTTACGGGGACATTTGTGTTTCATAAACACAAACTTGTTTAATTTTATTTTTTAGGTAAGAGAACCCGTTTCTTATTCTTGTCAATGCAGAAAGGACGTTTTGAGTGCAAGAAGAACCTTTATACCACCGTAAATTGAAGAAATCCCTTTTGGTTCGAATCTTCGAAAAGACATTCACCATTGCAAATCTGTGATATATTTGTAACACGTCGCGAGAAAAAGTACCGTCTCGAAATTAAGTAAAATGAATATGATAACTGTGGCCCGTCAAAACAGTACCATTGATCTTTGTAGTGCGTAGAGTGTCGACCTTAGTCAGACTCCACTGACTGTGCATGCTAGCCAGGGTCAAATTTATTTTTTGCACTTGACTGAATTTCTAAATCTAGAAAGATCAACCTACCTGCCAATGTAAGAATTCTCGAAATGCCAACTCGGGTTGACCTGTACTGCAACTAATATCTTTTTCAAATTATTATCTTACACCGTTCCCAGATAGCCCGGTTTTTTACGTTACGGGTAACATGCTGTAAAAGAGATAGCCGGCAGCAAGTACCGATCAGATGTCGCATGGCGAGAATGATCATAAAAGAGGGCAGCATAATCCTTCTAGATTTAGAAGATCGTCCTAGTTCTTAAAGTTTATACTACTGTCATCCTGCAAAGACCCAGGAGTGAGACCTTGGTCGATATTTTTTGCACTTTTATTTTAAATTGTCCTTTTCCGTTTGACCGGTCACTTATTTAAAATGGTGCGCAGCTACATTATACATATACCATGTCGTTTAACACGTTTTGTTTTAATCATTTTCTTTACACTCCCTAGATCTTACACCTCTGTGATATTATACAAGATATTCACCTCGATCAAAACCATTCTAAGTCACGTTTTAATGCTCCAAGAAATCCATTCCAAACATTCACTCAAAGCATTTGAAAACGCTCCGAAATTGTTCAAAATCACTTCAAACTCGTCATTACTATCATTTTATTTACATCGTTAAAATCTTTCCAGAACTGCTAGGCACGAACACAGATTTTAAAGCGCCTTAATTGGTCCGTGAAGACACACAAACATAAAATGACGTAAATTTTAATCAAGGGAGGTAATAGATTATCGCTAATTTCGTCCATTATCGATATCGAATTACCTCCCTTTTATTGTTATTATTATTCCCTTTCAAAACTCGCTCCTCTCGCTCATTCAATTTCATTCTGAAAAGATTCCAAGGTCATATACATTGTCAATTTCACAATGTTTCATAATTAACATTGAATGAGTGGTCATAAATTTTGAATTTTATCAACCGAGTCATTTATCAAAAGAATGAGTGTATTTGTCACTGAGTTAATTGGGGTACATGTATATATTAAGAACAATTGCCTTAGTACATGGCAAATAAGGTCCAGGTTGTTCCATTTAAGCCATATGCTTAGGCAATTGTACTTTATGCTTTATAAACGCAGTGAAAAATAGGCTCGGTCCTTAAAATTGCAATCCTTTAGATCTAAGAATCAATTATATTACTTTGCTAAAAATAAAATTTTCGTATCTACTTTCTGTGCGTTTATAGATCAATACACAAGATATATTTTTAGATCGCATATAAAACGTATATTGTTATCAAGCTATCGAATTTAGCTGTCATAATGTTCTACAAACGGGACACAAATAGACGAAAACTTTGACAATCACAGAGATAATCACAATTTTTCTGCCTAGTATTTAACTAGTATTTAAAACGAAAAAGGCGTGATCGAGAGAGGTTGAGGGGGCAATCGGGAACCTTTGGCGATTCTACGGAATAGACCTCGGGAATAATACGGACGCAGCCATGAAAGCGCGTCATTTCGCGTGTTGGTTTAAATGACGTCACAAACATCAACGATCCTACTAAGGATGACGTTGCATAAAATAAAATCAACGAAATAATAAAAGTGGACATATTATAATTTGATAACAAAACGCAGTGGTTTACTGCGTTTTGTTATCAAATTATAATATGCCTAAAAGATCTCGAAACTCGATCGGAAAGAATTAACAAAATGTTATTTTTTTTTCATGCGTATTAACCGAAGTACCACCAGGAGCCGAATTACCTAAAAAATGACTCAAAATTACTACACTTACGTCCGAGGTACTTTTCAAGTTACAGAAAAGTCCGAGCGATGTTCCGAATGGTTGAGGGGGTTGCTCGAAGGTCTTCACCGACTCGCTTTAAACGGCGGATCAAAAGTTCTTTGAAAACATTTCAACTTTTAACTGATCAAATATGGATTTAGAATTATAAAAGGGGAAAGAGGGATTTTTGATTTCGTACAACACATGGCTTGCAGAGCGTTGGTTGGTCGTCTTCCACGAACTTCCTATTGCATTTTATCAGAAATAAAGTGCAACGGATTTCCTCACATGATGCGATTTAAACCAATCAAAATTCACGATTGCACCAGATTGCAATAATAAAGAGATAACAATGAAATAACAGGTTTGGTATATTATCAACTCAAATTTCATATGAATTCTATGTGCTTATTTGAGTTGAATATTGTGATCACCCTTCGTCCAGCGTCAATCCGGCGTCCGGTGTTAATCAACAATTTCTTTAACTGACAAATGTTCCATTTGTTCCCTCATAAGTTACTTGTAAAATATGTAAGACATTCTGTATTGTAAGTCTTTGAATAATTCACAAAAATATTTCTGCTGCCCCGTTTATTTTGTATAAAAATGAAATAAAATTATATCTGTATGAGAAGGCACTTCACGTACATGTTAGCATGTTCATCATTTGTTATGATATCGTCTAATTGCTAAATTGCATCTTGAAAAGACAGAGGCAAGAATTCTTAGAGAGTGAGAAAGATAATAGACAGAGAGAGAGAGAGAGAGAGAGAGAGAGAGAGAGAGAGAGAGAGAGAGAGAGAGAGAGAGAGAGAGAGAGAGAGAGAGAGAGAGAGAGAGAGAGAGAGAGAGAGAGAGAGAGACAGAGACAGAGACAGAGAGACAAAGACAGAGACAGAGACAGAGAGACAGAGAGAGGGGGGAATGTATACCTTAGAACCCCATCAGGCTCTTATATAAACCCTTTCCCCTCTGCGGACATCAAAATCGGATATTTAAGAACTGATTTTCCAAAAACTTGTGGCCTTTAATAAACAACAAAACTGTAAGAACAAGAAAAAAAAAATATTGGGCGGCGGAAGAATTGACCCAATCTATTCATCGCTACTATAAAGTTGCTGACATGTTAACATTACTACTATAAAGTTGCTCACATGTTAACATTCTGACAATGTCAAGCACACGCTCATTGTCCTGTTCTCTAAATAAATATATTAATTTTCGATCATCAAAGATTTTGATTTTAATCTTTACTCTTGATATTAATGGTGTTCACAGCAATAAAGTTCCATTGTGTCGAAAATATGTAAGTTATAATAACTTGTTCTGTGTTCTAACCCTTCCATGTAAATATCTCAAATGTCCTTTCTGTAAACGGCATAAAGTATGTGCTCCCAGGTTTTATATTATGGATATATTCTTTGGTCAGTGCATGTTCTTATCTGGAAATAAATGTTAAAACTGACTTAAAATATTGGGGGAAAATGTCAACATTATAGTATATTGTCGTCTTTTCATAGCTTTTGGGATACATCTTTAAAGAATCGGTTTGAACATTTCAAAAGCCAAAAGTGTCATACGGAGAATACATCGCATTCAAATTAATACGAGCTATCCAGAAAGGCGAGTATTTTTTCGAACGGATACACAGTTGTCACTGTGAAGAGTCTTGTTACAGTTAATAACATTGTGAAATTGATATTCACCTCGAGCAAAACCATTCTAAAGCACTATCTAAGCGCTCCATTCGTTCAATTAATACACTCACTCAAACCATTAAAAAAAGCTCCAAATAACTAAAGTATATAAGATCAACAACTACGTTTAAAATGGATAAAGCCAGAAAAAATCCATGACTTCACTGTCAAAATTTAACTTTAAGTGTCTGATTGGTTCTTGAAGAAATAGGATGCTAGCTATAGAACTTGTAAGCGTATTTTATTAACGGGGGGTAAAAGATATCGATAATTCTGTTCATCATGAACAAAATAAGCGATATTGGATTAACCCCCTTTAATTTCACTCAAGATTCACTCATTGCACTCAATTAATTTCATTCCACAATCATTCCAAAAACAATCAACTTGTCAATTTTACGATGGTGTTAACTGTAGTTGTGTCACACTGGTCAGAACTATACCTCCTTGATTTCTGACTTACTTGCCATAACTCTTTTTTTTAAAGAGAAGTATAATATGACATGTTTTTCTATACTATTTTTCGCCATTAAAACTTATCTTTCAACAACAACGTCAAAAATAGAATACAAATAATTAGAAAAGTGTGGATCCATTGTTGTGAACGACTGGTAACATCGAGGGAAACTTTCGCAGTTTTAAGGCACGTTTATAAAGAAAACACTAAAGATCCCCAACAGTGGTACTCATTTTTTCCAACTATTTGTCTCTCTCCTACGATTAATAATCAAAATCCTTTGTGGGGTAGCAGCTGGAGGCTAAGAAAGTGTGTACTGGTAGTTCTGGTGTGAGGAATACCAGGAATCTGCTGTCGGGTGCACCAGCAGCTGCGATATAACTGAGAGATTGTAAAACCCAATCCAAACAAACAAACAAACTTACAAAGAAGAACATCTGCTCCGACCAAAGAACTTTGAATATTTGACATTCGATGAATATATATGTGAGCAATCAGAAGAAAGGGAATCGCCTAGGATTTGTAATGGATGTCTCAGGTCTTGCCATACAAGGTTAATTTTTCTTCCTCTTGAAGACTAAGTGATTTTTTTTCTAGTCTGCTTACATGGATTTTGACGTCATTTTCTAGGAAGTTAAATCATATCTCGACGGTTGGAGTCCCTAACTATTGATTCCTGGTATTTCGCTCACAAAGGGCTTGTTTTTACTAAACGTCCAACGAAAAAATTAACCGTAAGTTAAAATCACAAATCGTATCTGGTGTTTTCATTCATTATTAGATTCTGCCTTGCAATATCTCATTGGAATCGTCTTTTACTACTGCAGAAGCAGCTTTGACTTTTGACGTACGATAAAAATGATCGTAAAATGTTTAGTAAAACAGGCCCCAGTTTAACCACGATATCTTGTCTGAGCATCCATTTACTCATCCCAGTAAGACACACGATTTATAACAAAAATGTGGAGTCCGTGGCCCAGTGGTTAGGACGGTGGCTCTGTGATCGAAAGGTTCCGGTATCGAATCCCGACCAGACCACGGGAATTTTTCTGAGCAAAGAATTTACTTCACGTTGCTCCTCTACACCTAGGTGTCTAAATAGGTATCTGTGAGAGTTGTAAGTCAAAGGGCTGTGGCAGCCGAAGGCGCCATATGTTAACGGCCGACCTGCAATTCGGTGATCGGGGGTTAAAGTGCAAAGTTGTGTGAATGCGTATATCGTAAAGCAAGACGTAGAGCAAGACTATAAACCAACTTATAACTTTGAATGACTTTAACTTTTTTACTTTACAAACGGTGACTAAGATTGAAGGGAATATGACACGGTCACGGATCGATTCCAGGACAAATAGGCTAATAAGGGGGCCGAGGCAAACCAACAAATATAGTATAATTTTTTAATGCTTTCCGGCTTATTTTTGAATTATAGAAAAAATATCACTTGTTCAACTCACTGACTAACCCCATTCGGAACACCACTCGATCAATCTAACGATCAATCTCGTATGTACATAGACGGCATATTTTGAAAATTGCGGGAAAACTTTGGAAAATATCGATGCCGTCACTGAAAATGGCGTCAGCCCTCCAAATTATGAGTGGAAACATACGACGTCATCGACGCTACTCGTTGAAGCTAATATCGTGAAATCTGCTTCCCAATTTAAATATCTAAACATTATATAGCTACTTAAATTTATGAAGTTTTGAAAATGCAATGTCTTTAAAGTCTCAATTCACTTCTTAAGATTATAAATCTAATAAATACGCCTCATTTGCAGTACTTGTTTGTCTTACATTGTTTCTGGCTAATATAATGCACTGTTTTGTTACAAACCCATCCGCCTTACATACATCCGAGGTCTGATACAGTTTACTGATATGACCGAGGGATATCCGAATGCTCCTTACCAAGTAAAACTTCTATCCCGTTTCCGTTCATTCCCTCTATCTGACGTTTTTGAAGGAGAGCTAAAAAAGTGTCCTCGTCATAAACGTAGCATGGCTATCGCGTTCAAAATAACGCTCTTTAAAATTTTTCCTAAATTTATTTGTTTGAATGGTGTTTAACGCCGCTTTTAACAATCATTCAGTTATATCGCGGCAACTGGCACCTAACAATGAATTCCTGGTATTTATCTTACCAGAACTACCATTACTCCTTTCCCAGCCTCCAGCTGCTATCTCACATAGGTCTACGATAATCAACCCATTGGGAGAGACAAAATAAGTCAAAAAGTGACAAGGAAAGTCCTTAAATTGTTATGTTTTGTTTTATTTTTACATTAAAGAAATAGACTATGCGTATGTTTTTCGGACAACATCGATTGGTGTTTCATTTCATGAACAAAAAAGCCACATTTTCCCTGGTGGCTTTGCCACTCGTGCTACTATAGCTTTTGTTGTTCTTTCAATGAAGTAAAAATCGATTTTACTCTTAAACATCCGATTTTCTTGTATTGGCTCTACTCTTTCTTACCGGCAAATCCACATGGACTTCCAATCCAGGCCGGAGCTTTTAACTTTTTCTTTGTTTTAATTCCTCTTCTATGGTTGTACTTTCTATAACTGCAATATATACATGTATATACATTTTAAATGAATATATGTCCATACCTTTCTTTCTTTCTCTCTCTCTCTCTCTCTCTCTCTCTCTCTCTCTCTCTCTCTCTCTCTCTCTCTCTCTCTCTCTCTCTCTCTCTCTCTCTCTCTCTCTCTCTCTCTCTCTCTCTCTCTCTCTCTCTCTCTCTCTCTGGAAAGAAACGTACAAAAATCGGTCCCACCTCGACCGGGAATCGAACCTTGGACCCTCTGCTTGCCGGGTAGATGTGATAACCATTACAATTATATTATTATATATATATTATTGCTAAAATCTAAAATATATACTGTTCACAAAGAGTAGGGGATAATCTGTTTATCCATAAGGTTATTGTGGTTGCGAACAATTTAGGACAATCTAACTTATTCTTGGCCAACTAGCAGTTGTCTCATGGTAATATGGTAGTTATGGAATTCCCTTTTCTGCTAACCATGACACGCAAATTCAGCATCTAACAAGAGAGGGGTATAGCGCTTATTTTAACATGGCGTATGTTGTAATGTGAATTCGTTCTTTAGTTGAGCATAATTTCGAGAAAAATTATTTGGTGTTTATTTTATCATGTATTCGCATCACATTTTGTTGGAATGATGTGAGGTCTAATGAAAGCTCACCTTAAAAGAGTAAATGGTATACTGGAATACAGAATAACGTGATTCCAGACTGCTGTCAAACCCTGTTTCTCAAAATGAGATATTGTCACGATATCAAACAATTGGATTCTTTATTGATAATTCAAAAAACGGGGCCATAAAGATGTATGGACGCCCAAGCTGACCAGAATACCGCAAATCAAACTTACAATATTCTCTTCTTTTTGTGAACAGCATATATTTAAACTTATGCCGTGTTTTCGTTCATTTCACTATGTAACATTATTTGAGCGGAACGAAAAAAAAGAGAAAATAATAAAATATAAAAATAAAAAAGAACTAACAAATCTAAATGACGTCATGATAACGCTTTCCACCAATCCGTGCAAAAAGACTCTCTTTAATTAAATTTGTCCAGAATTTTCACATTCCGTCCTACTTTTTCGGTAAATATTTCATTTCTTAAAAACGAAAGCTTTATTTCGACTTGGTCTTACACTGAAACAAACAATTACCATCAAAATGTAAATTCATTCGTGAAAACTCAGAAATATTTTTAACGCCTTTTGTCCGATTTCAAAAAATCTGTAAGGTTTGATTGGTTAGCATTTTTGCGCTAAGTTAAAAAAGAGGTTGTTGAAGTCTTATACGTACAGTAAATAGCTAAGTGAAATTGACAAAGTGAATGTATGTATTTCCTTTTATTTATCGTCGCTACCGTAACACATGCCCATATGAGCGACGCCCCCAGAAGACGGTTAGTTCTGACGGGGGATAGTACAAGGATACACGACGAAACTACTGCTGAGATCCGCCATGGTTCTTTAACGTGCTCGGTGAAATCGCCGTCTCACGGGGCCTCGGTTTAACGTCTCAACCGTAAGACAATTAGTTTGTTAGTGTGCCAGACCGGGTTTGAGCCCACGCAGTCGCATTTCAATGGTTTTGAAGTCCGGTGCTCTACCAACTGAGCTAATCGGGCTGACAAAAGAAATTGACAAGGGGAATCAACTTGGAATAATGATGGAATGATATTGAATAAGTGGGAGGAGCAAGTTTCGAATGAAATAAAGGGGAGGTAACACTCCCCCAATGATTTCGTCCCAATGGACGAAATAAGCGGCATGTAATACCCCCCTTTAAAAAAATCAACGCATTTTTCTGTTTGTGTATCATTTCGGGTATATCAGGCGCTTTGAAGTCTTTATACGGTGATAAAATTGTGCAATAATTTGGTTGATTTGAATGAATTTTGGTTCGTTTTGAATTATTTTTACTTTTTTCTTTTTCGCTTAACCATTTCGAGGCGTTTTTTTGAGAGATTGGAAAGAGTGATTGAAATGAATGATTGGAGCGCTTAGTGATCGATTCAGAATGGTTTTGATCGAGGTGAATGTCAATTTCACGATGTTTTCAACTGTCTCTAAGAACAGATAGGCCATTTCCATATTCGCGTACTTGTTAACTATATCTTTTCGATTTACCGAAGCAACCGTCACTGTTTGTAATCCAAAGCGTGTCATGTTTATTTAATTCAATGTAATAATTATAACATACTATTTTCCCTTAAATGCATAAATATTTCCATCCTCCGTTTGTAAAACAGCATCCGGTTTTCGTGGCATACGTTTCCAATATCTATCTACATAAAATAAAGGTGACGCCATTTTGTTGGTGTATAGATTCATCTCCCAGAAGTAAACACCCTACAAAAAGAAATCAAGTTAAGGTAGTAGACCCGTATTAGTTCCGCAACATTTCGGAACTTATGTTTTTTCACAATGTTGACCGAGGTTTCCTAATGAAAATCATTAGGAAACCTCGGTTAACACTGTTAAAGTTCATTACTACTGAAACGTTGCCTAACTATTATGGGTCCACTACCTTTAAATGGATCATCGGCCCAGCCACTTAACCTCGGATAACGACACCCCCTAAAAAATTAAACGCTTGACTACAAAAGAAAATAGAATAGTTACAGGCATTGAAAATAAAAATCATATAAGTGTTGGTCGATGTAAATGTCTGTATTGAATCCGTAGTTAGGACGTAACAGTTGCCTATTCCCGAGAATGTTTGAATTTAATTGGTTGAACAAGAGCTTCGCAGAGCGGCGCATTTACGCCCGAAGGGGCTTGTCAGTAACCTTGGCTTGTCAGTAACGTGAGCTTGAATGATAGCTAAAAATATTGCAAACAGACAGACAGACAACTAGTGCCATAACATTTAAATATGAAAATATATTTAGTCCTAAGCATAAAAAGACAAGAGTCATTATGGCAAGTTTCCTTTCATTCCCATCCATAATGTAGGAGAAAATGAGCCGACAAGAAATTTTGTTTTTCATCAACTCAAGGGCAGATAATCCAAGATAACTTTAGAATAACTGGAGCATTTTGAATTGAAAAATCTTATGAAAAACTAGACAACATAGAGAGTAATTGTGTCTAGTTACAGCTCATTTCAATTGATAGTTAAGGAGGAGTTGCACACAAAATACAATTATTTTCGTTTAATTCAAGGGCAGATAATTCATGATTTCTCAGGATTTACAAGAGCTTTTTTAATTTCAAAGGTCTTATACACAACTAGACATCATAGGGAGTAAATGTGTCTAGTTTCAGCTCATTCCAATTGATAGTTTAGGAGGAGTTGCGCACACAAAAAATAGTGATTTTCGTTAAATTCAAGGGCAGATAATTCAAGATTTCTCAGGAGTGACAAGAGCAATTTGAATTTCAAAGGTCTTATGAACAACTAGACATCATAGGGAGTAATTGTGTGTAGTTTCAGCTTATTCCCATTGATAGTTTAGAAGGAGTTGCGCACACAAAAAACAGTGATTTTTGGTATATTCAAGGGCAGATAATTCAAGATTTCTCAGGAATGACTGGAGCGATTTGAATTTCAAAGTTCTTATGTACATCTAGACATCATAGGGAATAAGTGTGTGTAGTTTCAGCTAATTCCCATTGATAGTTTAGGAGGAATTACGCACACAAAAAACAGTGATTTTTGTTATATTCAGGGGCAGATAATTCAAGATTTCTCAGGAATGACTGGGGCGATTTGAATTTCAAAGGTCTTATGCACAACTAGACATCATAGGGAGTAATTGTGTGTAGTTTCAGCTTATTCCCATTGGTAGTTTAGGAGGAGTTGCGCTCACAAAAAATTGCTAACGGACGGACAGACGGATGGACGGACGGACGGACTGACAGACGGACGGACAGACGGACAGACCGACGGACGACCGAGGCGATAACATAATACGACCCTCCGGGCGTATAAAAAGACTAAAATCAGCATTCATTCCGGAATGTATGGGTTTAGTTATTTGTCAGTCATTTTTTTCATTTGTTTTTAAATTTTGAAAATAAACTGCCTCGAAAAAAGTGTAAATTTAAGCTTCAAGAGAAAAATATGTTACACTCGACATGCACATATAACATATTTTACGATGTCTTGCCCTGCACCCCTAAACAAGATGACAAAACGATGCAAACCGTGCTCTTACGTGCAATGCAGGGTTTAATTTGGAAATGGTTTGAATCATTTTCTCATCCTAAACGCAGGTCTTGTAACCAATAAACACTATAAGAGTACACCTACCTCAGTCCAGAAGCGATGTTTCCATCGACTTTTCAAATTATAAACTCCCACCCGTTTGCTGAATCTCTAGTTATATTATATATTAATTGAACTGTTAGAATTGCTACTGCATGATGATAAAGACGTTCGAGAGAAGACATAACCTTTCCGAGAAAAAAAACAAAAATAAGCTTACTTACACTGAAAATGTAAAATTGATAGTCTGAATAAGGAGTCTTCTGAATGTAGGCCGCAGATGGCTTAAAAGGGAGATCAGTCTGCTTGAAAGTAATGGGATATCCTTTCTCGAGTTTGCTCCCTGTGTAACGCCATAATTTTCGTCCTGGATGATATGAACAAATATTTAAAAGTAATCATCATAAAATTCTGAGATAAATTCACTTTAACTCCTTATATTTAACTTAATTAGTCTTAAAAGCATTAATTTCCATGTTTTCAATAAAAAATTGAATATCATATTAAACATAACTTATACTTTTGGCAGCTGTATAACTAAGTGTTTTATCTAGTTAATGAATAAATAAGTTTAACGACTTTTTAATGAAAAGATTATCCTTTAACTGCTTTTCTAATTCAATATACACATTCATGTATTTAACCGACTTTTTTACTGTGGCTTACTTACCCTTGAATAAATACGTTCTTTTCCTAACATCGGGAATGTATGCAGCGGCGTTGACCCGTTTTGGTCCCTTTTTAAAAACGTCAGGTATCAACTTTGGGTACCCGTCAAGTACACAATTCTGACCTTCGAGACAGTAAGAATACACTTTATAAATGTATTTTCCGACAAATATATTGATATGCCCGTCTTTCCCTGCAAATGACAGATAACTCGGACCATTAACGGCTGAATGAAATTAAATTAAGGATAATCGTTTTTTTCGGTGTAAGATCGATTTATATTCATTGAGAGCCACGAGTGAAAATAAAGCCTTTGTTGTTCACGAAATGAATAATTAATCGATCATACTAGAAAAGCAAACGATTATTCTATTTCCTCTTTGCAAAAATGAGGCTAAATGTGAAATTTCTAGGACATATTTTCGCAAAGCGCGACAATTTGCGCGTGATTGCTATGCAATATTAATTGTGACGCCACTTATTTCGTCCCGCATAGATGACGTCAAATAGGATGAAATGCACAAAAGCAGGGTATAAGTTTTTGATAATTTCACTGCTTTTGCGGTGAGATTATCAAGTGATAATCTACAGTAATTTCTCGATAAACCACCGAAAAGCATTAAAGAAAAACTGTTCATACACTGAACAAATTACCCAAAACGGTTGAAAGCAGAAATCTTTTGGGAGTATTTACATAATATGCCATTTTACTGTTAACTTTCTTATGGTGTGAGTTTCGTCTAATAAAATTCCTCAATTCTAGTTATTCTGATTTGCTAGATTGTTTTTGTTTCATACCTCAATGTGAACAATTATTGCCTATCTATTTTGTATAAGCACGCACAAAAAAAGTTTGAACAATATGATCCACCGGTAAACGTACGTACCAGTTTGCTTAATTACATCACATTGTAAAGAATTTGAAGTTTATCAGTGAGAAAAGATTCTCATATGAATACTTACATATAATGTTTAAATGATTAAACGTTAATGATTTATTTCTTGTTGATTTGATCAGATTTCGTTCATTCTGATCGGCTGAAAAATTGTTTTTATTTCTCAATGTGATTAATTTTGATTACGCAGTATTTTGTAAGTTTCCACAAAATGAAGTCCCAAAGGTAACTTGTTTTATTGTGAAGAAATCTTTACATTTATTTGCTTCATTGTATTAAATCATAAGATATGAAGAGATGATTTGTTGTTTTCATTGGGATATGGTATGAAACTAAAATCCTAATCAAACTCATATATGAATCCGCTTTGCGTATTCATACAATGTGATTAGGGTTTTCAATTCATACCTCCATGAAATCAACAAATAAACTTTACATCTCTCAAATAAAACGTTTTTTTGTTGTCTAAGAATTTTTGTTTTTAGATCTATGTTCATCTATGCATTTCTGGTAAGATAATTAAAACAATAATTTCAAAAAGAGCAAACAAAAATAGCAAACGAAACCGCGGAAAGGGGGGGGGGGGGGTTAAACGCATAACAAAATAATAAAGAATGAAGCATGGCCTATTCTCAGTTTCTTCCATTTAATTTTGTATGTAGTTACATGTACCCCCACAAACGGCGTCGAATCTCGTTGAACAAATGTCCATTGTCCATGGCCCGTTTTCAACTGAGTCGTTCCTTTGTGACGATGCATCTTCGATAGCTTCAGTTGGTGGACGCCTTGGTACTTTTGGAGGACCTAAATGGTGAATTTAAATAAAAAAATACACGTATTAATGTCTATTACGCGTATATGGATTTTCGATACATTTTTCCAAGATTTATTTTCACTTATCCAACAATGCTGTTTATTGGGTATCTGCAATGGTTTTTAAATTGGTAACGAAGACTGACATTTTGGCTAGAACGTACCCTTTTCTCGTAAGCTTACATGGTTTTGTAGTATTTAGACGAAACTCTTCAGTTTTTAGGGTAAACTGTTCAGCCAAACACTTGTATTTTAAACGAAGTCTAAGCTTATACGTGGATAGAAAGTCGTGTACATAAAACTGAAATTGTAGCATTTAATCAGAATTGAAAAAATTGTACCATTTCATTTAAAATTCCGTGCAGTATTTCATTTTTGTAATTACTCTGGAAATGACTTATCAAACGAATATTAGTATGCTATAAAACGGCATACCGTATAATGTTTGTATGGCGTCTATATCGCTAGAATGCAGCTCGTACCCGGGATCATATCGTCTATAAAATGGCACCATAATGGATTCCCTGGTTGTTGAATGGATTAGCCCTAAAGCATGCCCAATTTCATGTATAGCTACCATCTGTAAGTATGTACCATTATTATTCATTGTGGTCCAGGATTCGTCGTCATCAAAATGGACTCCGCCATCCGGAGGTAAGAAAGCGTGGCCAAGCGTGTTACCTATGTATAAAAAGTTTGAAACTAAGACAATTTGTAATTTTTTAACGGTAAAAAGTGAAATCACATAATCCACAAAATGAAACAATCATTCACTTGTAAGTACAATTATCTGCTTCGGGCCATTTGAAGGCTACTCCAAACTTTGTACCAGCTAAATTTTATTAGAAATGTGCATATGCTTGCAGGAAATTCAAAAGTACTATATCAAAAAAGTTACTGAAACTCTATTTTTATACAATTATTTTCTTTCCTAAATATGATATCTTGATATTTCCCTGGAAGTTTAGCCACTGCCCAACTGTTTTATCAAGGATCTTCATGGTTAAAAGCCAAGGTTTGCAAAGAGATTGGAGACCTACATATATTTGAAAACGGATCAAAAAGAACACCAACAGCAACGACAATGGGGGGGGGGGGGGGGGGCGGATTTTAAGCAATTTCAGCGCATTTAAGCTCTTTATCCAAAATAGTAATATTGATAAAATGATTAACAAAATCGTTTATGAAAAAGCACTTGGGTCACATTTTTTCAAAATCTTTCATTCACAGCCCCATTCTTGACATTCAAAACATTCTCTCCAATCACCCAAACGATCTCCAAAATATTAAAACAAATACTTAGAAACCATCCAATACGATCATATGTATCCGTACCGATTAAATCTTTACACGCTTTTATTATCTGTTGTGGATTTAAAACGTCAGACTGGTCCCTGAAAACATACAAACAGATAATGAACGTAGATTTTATTAAAGGGAGTGAATAAAATATCGTTAATTTCGTCTAATTCGACGAAATTATCGATATTATATTACCTCCCTTTAATCTCATTCAAAACCACGCTCATCCCACTTATTCTATTCTATTCCGAAATAATTACAAGATAATCCAGCTTGTCATTTATACGACGTTTTTTCTATTGTAATTGTGTATTTCTTACCTGGTCCGTCAAAGGCGTTGAAATCTCCGTCACCATGGTTGCCCGTCACAAATTTTATTTCAATATCTGCATCATTAGTTGTGGCTTCTTCTATAACCAGGCCACTGTTATTTGTCCAATGTTCAAAGCTTCGGTGGATTGTTTGCCTTCAATTTTAGATATAGCGAAGGGGAAAGGTGTATTTACAAGAGAAATTGTTTCATTTGTTACAACTATCCCGTAAATACAAATTCTTTTGTGTGAACTTTTGAGGTTTGATTTTCCATTACCAAACGATTCCTCTTTTTTTTATTTCGAAGGTTGCTAACAGTTTACACATAAATACTTTAACTATCAAACCTACGAAACATATTCTCTGAGCTATTGCGTTCGAAATGTACAAAAACTTGTTTTTATTGTTATATTTTTGTTATAAATAATTGTTTATAGAATAGAATTTAGAGCATAAATCGGTAGGCCTACAACATTGAATTCTGAAGTAATACATGTACTTTGTTCTTACCGTTGTTCGGCGATCGTTAATTTAGTCGAAAACGATGTAATTTTCCATTTCACAACTTCAGATTCCCACTTTGCAGCTGCAATTGAAGTTATTATTATTATCAGTATCTGTTTATTATTATTATTATTATAATTATTATTATAATACACTCTTCAAAAAATTTCTATGACATCGATTTTGTCTTATTCAAGATAAATTCTTCGATGATAGTTGACTGTTTTGTAAACAGTGATTGTATTTCAAGAAATTCACGCATATTGTGATGAATTACTCGATCGCGTTTCTGCATAACGATGTGAACGTCTAATTAAACAAAATCTGTTCTTCTCGCATAGCACGTGTAATTTCAAATTCAATGGATAGTCCTGAATGTTCTTCATTGTGCTGTGAATAAAATGCAACTCCTAAATTGTATTTGGAATCAAACGTCTTTGCACAGATTTGAAAGAAATATGGTACAATGTACGTAGCAAAGACGTCATAATGCTAAAATTAGCTTTAAGGCAGGATTCATAAGACAAGCCGTTGTAAATGACTTTTCTGTTTCGGAACACAATCTCCCAATTTTAACACCACTTTTAAGCGACTCACTGTTTTAAGTGAAGAGCTAGATAAGTCTAACACGTAAAAACAACGTTCTATCAGCAATTCAAATATCGCAACGACGGTTGAATTTTTTCACTGTAACCGCAACCTCAAAGAACTTCTTAGTCTCTTGACGGCGTAAAATCTCCGCATTGAAAATTGTAGAGCAAGATTCAAGAGGTCAGGCCTGCGACACTTTTGACGTAAAATTCTTAATCGACGTCACCATTTCTAATCTTTAATCAATTAACGTTTATTCTGAGTTCATTTAGTGGAAAGAAGCCTGGGCTCCTCCTTCTTGAGTTACTTAAACTATTTAAAGATATTTTTTTTCTTAGTTAAAAAATGTATTCATTGTCAAAGAACTTTTTTTTGAAGAGTATAGTTTTTTTCTGAAAATGTGTCGATTAGTTTAAATCTACTGACTTTTATCTGAATGAGTGTAATTTTTGATACCTAATGTTCATAAAGCTACATTATCGAATTTGGCTAAACTTTGAAATACGCCCGATTTTATTTGAAGAGTATTTCATAGGCGTAACTAGGATTTTGAAATTTATACGAACTCAGAAAGTGACCGACCAACGTGGAATTTATCGATGGCTCAGCGCGAAACAGTTGTAACTCCCTATATGTTTATAGGGAGTTACAACTGTTTCACGCTGAGCCATCGATATAGGTAAAAGGCGATATGTGGACTCTGACAAAAGGTGAAAGTCCTCCAACCGCTCCCCTTTTCTATGATTTGAGCGTTGGTGAATTATCAAATCATCTTAACTACAGCTTGAATAAATTGTAGTTTCGATAGTAGGATTATTCATCAACAACATGCTTCATTTATTTATTTCTATTACACACTTGCGTTTTGCGCGCAATTGTAGTTGCGCCTTTGTATTAGCCCCCATTTTTAGGAATTTAGTGAAAATGTTTGCCTTATATACCATCAACAAAGCAGATATTCCTCGAATCTATCATTGATAAATCATTTACTTTACTGAATGCATTTAAGACCACGTGTCAACTGCTTAGAATTGGCACCACATATAATTTTTTTTAATATACTTGTATTTTATGTGATTATATATCTAAAATTGCCGTATGATAAATAATCGTTGTTTTCTTTTCACTTTTTTTTATTTTCTTTATTTATGCAATTATATTTTTATTCTGAGGAGCGTTACAGTCCCGGGCTTTATGACAAAACATGTCACTTTTTGAGTCGTAGGCTGAAAAGTGACATAAGAATATACAGCGCATTCAACATGTTTTGATATTAAAAGATTTTGCAGACCGTATTCATAATGAACTTACGTGATCAGGACCTTAATTTAGCCCTGTGTTCAGGATCACAAAACGACGCAAACAGTTTTCCAATTTTACCTCGCGTTGCACCTGCGCTTACGTACAAAGCGGGATGTAATTAGAAAACTGTTTGTACCGTTTCGTCATCCTGAATGCAGGGCTAGTTGTCGTTTTCTCTTGATAACCATCATGTAGGATGCATTAAGGTTCATGTAAAGTGTTTGAGACCCAATTTTAAAGGCACTTCATTAGCCGAGAAAAAGCAGTATGTCCAGATACATTATATAACAAAATGAAGGTATTCAAGAGAACAAGCAGTTAATCAACATAAGACCGCCATAGCTATAGCGGAATAGCCAAAACATTGTGGGAAAAAAGGTCATTTTGTACAGATCAAGCAACTACATGACGGTTGGATGAAATTGCCCCATATTTTAACAAAGTACTGTCTAAAGTACTACCCAGGTAGTACTACAACCGTTGATATAAAACTCAGTCTCAAAAGGCTCTTTTGAAACAATCAATTTCCATGGAGCAACATCACACCATAATATTGTGAATTATTTTCTGCGATTTATTTAAAATTATTTATTCTTTTATTCAATGATCTATAATAAATTACATTATATCCATCATTCTATGCAATAGAAATTGATATATTGCTAAACAAGTTTACAGGTATATTAACTATTTATGTCCATTTATGTTGTGATAACACACCATACCTTCCACAGAACTACACGTTTACAAAATTAGAATGGCATATATGACATATGTGTTTATAAAATAAGTCAAAATAAATTGCTTGCATAACTACGTTTTTGGGCCCGAATTTTATACCAACGTTTGTAGTAGTACCTGGATAGTACTTTAGACTGTACTTTGTTAAAATATGAGCCATTTTTTACAACAGTCAAGCAGTTTCTTGTTCTCTATAAAATAACCCTTTTCCAAAATATTTTGGCTATACTGCTATAGCTATGACAGGCCTATGTTGCTCAACTGCTTGTGCTCATAATTAGCTTCATTTTGGTATATAATATACCTGATCATACTGATTTTCTTGGCAAATGAAGTGCCTTTAAAAATTGGTCTTAAAAACTTTACATGTACCTTAAGAGCCTATTTATTTTATTATTCAAGTTAAGCCTAGTTTACATTTGCCACAGTCGCCGTACGATATCGTAGCCTGCGATTTTTCTTACGATTTTTTGGACATCGCAGACAGCTACGGTCTGCGGCGTATGTGTTCACAATGCCGCACGGTGACCGTGCGAGTTTGAAAATATTTGAGGGGGAACATACCTTAATGAGACCGTACGGGTCCCGTGCGATATCGCAAGGTAATCGTGAGATTCCCGTGCGGAGATCGTACGGGTTCCGTACGTATATCGAGAGGATGCCGTGCGGTCATCGCACGATTCTACGGGTTTTATTTTGGATGTTTGATAGTGAAGATATCGTACGATTTCCGCACGATTATCGCAAGGCGTCCGTGCGGCGACCGTGCGGTGTCCGCACAAGGCTACGGGCTTGCGATTTTTAAAGATGTGTTTAACATCTTTTTAAACGAGATCGCAGGTGTCTACGGTGCCCGTAAGACCGTGCGATGATCGCACGGGCACCGTATGTCACCGCACGGGCACCGCACGATTTTATGCTTACGGCGAAATACGGGCGCCGTACGGGCTCCGTAGGCCAAATGTAAACGAGGCTTTAAACAATGCAAATCAATTACATACGTTTTACAAGTTTGGGAGGTAATTTTCTGTCGGCGTTTGGCAGGATATCCTTAAAACCACATCTTGGCAGGGACATATGAACTGACGTCTGATTGTCTATAGAACCGCTTTCATTTATGTTGGCAAACTTTTGAAATGTTCTGAAAATGAAATCATTTTTTGGCAGATAATTTTTTTCACAAAGAAAAAATCTTTTGGGAGTAGTGATAGATGATGCTAAACTATAGTAAACTGTGTTTTACTATATAAAGAAATAGTATGTGAAGATTGATAGTTGCTTGAAAATAGAAAAAAAGGAAACTTCGTCTTATAATAGGCTAATTTTCTGAGGCCTCTTGAAACAAATGGTTAACATACCTAATGGAGTTCACACCATACTGTTGTTGGCAAGGTATATGTTTTTTTGTGAGTGTGTTTGAGTGTGTGTGTGTGTGTGTGTAATTAGGGTGTCTTTAATACACGGAATAGTGATCTGAGCGAGCGAGTTAGAATGGTTTTGATCTAAATGAATTTCAATTTCATGATGTAAGTACAGTCAATATTGCCCTAGCGACCACTTCTATTAAGCGACCACTTTTCTAAAGCGACCATCATAAAACGTCAAATCAGTGTAAGCGAAATCTATCAAAATTATGAACATTATTATTGATAATTGAATCTTATGATGTTGGAACCCATTAGAAGCGTCTCAATGAGACGATTCTACTCGGTTCTTACAATATAGGATTCAGTTATAATAACACAACTATTCATATCAATATGGCTGGTGATATTTACATGAATTGCTGTATTAAACGACCATTTTCATAAGTGATCACTTTTTATGGTACCCTAAATGGTTACAGTTGAAAAGTCTGAGCGATGTCCCGATTGACCCAAAGCAGGACAGATAACCTATAATAATTACAGTTAAGAACATCATGAAATTGACAAGATGAATGATTCTGAAATGATTTAAAGATTGAAATAGAATGAGAGCGATGAGTGAGTTTTGAGTGAAATAAAATGGAGGTAATCCAATATCGCTATTGTTGTTCAAGCAGAACAACATTAGCGATATGTATTACCTCCATTTAATAAAATATGCAAATAAGTTCTTTAAATAGCTTTTTGATGTCTTTCCGTACCAATCAAAATTAACAAAGCCAATTATATCACGGATTTCTTCTAGCAATTTTTGTTTTGAAAATAGTTGTTGTCTAGTTCTTTGAGTGGTTTCGGAACGTTTTTAAATGGTTTGAGTGAGTGTTTAAAATGAATGGAGCATTTAATGAGTGACTTAGAATCTTTTTGATCGGAATGAGAGTCAACTTCACGATGATACTAACCGTTTGTTGTTTTATTACCTGATCGCAAGTGATTTGTCCTGTCGGAATATGTAGCTGCGTCATTATTCTTGCCATCTTCTCGACTTGGTACAGTTAACAACATCGTGAAATTGACAAGATGAATGGTTTTGGATTGATTTAGGAATGAAATTGAATGAGTGTGTGGATCGACTTTTGAGTGAATTTAATGGGAGGTAATCCAGTATTGCAAATTTTGTTCAGGATGAACAAAATTAGCAATATGGATTACCTCCCTTTAATAAAATGTGTATTTAAGCTCTATAGATCGCTTCTTATTTCTTCAAGATGCTATCAGGCGCTTACAATTTCAATTAATTAAGTAAAATCCCGATTTTTTCCCAACTATCTTGATTTTTAACAATGTTGTTGTTATATGTTTTTCAGTAGGTTTGGAGCGTTTTTGAGTGGTTTGAGTGAGTGTCTGGAATGAATGAATGGTGCGCTGAGTGAGCGATTTAGAATGGTTTTGATTGAGTTAAATATCAATTTCACGATGTAATTAACTGTAGATAGCCATACTTTCCTAGGTAGCTCTAACAACAAACAAACGAAGTTAACAACCTCTACTGAGAACTAAATGTTATTGTAACAACACAAAGATTGCTCAAATTATTTTCATGTTAGATATCAAATTGGCAAATAATGGAGATTTTAATTTTTAATAGTGCATGTAGGAGTTGACATCTAATTTATCCAACAACCCGCCAGGCGAAAAATAACCATCTAGGAGCTCTGTAAAGTGAATCTTTGAAAAAGATGTTATTTTAAGTACAGTTCAATTGGAAGTCGAATTTTAAAAAACTCTGACCAAATCAGAATAAGAAAATCAACCAAGTTAAAATATTTTTGCCAACCTGAGTATCAGTGCTGAAAGACAATATTCGACACTTTACTAACTACTCCCTTAATCTATATCGCTTTGGCTATCCAAAAGACCAAAAAGAAAAGAAAAAGAAATACAACAAATATTCACAAAAACTAATGTTAAAGATATTTAACCCATAACTAGATGACAAAGTTTGGTCTGCTCAAATTTACAGATGGCAATATATATCTTTTATTCGATTTTAAAAATCGATGCCTTCGGGAGATGATAACATTGAAAGTAATGAAGAATTGCTGAAACAAGCAATTTCTGCATTATTCTCAAAGTTTTCCATTTTTCATTATTTTTTTAGAGATGACAAATAGAAGAATTGTGCGGAAACGGATTACAGTTAACAACAACGAAAATTTGACAAAAAGAATGATTTTGGAATGGTGTTGGAATGAATTTGAATGATTGATACGAATGGGGTTTGATTGAAATTCAAGGGAGGTAATCCAATATCGCTAATTTTGTTCAGGATGAACGGAATTAACGATATTTATTACTTCACTTTAGTATATTATGTATACAAGTTCTATAAATACTTTCCTATTTGTTCGAGAACTAATCGGACGCTTATAATTTCAGTTATATCAGTGATATCGCGTTTTTTACCCTCTATAATTTTTTATAATTCAATTTTTGATATCATCTTCTTTAGTGATTTTGGAACTTTTTTAATGTTTTGAGAAACTGTTTCGAATGAATGATTGGAGCCCTGAGTGAGTGATTTCGTATGGTTTTGATTTAGATGAATGTCAATTTCACGATATTACCAATCCAGTAAGATTATGCGGAAGGGATTAATGTAAACAGTTGAGAACATCCTGAAATTGATATTCTTCTCGATCAAAACCATTCAAACTCACTCGTTCAGCTCTCCAATCGTTCATTACAATCAATTGCGCCATTCTCTCTCTCTAAAAAACGCTCAGAAATTATTAGAAACAAACCGTTTCTAAATCGTTCAAAATCATCCATATCTTAATCAAATTGATCAAATAATAGCATTATTTTAATGACTGATGTTGATTTTTAAGCGTCCGATTTGTCCGCGAAATCACGCTATAAGTAGAGTACGTCGACTTTTTTTTTTACGGAATTAGCGATAATCTTTACCTCCCTTGAAAATCATTCCAAACTCCCCTAACACACACATTCAATTTCACTACAAAATTATTCAAAATTCATCCAACCTTCAATTTAATGATGTTCTTAAATGTAATATTTGAAGACCTACTTACCCAAATACGCAATTCGTTTCCAGATGATTCATTCCTTAGCGTTTTGACTTGGTACTCGCGTTCATTTGCGCTACCGCACCACTTTATACATACATTTACAAGAAAAAATACGTAGAGTAAAAGTGAGCAGACATGTTTATTATTCATGAACATCATTGTTGCAAAATTAACTTTTGGGTTACAAAGTTTGAAACGAATATTGAAAACAGATGTGGTTTATTTGGTTTCCCACAATAAGTATAAAATCAACCCTTCACTGTTTGATTACATGTACATCTAACAACAAGTACAGTTAGTTTAATCATGAAATTGACATTCACATCAATCAAAACCATTTCATATCGCTCACTCAGCGCTTCATTCATTCATTTCAAACACTCACCCAAACCATTCAAAAATTCTAAAACCCATTGAAAAATATAGAATAACCAACGTCATTCAAAATAATTTTGATTGAGAAAAATTGCGATTTGAATAATATAATTGAAATTGTCAGCGTCTCATAGGATCTTGAAGAAATCAGAAGCCATGTATAAAACTTGAATGTACATGTGTATTTTTGATTAAAGGGAGGTAATCAATATCGCGAATTTTTGTTCATCCTGAACAAAATTTACGATATAGGATTACCTCCAATTATAATTAACTCAAAACTCGTTCCACACACTCATTCAATTTCATTTCTAAATCATTCCAAAATCATTCATCTTCTCAATTTCACGATGTTGTTAACTGTACCATCACAACTCAACATTATTCAGAATATCACGAATTCCTTTTTACATTTTTAAAATCAGTCAAATCTAAATTGATCTATTTCTCCAAAATATACCTGTAAATTTAATTTAAACCTTGATAGTTAAAATTCGTTTCTTGTGCGTTTTATATGATCGTTTTTACCATTACCTGAAATTTGAGATGTGCATAGTTTTTCCGTTTTCGTTTATTGGTGCTCTGAAATAAATTCTTTGCTATCCAATACCTCAATGTTTACATTGATTATTAAGGGTGTACTTTCGAAAAGAAAATAATGAAAAAATATATATGTTACCGTCACGCAAAACGGCACCAACTGGGTAATGCGTTAAGTGTCGATCCTAGTCAGAATGCGCGGACTGCGCAGATTGAGTAGGGTCGAAAATTTTGCACCGAGCCTATTTTCTGAATATAAATTGTTCAATCTCACACCCTAAGAACTGTTACAACGGACAAATACCTCTGCATGAAAATATGTTAAGGATTCGCATGAAAACAGTCACGGTTTCTGTACTTACGGAAAACAAAAACGCTACGCCTTTCAAAATAATATCTTTTATCCATCGAATTTAATAAAGACAAGTTTAGCTTTTACAGTCTGATACTCCGCATAATCATTTACTTTTATATCTTATCCTGAAAATAACTTGGACTTTGAAGATTAAAGGGAAATTAGAAGTAATGCGTGTCATTTTTCAAAGTGAAGGCATTAAAAGCTTTTAGATTGCGTTTCATATTGGAAATTCATGCAATCTCTAACAATAATTCCGAATGAAATAATTGGTAATATTTTTCTTCCCTATTTTCACAACTGAAAATAAAAAAATCGAAAAAATATGTGTTAAAATATATGTTACGGTGCATGACAGAGAGTGTTACAGTATAGTAACTACATCACTAATATAGGTTACAGATTCTTATGGAAAACATTTCTTATGTTTCATTTATTTGAATGGGATTTATCAGCTATTCTAGCTAAGATTTCCTGTCTGTCCGTATGTCTAGCCATACACCCGTCTATTAACTTACACTCATATTCCCAAAAGAGTCCACAGTCTCTATCCGATTTACTTTAAACTTTCACGTTCATGATTAAACCAACATCAGAAGATTTTTGTTCGAAAAACATCAAAGGAAAAAGGAAGTTTTATTACAATATACTAGTTGTAGCATTAGAGTCAGGGCGGTGAAGTATAAATGCAAAAAGGGCCTTATTATAATTGGTGAAATTATCCCAACCCTTTACTTCAATTTTAAGAACTGGTTCAATATCTAGTATAAGAAGTTCAGGGATCAGTTCTAGAACTGGTTAAAGAGCTATTTCTACTGTTCTTGAATTGCTAATTCACGCTCTAGAATCAGTTCTTCAACTTTTTCGTAGGGAAGGAGGCGTTAGAGCGTCCCATGCTCTCGTGGTCGTCCTGTGATTTCGAAAAACTTAAAAACTAAAAACTATAACCCTCTAGTAATTCGGCGGGTCTATCCTCTCAGAAAATGTTTTAGATCAGAGCACGGCTAGCTGTTTTGATCTTTTTTGTACAAATCTCGGCGATAGTTCAGAAGGTTTGATTGACTTTTTATATAGACCGAATTAAGGTTTTTCCCCTTCAATTCTCGTATTTACTTCAATGCAAATAAGTGTCCATTTTCGATCAAAATGCGAAACAGGACCTTTTTTTGCTTAGATCTGTATTTTTAAATAATTTCACTTAAGGGTTATATTTTCTTAAGAATTTCGAAGCAACTCAAGCAATGCACTTGACTGATGGTACCAATTTGTGAACAGGTCTATGTTTAAATAAGCACCGTGATCCCATTTATTACATTTTTTAAAACAGCAAATGTGATTTATTTGAACATAACATTCATAATGGAGAAATGCTAAGGGAACAATCGAAAGACCGTCATTTGTAGAAGAGATTTAAACCGATGATTTAGAGAACGTTCAGTCCATTTCGATTTGGGGATTTTAAGCTTACACCTTCATGACAAGATCCCTTTCATTTAAAGCAGGTGAATGTTTTACGATGTTGATTAGACTACCATGTATAGGTATTTGTATAATTTACATTTGCGAGTGCGTTCTTATCCTGAAAGACAGATATAATTGAAAAGAGGGAATGCATACTGTTTTTTATAAATTAAAAAGGAGGTCAGAGTGTTACTTTTAGATATATCGCATTAAATGAAGTTTTGGGACATTTCTCCCCATCTACCTCGTATTTCGCAGAAAATACTTAGATATAAGATAACTCGGATTTCGTTGCGCTTTCTTTTTGTGTTTTTTGAAAATCCTGGCGCCAAGAAAACTGGGATTTTTGTATGCAATATCAATGACAGAGGTTGTAACACTGTAGTGAAGATATGGTAACATACCAAAAGAAATAGGCAGAGTTCGTAACATACACATAAAATTTAAATAATGCATATAAGTTTCGAAACAGAAGACATTCCTTTTAGATAACGGTTATGATAGAGAAGACTGAGGGGTTTTAACGCAGAACAGATAAAATGTTTCAATATTTCTTCATTCTGTTCTAAAATTCCAAAAAGAAGTAGACAAAACACTGTTTTTCGATCAAATTTACCTCAAAACTATTTTTTACCGAAATATCAATATCAAAAATATTTCGATCAGGATTATTCATTATCCAAGGAATGGAATGGGAATTTATAAAAAGTCAAACTTTTCTTCTGGTTGTACAAATAATGTCGAAACCGACATGTAATTAAACAAATTAGCAGACGCCTTAACAGTTTTCATTGCGAATCCTTAACACGTTTTCATGCAGAGGTATTTGTCCGTTGTAACAGTTCTTAGGGTGTGAATCTACCTTCCAGTGAAAGAATTTTTGAAATGTGACTTCTGGTTGACCTATGCTGGATCCAATATCCTTTTCCATATTTCATTTTACAGAACTACCGGATGGCTCCTTTTCGCGTAATGGGTCACATATAAAAGGGTCTCGCAAAACTTATGAGTACCTGTAACGTGAAATTATAAATGAGGGGTCTTTGAAGAGATGAACTATGGAACTAGTTATCAGTATTAGGAGGGTCCAGAGTGGTTTAGGTGGGGGACTCGAAATCTTACAGATGTCAAGATCTCGAGAGGTCGAGGATCGGACTACTCGTAGCGATCATGAGAATGTCCAGCCCTGTGTTCCATAAGTAATACAAGATATAAATAAATTTTTAAAAGTGTTTTCACTGCGACGCCGACAACCTTAACAGCGACAACGACGGCGACATAAAGGCTTTCATTCGGAATATTGCTTGAAGTTTTCCGTAAAATGGAAAGTACCTCGGACGTTAATGAAGCTTTTTGTCATCTTTAAGGTTAGTCGGCTTTTGGTGGTTTTTCGGGTGAAGTAGACACACTTCGTGAATGCTTTCCGATCGTCTTTGGTGATATCCTGGGCATGCTGTACATTTTATTCAGAAGCACTGTTGTCAACTTTCACTTTTATCCTTCATATTGTTTTGTTGTAAAACTTGGTTATCCCATATGGTTTGAGATGATTCGACTGGTTGATTGGCCTGTAAAAAATATGATGTAAAAAGGGGGTTTCTTATAGCCACTCAAAACTCACTCACTTGATTTTATTAAATCAAAGTACTGACAGTACTGAAAGCCAGGTCTTGAGTACATGTAAATGGTTGAACTCGTTCTCCTTTCAGGGAGAAACAAAACATAATAAAGTACAAAAAAGTAATTGTAACCTCAAATTTTAGAGACTTGCATAAAATCTCACAAAAGAAAAAAAAGCATTACAAAAATATACATACGCAATATCATGAGTTTTGGTTTAAACCTATTTATTTTACATCGATTGGGAAACAAGTTCTTACAACTTAGATTAATCCCTCTCGATTCTGCTTCCTGGAAAATTCACCAGTACTCGCGCCGAATGTGTGGGCCAATGAAAGACCCAAGATCGATAGCCGCTCCCGGGAATCGAACTGGGTCAAGAGGCAGACGCTCTACCTCTAGACCACGGACACCACACAGTGTGTGAGTACATGAGTACATTGTATTGGTCAGAGGATATGAAACACATCTAAAATAATAAAAAATATTTCAAACGATAGAAAATTATTTTCCTTTTTCTCTTGATGATATGCAGTACTTCCGAAATGATTGGTTGAGATAACCCTATATCACCCCATTAACTATTCAACGCCAGCATCTTGTATCCTGTATCAGACGACTTTAAAATAGATTGATTCAAAGCAAAATATGCTCCTAATGAGTCATTTGGTATAAAAAATCCAAAGATATTATAAAAATTGCAGACGTATCAGCCCAGCAAAGCACACCGCTGTTGCGAAGGTCATGCTTATTGCTTATAGACGTCGCATATGTTGCGTCTCAAATTATAAAAAAAAAAAATAATAAAAGAAAAAAAGAAAAATAGAAATAATAGAAAAATGAGAGAACTTCTCAATATCTTGCCCCAAAATGATCCCTGGATCGGATCTTTGTTGAAATTTTTAGGATGTTACAGACGTTAAAAAACTAAAAAAAAAAAAACAAAAAAAAACCACATTATTCGCCGATTGTGCGCCTCGAACCCACGCCGCGAATGTACAAAAGTACATGGGCTTCAGACGTATACGTTAGGCTATGGCCACTCGAATTACAAGTTTGCGAATTTTAAGACTATATATTATTGATTTCCTTAAATAGGATCCTTTCCTACGCGATTTACGATTGTGTAAAAAATATTCATATAGTTTACGGACCCAAAAGAATTGTCTTGTCTTTATTTTGATTTAACTAAAATGGCAGTTAAGTTAAAGCCGAAATGATACAGCAATTAGCGGTTTTCGGTCTGTACACACGAGGAACTACTTTTTAATTTTGGCGGTGAAGAGGTCAACAATTTCCATCCCGTCTGGCAGCAATAAAGCCAGTATACTGAAAGTATACCTGGTTTTAAAAATCATTCACCTTGTCAATTTCAAAAATCTGTTAATCCTTAATGGATACAGACAGCCAGTTGGAGAAACTAACTTTTATAGGACCGTAGGTACTTATAGTGCGGTTTTATTGACCCGAATCTGAATCCTGATATTTTGATGAATGAAAATCTGATTATTAATACTCGGCTTTGCGTGTGCTTTCAAACGATTGAAAAAAAACACGGTATCGAATGTATTATTTATTTTGTTAATTGATAAAATATGTCAGTTATTTATTTAGGTACTTTCCATAGAGGTCAAATTCGGGTCAATTAAACGAAGGTATGACCCCGCTTCCACATGCTCTTGAAAAATTGCAAGCCCCATTCCGAGCCCCAAATTCCGACCAGTTTTCAACTATCCTCGCAAAATCTGAAACATTCCTGCGTTGACGAAACGATACTAACTGTTTCGAAATTATATACGCTTTGCACGCGCTCTTGCGTGCAAAGCGGGATAAAATTTGCAAACAGTTTGCACCGTTGTGTCATCCTGAACACAGGACAGGCTTCCTACAGGCCAGTGTGTCCTTTATTATAATATAACAGCGTGTGCACTAATCTTTAATGCAGTCAAATGATTAAAACGCATGAATGCATCGGTGCGTTCTGCACTAAAAAGTCCTAAGATTGCACACCCTGTTCTTTTATTTAATATCACGAAATAAGTTCGAATATACGTCATTAAATTATTAAATATTTCATCATGTCTCTTTGTTGTTATATAAATTGAATGTACCGTTTTTACTATCATATCATCACATGTTCTAATGAAAGCCAAACCCAATATATCCCCACGGAATTACCATTTATTATAAGTGTCTATAAAATATTGAGGATTCGCCATCTATGGAAAAATAGTCTAAAAAATAGTCCCTTTTATTGTTGAAAAGTGAAAACAATGTTATTGTATTTAAGTGTGTGCATATGGCATAACAACAATTTAGAGGTGTTTTATTATCGTTATTATTTTCAAATACGTGGGAATGGACATTAAGCAATTCAAAAAGAAATCAAGTATGCAATTCCAGAAAATTTAGCACAATCGCCCATTCCTTATTTCATCAAATACATATAATCAAAGTTTTATTATTTTATCCAGATAAAAAGAGACAAATTAGACTTATCTAAATTCAGCGAAGTTGGATCTTAAATTCAATGTGTGATTGAATTGAAAAGAGACTGTAAAATGTATATTTCAAACATTGAAACATTGACTTCTCTTTGCATTAAAAAGATCCAGTTTGTGGTTAAATGGTTACATAAACAATTAGAAATATTCAAATGCACTTTGGAAATAACATAATAATTATTTTTCTTGTTTATAGAACATATTTTTCTTGTTTAAAAAAAATATTTTTTTTGTTTGCTTTTTAGAAATACATCTATTAACAATTTCATTTTCATTTAGACAGGTTCATAAAATCACGCGCTCCTCTTCGAAGAAGAGGGGTGTGTTGCTTTGCGCTTGTTGGTCGATCTGTCAGACTGTCGGTCCGTTCTACCGTAGACCATGTTTGTCCGGAGCATTTCCCAAAAAGTGTGCAAGCTTTTTTAGTTGTTGTCCTTTGTTAAATTCATAACCATATTTTTGTCCAGAGCATTTCTCAAATTTTGCAAGTTAGAAGCATGAAGCTTCACGGGATGATAGATCCAATTGAGGAAAAAAGTAGTGCACAAGAACCGTTACTCATCATATTTTTGAGTTATTGTTAAGATTCAGTTATAAGGATGCACACGGTACTCTAATTAGGTAAACATGGACTATTTGCATGTGGATTTCTAAAGTATGAAGATATGAAACTGGATGTTTCGATACTTATGATAAAAATTTGTTCTATTTTTCGAAATGTAAATTTGAAACAGTCTAAGAAACATTAATATCAAATAATCATTGGGAGGTACTATTTGAGCCTGTGCGTGACATTTCCAACAATTTGAAATTGCCATGAGGTGTAAAAATTGAGCAATATAGTCAGCCACATACTGTAAATATAAAGTTACCTGGTTGACTACAGATACTTTGAGACCTTATCTATATACTTAGCGCAAAGTGAAGATTCTAATCAGACTGTGCGGATGCACAGGCTAGTCAGAATATTCGCTTTGGGCATATTTGAAATTGTTGGAAATGTCACGCATTGGCTCATTTCTTATATTCAAAAGCTCAGGAAGTAAAAGTACATTTAAAAAAAACACAGAAATAAAAAGTACATTTAGACCAAAATGATAACAATCTTTCTTGTTATCGATAATATCGGAATGGTTTGGGAATTTGTTACCCGTCACGCGAAAAGGGGTCGGGGCATCCGTGTTTAAGAAGTGTAAAATGACCTACTTCCATGTACTGAAATTGAGTGATTTTAATCGCGTTGGTTAATATTTGCGATTCCAGAGCTGATAAAAATATAAATGACTCCATATTTTGGAAATAGAGCAATTATGAGAGCTTAACCTATTTCTGTAAATATAGGCACTTTATAGGCATTATTCAATTCGATTTCTCAAAAAAAACAACAGCAATTAAAACAATAAAAACAAAAAAAAAAACCAACAACAAAAAAAAACCCTCGATTCATTAAGAAGTAAAGTATTCAATTCACGTCATTGACATTCGCCTCGACCAAAACCATTCTAAGTCGCTTCTTCAGCGCTCCGTGAATTCGTTCAAAAAACTCATTCAACCATTCAAAAAGACACGAATTTGACCATGTCACTTCGAAATCGTTTAAAACGGTCGACATTCCATTCAAAACGATAAAACATTTCCTATTGTTGGTTTTGTAGCGTTTGATTGGTCCATGAAGACACAAACAGAAATGTACGTATATTTTTTAAAGGGAGCGTAATAAAACATTGTTTATTTCGTCCGGTTGGACGAAAATAACGATACTGTTTTACGTCACTGCAATTTCATTCAAAACCGGTTTCTCACACTCTTTCAGTGTCATTCAGAACTCATTCCAAAACCAGACACCTTATCAATTTCATGATGTAGCAAATTGGAGAAGTTGAATGTGCAGACTGAACAGATTGACACCAGTCGAAACCTTTGACGTATTGTTAACATATTAAATCTACGCATATCATCCTGCTCGTCTAAATACTTATTTTTGATTTTCGACCTCTGTTGGATCTCTGCTGGATTCAATCCCTTTTTCAAATATCAATTATGCAGACTGTTAAGATGGGCCATATCGGCTGTCAAAGGTTCACACACTTGCCAGACCAAATACTGTCTATCTCATGACATGATCAAAATACCAGAAGCAAAAAAATAGCCGAAACAAAACTGCCGGTCAACGAGCACATGAACTTGCATTGATCTGATTCACTGTATGGAAACTCTGTACGCTAGTTTGCAAAGATATTTTAAAAATGGCGAGTAGGCGTTCACGAAAAAGTGAGTGTTATTTATTTTTGTTCCAAATTGCTTTTATATGTCATCCTGTGTTATGATCACATCATTAACGTAATCGGATTTGAATACATTTTCCATCGTTACTAATGATTTAACGATTTATGTGTAATATAGCTTGCAAGATGGTCTTTTGATGACATTTATAATTGAAGCGCAAAACGAAAGTAGAAATGGACATATTTTCCCTAAAATACCCGCACTAGCAATAACCAATGTGTCGGTGGATGGGTACAAGGTATCTCTCTAAATATGACCCAAAATTTATTGGTTTTAGCCCATTGACTTGAAAAATTCCATGGTGTGCGCTTCAGTTCAAACCGAAACTTAATCGCTGTACAGTGCGGTATATGTATATATTTGTACGCACCGGTTTTAATTTCGAACGAAAATCTGTACGCAGCGGTTTATATTCATAAATAATAATGTTAGTGGAAATCTTTCAACGGATTGAATAGCACGGAAATGTGGCAGTAGTATTTAATTATTGCAGAAAGACCAATAGGTTTATTTTCTTATTTTTCCTTGTTTTGCTTTGCTTGTCATTGAAGAAAAGATCATTGAGAGAGTATGATCTTAATGTTAGTTGAAATCTTAAATTGAAAATTAAATCGAATTTGAAGTTTGAGAAATTCCCAGTTTAATACTCAAAAGAGTTTTATCAATTAGAGCCCAGATTGTTTTTCCTGATATCATGCGAAATATTTTCGTTTTTTTTTTTTTTTTTTTTTTTTTTTTTTTTCAATTTTAGCATAAGAAGCTTACAGATAGAGGATTTGATAAATTTTAAGAAATATATCATTTGATACTCAATAGGTCAGATCTATATAAGCCAAAGGTCTTTTAATTTGTTTTCACAACATTTACTAATTAAAAAGAAATTTTAATGTTTTTCGGAAGAAAGTCGGGGAGCATATATTCGCCAAGCTTTTCCGTCCTTCCAAACCTTGCCAAATATTAATTCATTATTTCATTCAAAAATTTCTTTTATACGTTTCCCCGTCATGGTTTAAAATTAAGTTTTCTCAAATTTCTCATATTCTTATTATTAATCATAATTGTAGTTATACAAAGTGGAAATAGGAATTGGTTATTTTTAATTTGGACAATTGGTTTGTCGTGTACCCTTGTTCAAAGAGACTAGTCCTTAGGCAATAGCTCTTGATTGGACAAGTCGTATTGGACGTAATGTGCAAGAGAGATTTGTCTTTCGTCGAATCGGTGTGCATCGGCTATCCTTTCGTGTTGAACAGCCAACCGGGAAAGGATTATAATTTCATAGCACTATTTCTTTACTTTTATAATAATACAAGGGATGTGTATACGAGGGGTAGTCGACATTTCGGGTTATTTTCGAATTAATACAGTCAAAAGTGCCTTGAAATGAAACTACAGCCCCGTGCCAAAAGTGAGTCAAGTTTTTTAATGGCGGCGTATTGTTGAACAAATTTAAACAAACTTTAACAAATTAACTTACCCTCTGATGATTAGGAATTGACTTTGTTGCTGTTGTTGTTGCTCATTAGTTTTAAGCAACTACTAGCAATCAATAGTAAGTTTATTTGTGTTGGAGCTCTGATTAAACAATAATCAGACATCAGTCAAGGCATCGTGGAATTTGTCTTTGATGTCTTTGACACCATTTATCAGGTAAAATATAATTATCACAAAATACTCCCAACAATTTCAACGAATTTCATTTTCAGATAAATCAGGGTCCTTTCCTGGTCAGCTGAGTCGAATTTTACATCCATATGTTTCCATTCCTCTTAGATCTTGGGCGATAAAATGGGCATAGTCGTATTTGAAGAGTCTGAGATAGATTTTACTATTCTAAGCCCCCCGATGACAAATCTGTTAATCTTCTGTTTTAATTTACACCCGAGAATATGGTTTTCCCCCTAAACAATCCAATTATTTGATTCTTTGACATATATTTCAAAACACATCAACCAAAATGTTCACTTTTTTTGCTCTAAAAATCAGCTTCCAAGCTTAAAATATTTCTTCAATTGTATCTCTATTCCCTTGTAATATTAAATTACACAAAACCAAACATTGAAGTTTATTTAAAGATTTGGATACTTCCCTGGCTTATTATCCACTCACCAACAATCAAAAATATCCAATTTTATCAAGCTAGGTCGGTCCTTTTTAGAGGTTAAATAAGATTCACACATGTTAAACTTAAAGCGCTGAAAAACTTCAATACACAATAAATATTACAATAAATAGTACACACCAATCTAAAGATAGACCAAATATACTAATTTTATCATATAAACTTTACATTGAGAGGTTTAACCCAGATAAAATTCTGTTTAAGTCTCATGGTGTGTATTGATAAGATATTTACAGCGCCGCCATTAAAAAACTTGACTCACTTATGGCATGGTGCTGTAGTTCCTTCAAAAAGTATAACCCCGTAATGCGAATGCACCCTGAATTAGCAATGAAGACTGAACGTGCCTTACACGCACCAATAGCTTCACGTGACATCGTTCAAAGCACCTACGTTTAAGCAAAAGATAGCTCCTAAAATCCCCCATTTGTCCACAAATTGAAAGTATTCTCTTCGGTTGAATTAGATTATAATTCGAAAATACATCAATCTGCAATTTTAAGTATGAATCGAAATGTTTGTATGAATTACTCGCTCTTTTTTTCACCAAAAACGCAATAAATGACCATGTATGGCTTTTTAATTATTGGATGATATCCGATCTGGACAAGAAAATAGGGCTTTTCTTGATTACATGTTATGAACGTATCTGAATGGTGGTCGCAAAAAGCGGCATTGTATACCTTGTACAACGTCGGGTGAAATCCTTTCTGAAAAAATAAGCGAGCGCTGTACTGGATTATCCTGTTTATGACCGTATACGAACTATATCCGATAGGTCGTCATCAATGGCAAAGGTTTTTGCAAACACTGTTTAGTTTTGAAAATCTTGAAAAGATTCTGAGAATTTAATTGATTCTTTTTGAAAAATGCGTTCAAACGAGACGATTTCCGCTTCTAGCGTGAGATAACTTTTGACGAGATTTTTGCAGGCGCATATCTTGTAAATTCACAATTTGAAACAGAAGTTCTTTCGCTAGACAATGGCCACGTTTTAGGGGTTTAGCTCATTTGTTCTAAATCTGAAAAAAAAGGTTTAACTTTGACACCCTGATTGTTCAAAGTGACGTTTACCGCTATTTCTTGACAATTAGGGCTTACATTGAAGTCATAAATATGACGTTATTTCACCAATACTGGCGTCACATCTACATTGCTTTCTTGAAAAAAAAATCTCTTATTAATAATGTTACCACTTACCGAAGTATCATTAGTGTACAACCCCCACAACAACCGAATTTTAAGACAAATAACTAACGCCTTATCAACTGAGCAAAGGAAAACGTTACATGGCTCAGTATCTGTCTTTTTTTGGTTCACATTTCAATTTCTTTTTGTTTAAATGAGGTCAAACGCCGCTTTCAACATTCTTCAGCCGAATCGCTGTGGCTTAAGCACCTAACGATGGATTCCTGGTATTTCTCTCACCAGTACAACCATGGCATCCCTTCCGAATCTCCACCTTTTCATCCCACATACCCCTTTCCCCGATTATCGAGCCATTGCCGGGGAAAATATATCAAGAAAGATGCTTGTCGCCGTCGAGAATCGAACCCGCGATCCTGTGATAAGGAGGCCGACACGCTAAGATTGCGGATATATGGTAAAAAGGTATTAATGAACTAATATTACTTTGTCGAGAAGAATGTCTTTTAAAAAATATAGTTTGAACATTTGAAAATTGATAAGTTTTATACCTATGTAAAGTTTCGACACCAAACAGTTCTTTAATCTTAACGATGTGTACAGGGTCTTGTACATTTCTTGTTGAAGGACAGAAGAAGTAAGTTGAATCCTTTAATTTGATTTTAAATGGTGTTAAAAACTCATTCTCAATGATCTTTGCTTCAATTCAACGAAGAAAAAAAAGGAAATAAAACTATTGGTCTTTCTACAATAATAAGCAAGATTAAATAATACTGCCACTTTTCTGTGTTATTCAATCAGTTTAGAGATTTCCACTTACATCATAATTTATTAACATAAACCGCTGCGTACAGATTTTTCATTCGAACTTTAAACCGGTGCGTACAAATATATCCATGTACAGCATTGTACAGGGATTAAGTTTGAACTGTAGCGCACACCATGGAATTTTTCAAGTGTCTATATATCCTAGACAATGGACTAAAACCAATAAGTTTTGGGTCATATTTAGATAAATACCTTGTCTCCATCCACCGACACATTGGTTCTTGCTACTGCGGGCATTTTAGGGGAAATATGTCCATTTCTACTTTCGTTTTGCGCTTCAATTATAAATGTCATCAAAACACCAACTTTCAATCTATATTACACACAAGCGGTGCAATTCTATGTTACATCATCAATTACAATGAAAAATTGTTTCAAATTTGATTACTTAAATGGTGTGATTGTTACATAGGAAGACAGTTTAAAGCATTTCCATGGCTAAATAATTCGAAATATCAAATGGCCTCAAACGTTTCCTTACGTCAGACAAGTGACAAATACACTTAGTTACATCATGATATTGACAATCACCTCGATGAATACCATTCTATAGCGATCTTTCAGCGCTCCATTCATTAATTACAAACGCTTACTTTAGTCAATGAAAAACATCAATGAAATTGTCCAAAATCTCTTAAAAATCGTCCAAAACGAGCGACATTTAACTCGATAAAATGTTCCAACAATGTTATAGACTGTTTTGTATTTAAAGCCTTTGATTAGTTCGTGATGACATAAAATACAGCATCGCGTATGATGTAATAAAGGAAGGAAATATAATAACTATAGCTAATTTCGTCTACTTGGACTGAATAAGGGATATATATAATACATACTTAGTGTATTATATGAAAAAAAATATCTAACGAGGTTGGGAGAATTGATCATTGTCGAGGCTCTGCCGAGACAATTGTCAATTCTCACAACCGAGTTTGATATTTTTTTCATACAATACACTAAGAATGTATTATATTTATCTTATAACCTCTTTTTGTCTTGTTTTCGTCGATGTTTCTTACCGAAATGCAAGTTTCTAAAAATAACTGCATGATATTATTGTTCTAAAAATAACTATGTGATATCATAAAAAATATCATACGGGTTGTTATCACACAGATATTTGTATAGTTATAAGATAAATTGGATTACATCTCTTTAAAGTCAATTCAAAACTCGCTTATCCCACTTTCGAGGAAAAACATTATTGGCGATAAGAATTACCTTTCTTTGATAAAATATGCAAACGAGATCTATAAATAGCTTCTTTTTTATGTCTTTCCGAACCAATCAGACGCTTCCAAAATTAACAAGGTCGATGAAAACATGGATTTCTACCAGCAATTTCTGTTTTGAATTTAGTTGCTGATCAATAGTTATTTTTAGTGTTTTGGAAAGTTTTTCAATGGTTTGAATGAGTGTTTGGAATGAATGAATGAATGAATGAATGAATGATAAATGAATGAATGAATGAATGAATGAATGAATGAATGAATGAATGAATGAATGAATGAATGAATGAATGAATGAATGAATGAATGAATGAATGAATGAATGAATGAATGAATGAATGAATGGAGCGTTGATTGAGCGATTTAGAAAGCTTTTGGGTATGAGAATGAGAGTCAATTTCACAATGTAACTTACTTTAAATCTAGTTGAAGTTTTTATTGATACAATAAATCGTTTATTCTCTTATTTTACACTGAAAGTTTCAATTTCGAACTGAAAAAATGAATAAGTTGTTTAAACAGAACAATTTATTTGGAGACTCAGACTAATATTCCCAACACAAATTAGTTTGTTCTCTTTTCACCTAATATTGTAATATCCCTCGATGATAAGACAGTCATCAAATTAAAGCATACGATAGCATATAGAAACGCTTGAAATGTTTACTCAGATTTGTTGCACAAAATAAATGATATTCAAATACACAGTTCCTATGGGCACACAATTAGACGCAATAGAAAAGTAACCTTATTTTATTATTTTGATTGGAAGCCCTTTTAAGAATAAAATTCCTGAAATAAATTCCTGTAAAAGGCTTTTCGGCCGAAATATTGAAATTAAAAGTTATCTTGTTATTGCGTGTAAAAAGAAATGAATAAGCCCTTAACCTTTGTCATGCTGAATAAATTATGACTTAAATTTTCTCAAAATCAAAGGGCAAAAAACGCTGAAAGTTCCAACTGTAGGTCAATTTTTATTGGAAAAACTTAATCTATTGACAATTCTGGTTTGAAAGTGAGAAACAGGTGGTGAAAACCTAATATCAGACTGCACACATGTGCAGAATGATGTTTGTCT
The DNA here is from genome assembly GCA_948146395.1 of Fragum whitleyi. NCBI lineage: Eukaryota > Metazoa > Mollusca > Bivalvia > Cardiida > Cardiidae > Fragum > Fragum whitleyi. The sequence continues at coordinate 28,951,006 of OX411553.1, forward strand.
AAAGCTCCTGCCAAAGCAGGAATATTCCGGGTTGAACATGACAAGGGCTAATGACGTTAAGTTGTAGGTTTTGTATTCTTATAAAGAAGCAGTTTAGAACATTTTGAAATTGACAAAATGAACGATTTTCGAAAAAATATGGAATAAAATCGTATGAGTGTGTGGAGCGAGTTTAGGATGAAATTACAGGGCGGTAATCCAATACCGCTTATTTTTCCAGATGAACAAAATTGGCGATATTTATTACCCCCCCCCTTTGATAAAATATTAATACAGGTTCTATGAATAGCTCTCCATTTTTTACGAAAGCATGTAACGTTTACAATGTCAAATTATGTCAGTGAAATCGTAGATTTTGCTACCGAATTTCATTTGAATGTAGTTTTTATAATATCAGTTTTAGTTATTTTGGAGCGTTTTTGTATGGTTTGAGTGACTGTTTGGAATGAATGCATGGAGCAACATGCTAACATTTTTGAATGTTATTTTTTTTAGTCAGACGAGTGCCAATTTCAAAATGTAAGCACAACCCATTGACCAATCAAAGCGTTTATTTAGAAAGCATGTCACTGTTGATGTTTTAAATTTACTGGCATTTTATTTACAACGTTTTTGTTAATGTTTTGGTTACTCACGATTGGATTCTAACGTACAGATAGTTACATCGTGAATTTGACGTTCATCTCAATGTAAACGATCCTAAATCACTCACTCAGCGCTCCATTCATTCATTACAAAAACTCACTCATATCGATCAAAAACGCTCCAAAATGACTAAAAAGGTTTAATCAACAATTGCATTCAAAATTAAAACAAAAAGAAAAAAATCGCAAATTCACTTGCATAATTGAAATTGTAAGCGTGTGATTGGTTCTTGAAGAAATAGGGAGCTTGTATACAATTTGAATGCATGTTGTATTACACCCCGAACAAAATTAGCGGTATTGGATTACCTCCCTTTAGTTTTACTAAAAATCGTTCCACACACTCATTCAAATTCATTCCAAGCTCATTCTGAAATCAGTCACATTGTCAAATTCACGATATTGTTTACTGCACTAGACAATATTCTTTCGAGAGAAAAAACGTTTGGGAATCTGATTCAGTTAGGTAGAAGGACAATTGTAATCTACTTTCGCTGATATAGATTTTGCATAAAAAGTCACTGAAGTCATATCGCAGAAATGCCATCGAGTAATTCGTCGCAGTACGCGTGAATTTCTTGAACTGTAATAACTGTTTACACATAAATCGAAGTTTTTTTTCTTTCTGAAGAAAACATCGTTGATTAAATGCTGTCAAAGAAATCTTCGCCGATGTTAAGACAGGACATAAATGAAAACAACAGAGTATTTGAAAGTATCTTTATTTAAGACAAATAAGCGTTTTGAGCAGCATATATGTATATCGTAGATGGGTGCGAACAATGCACTTACCCGGGATTCGAAACCCACCAATACATGAACAGAATGGTTGCTTTTGTTTTTCATATCGATCGATGCAGTTACAGTTAATTACGTCGTGAAATTGACATTTAACTCAATCAAAAATATTTTAAATCGCTCACTCAGCGCTCTGTTCATCAATTCCAGACACTCACTCAAACCACTCAAAAATGCCGCAAACTCGCTGAAAAATATATAACAACAACATCGTTCAAAATTAAGATAGTTTGGAAAAAATAGGGATTTCACTTTATAAATTGAAACTGTAAGCGCTTGATAGGTTCTTGGAGAAGTAAGAAGCGATCTTTAGAACTTGTATGCATGTTTTATTAAAGGGAGGTAATCAATATTGCTAATTTTGTTCATCCTGAACAAAATTTTCAATACTGGATTACCTCCCATTAAATTCACTTAAAAGTCGATCCACACACTCATTCAATTTCATTCCTAATTCATTCCAAAATTATTTACCTTGTCAATTTCACGATGTTGTTAAATGTTATGGCACTGACATGTTTAATGACATGGAAATTATTTTGGAATCATATTGAATGTTTGTTGAGCGAGATTTTAATAAAATTAAGGGGAGTTAAAACAATATTGTCAGTTTCGTCATTTTTAGGACTAAATGATCGAATTCGTTTTATCTCCCTAAAATAATGTCTATGTATTATTGTGTGTTAGGGGATGCTTCCAAATGAACACTCGCTAATAAAAACAATGAATGATTTGTTCAGTTTAAATGTATTTGTGAATGATTCTCGGGCATTTGTGAATGATTTCGGAGAGTTTCTCAATGATTTGAGTGAGTGTTTGGATTGACTGATTGAGCGTTGAGTGAGCGATTTAGAATGAATTCGTATGGGACAATGGTCGATTTCATGATGTTTACATCTGTATCATATGAATTACGTCATAACATTGAAGTGAACCCGTTGAAAAATTTAGTAATTCAACATGACGTGAGTTATATGTCTTGTTTAATGAATAAGTAAATGAGTTTAGAAATCAGAAATGTAGGGGAGGTTCGGTGAAAATGCCACATATAATTACGATAATGTTAAAAGTGACGATAAACCCTTACAAGCAAACTTACAAAACAAATAATACACGATTAAATTCATGCCTGTTGAAATAGCTCATTCAATATATATTGCCAAAACGTGTCAATTACCAGAGTTGGCAATTAAATTAATTACAGTTAGTAACATCGTGAAATTGACCCTTATGCATTTTAAGTCGCTCGATCAACGCTCGATTTATTCATTCCAAGCACTCATTCAAACAATTCAAAAACATTCCAAACCAGTATAAGAACTAGATCAAAAACTAAATTCAAAACAAAAATTGCTTGAAGAAATCCATAATTTCATTGACTTTGATAATTTTGGAAGCGTCTGATTCGTTCGGAAAGACATAAAAAGCTATTTATAGAACTTGTTTGCATATTTTATCTAAGGGAGGTAATAGATATCGCTAATTTTGTTCATCATGAACAAAATTAGCGATGCTGGATTACCTCCCTTTAAATTCACTCAAGACTCGCTCCCCACACTAATTCAATTTCACCCCAAAATCACTCTTAAATCACCCGACTCGTCAAATTCACGATGTTGTTAACTATAAGAATTAAACGTTTAAGAATTTTATATCCGTATCATCCGTATAAGATATAACACTGTATTTTTTCTCATGACACCGGCAGGGATGGGGAGGATTTGGAATTTGTTTACGCCACTTCGATACTTTTATATTTGATTTCTGTAATATCACAAGAATAAAACAAAAACTAATAAAACATTATGCAGCATTTTCGTTGATAGATTGTTTAATTTGTAATTGTTGGGCAATGTCCTTGTTGGATTTGGCTTCCCTGAAAAATACAGGAAAATTATATTAAGAGACAACATTAACTTATAAGATGTTTTTTTCAATTAATTTATTATTATTTTGTAAGATTTCACAAATCAAGCAGTTAATCTGTACATTTTAATATTTGAACAAGTTATCCTTCCCTAAATGTACATGTACGCAACAATTTATTGCTCAAATGTTAACCGGCCTGGATGAAATAAGGTTATCTTAACTAATAAAAACAATTATAATATGACCGACGTCGCGTGAGTGAAATAAACCCGTTGAATATTTTTGATATTACACGGGTGTTATTACACTAGTGGAATAACTATGCAAATGAGCTCAAAGCGAATGGCACCGCTATTTTGTAACCGCAAAAATGACGTCATAATATATATGTTGTGACGTCAGTTTTAAACGGCGTTATAAGTTTCGCGGAAATTTGAAATGTTGAATTTCAAGAATTTCGACAATTTTTCGCTAAAATTCGGGTCATATTATAAATAGAATATAAAATTTGTGCTCATAAAATACAGAATTTATTAAACTCGTCATCTAAAACAGAAAAAAACTCGGCACAGCCTCGTTTTTATCTGTTTATAGATGACTCGTTTAATGAATTCAGTATTCCATGACCACTCATTCAATATCCTCTATTTGCAAAATACTATGTTAGAACACAAAATGAAAATATATAAATAATGATGCATACAATGGTAGGTTTTTGTATAACTTACTCTATTTGGGACTGCAACAGTTTGACTTGTAATAACGCCATATCCAATTGATGTTTTGCCTTCCAAAGATGCATCTCACATACGGGGTCTGTACATTTATGTTTTCTCTGTATATCTAATGTCTCTAGTACAGACTGTTCAAATGTTAACGATTTGCCCATACTCTGTAATGATAAAAACGATCACGTGACTTCTTAAGGTATACAGTCTATCTAGCTCGAGCGACCACGTCTATTAAGCGACCACTTTTATCAAGCGACCGTCTTAAAAAGTCCCTTCGCCACAAGTAAAATTTCCAAAAATTTGGACATTCTTAAAGGAAAAAATGTTGATCATTGAATTTAATGACGTTATGAGACGATTCTAATGGGTTCGAACGTCCTAGGATTCAGTCTGAATTATGAGACAAACTTTATATATCAAAAACACGTATTTTTTATTATTAAATTTACTTGTTTCAGGCTCCTTTTTAAGCTAATTGTGAAAATACAGTGTTTAGGTCTTACGCTTATTCTACAGTTAAGAACATTAAGAAATCATTACACTCGTTAAAGAAGTAAAACCCCAAAAGAGAGGAAGACTGAATGTGGACGGGTTTTTTTTAGAATAAGACACGTGCTATAGCTAAAGTATCGGTAACTATTGAAGACAAAGCCTTCTAGTCATAAAAACGCATAATATATGTATAAAAAATAAAATGACACAACGGACATTCGGAATCATTAAGAAGGACTTCCGTTTTAATCCAATCCAAATATGAATAATTAAAATTTAGCCGTGTCTATCAATATTCGCACTTTTCGTTTGGCTAAAAAGTTTGTTTTATTTCCCAATGAAAACAATTTTCGGTACGCAGGTTTTTTTGTTTGCTTCCGCAAAAAGTAGACCAGTAAGAAATCTGTTTCTTAACTGACCATTTTTACACTTTTGCTTTATGATATTAAATTGAAAGATATGAAGACAATTTTTTGTTTCATAGAGGTATGAGACTAAAAACATAATCACACGCATGGAAAAATCCGCTTCGCTTTTTTACAGTGTTTAGGTTTTTAGTTTCATACCTCAATGAAATCAACAAAAAAAATACCCTCTTCGTCCCTTAAATACAGTTATTTGTACTTTTGTACTTACCAGGCTTACTAGAGCACAGCACCCAGACTTGTCATATTTTTTCAGACACTTTCGACCCGATTTAAAGTATAAATGTTCTAAAATAAGTAACACAACACCTAACAGCACGCCCGCTGCCAACAGTATGAAAGCACTTATAAAGTTTAATATTCCAATTTTATTGCTACTCTGATCCTTCTTGTCTTTCATTGCGTGACACGCTCCTGATAACCAAAATGCTTGAAGTCGTTCGATTTCTCCTGAAAAGGGAAAAGGGAAAATTGATTCAAGGTAGTACAACTAGTATATACGAAAATTACAGTTAGTAACAAAGTTAAAACAATATTCATTTCAACAAAACCATTCTAAATCGCTCACCCAGCGTACCTTTCATTCATACCAAACACTCTCTCAAACCATTCAAAAACATTAAAAAAAAGATAAGAATGTCAACTTCATTTCAAATAAATAAAGCCAGAAAAAACACGATTTCACTGAATTGATTAATTTATAAGCGTATGTTTGGTCTTGAATAAATAGTAAGCTATTTATAGAATTTGTATGCATACTCGTATTTCATTAAAGGAAGTAAATAAAAATCGCTAATTGAGTTCATCCCTAACAAAACTAGAGATATTGGATTAACCTCCCCCTCTTTAGTTTCTCTCAAAACTCACTCATCGCACTCATTAAATTTTGTTTCAAAGTCATTCCATTCATCCTGTCAATTTCACAATAATATAAACTGAAGCAATCTTTACACAAAGATTAGATTCAAATGCTCGCTCAGTATTCCATTCGCGAAAAAAATCAAAGTGCTGTCAGCACTGTAAATCGGACATCATTGAGAGGCTGGGATAGTGCAATAGTTCGCCAATCAAAAGGGCTCAAATTTGGCCAATAAAAGTTGGTAAAATATTTGCCCAATTTGTGAGTTTTTTGTCTTAACACTTCATCTTTTCGAGGACATCGCCAGCTCATCCAACCTCGTGGGTCCGATTTTGAAAGTTTGCTGATTCGATAGCCCTCTGCTAGTCTAAATTATTTCTTAGCAGATTTTTTTACGTTGTTATAATGAGCACACGCCAAGCTAAAAGCTTGTCTGTTAATATTATTCCTCTCTCTAGAGTTTAAAAGCCTCTTTAGCAACAAAACATTTTTCATTAAACTATTTACAATTTTGATAACCAACATGTTTGTTTTTCAAGCATTGGGTTTTCCCAAATACTATAAATGCATTTTCCCTCAAGAAACACGTGAAATCGGCAAATATGCTATTTATATCTTTGGTTTCTGACCAATCGATTAAATCTAGCAGCACTCTATGATTATTCATGAGTTATTCTAAAAATAGATCGCTCTTACTGCTATCCTATATCAGTTTATCGTATGTTTTTGTCGGTTTATTTGTTGTTGAATAATTTTTCTTCATACTCAAATTTGAATTTATTGTAAATAGGATTGGAGCGTGATCAGAGTGCTCATTGAAATCAAATATTTCAAAATTACAAAATTATTTCTATTTGTTAACACATAGTCAACAGTACTCATTCCACCAGTAGACTTCCCACGCTCCCTGTCAGAGTGCAGACGACCATTGACCAATGACAAACAACTTAATTGACACATTTCGAGCAGACGATGTCCATTGAATCTACCACGTGGTGTGAATTTACGCGTGGGTTTTGACCGAGTGATAATCATAACAGAATTTGATTGGTTGTCAGCTCTACAACTGGTAAATGACCGTTCGAGAAAAAAATCAGAGTAGTAATATTGTAAGTGCTACAAATTTATTTTACAGTTAACCTATTGTACGTTTCAACTCCTTTATTCAACCGAAAATCTTGTTGTAAACACTGAAAATACTAACTGGTAATTACTAAAAGCGAAAATTACATCAAATTTTGTATTAGCATCTTCTCTATTTGTCGAAAAGTAAATAAGATAAAAACAAAGTTTGTAGATTATGACTGAAAAGGCCGTTTCTTCGGTGTTTGAAAACACATTATTTGGTTTGAACACATTGCTCAGAAGATAAAGGTAAAAATGTAGTGGGTCAAACAGACTGGATTTCTGGAAACCGGTATAAATCTCCGATTTAAAAATCAAAACTTCCAAATCGCGCCACATCTTCATAGTGTTGGTTATTAATCACAGACCCACCTCAGCATTCACACACCACATTATTAAAGAAAAAAACAACAAGAACAGTTTTTAGCTCCACTGGCTGAAAGCCACCTGGGCTATTGTCATGGTGTTGTGTCCGTCGTGCGTCCGTCCGTCCGTCTGTCCGTACGTGCGTTCGTGCGTCCGTGCGTCCGGTCGTAAACTTTTTCTTTAAAAATCTTCTCCTCAGAAACTACTGGACGAATTTCAACCAAACTTCACAGTAATGATCCTATGGTGACCCTCTTTCAAAGTTGTTAAAGAAATTCTGATCTAATGAAAAACATGGATTTAATGGGCGTGGCTAATTTCCAAATATGGTAAAAAATGAGTTTTCTCAGATTCTAATCAAAGGATACCAATGAAATTTTACATGAATGATCCTTGGGTGACCCTTTTTCAGCTTTTCTTTTTTATTATGATCGGATGAAAAATATGTATTTTATGGGCGGAGGTCATTTCTCTATTTCTTATATAGTGGAAACTTTGAAAATCATTTCTCAGAGTGTAATTGATGGATATCAACCAAATTTCACTGGAATGATCCCTGGGTAACCCTATATCAGTCTGCCAAGAGTTATTGTGATCAGATGAAAAAATTGTCTTATATGGGCGGAGGTCATTTCTCTGTTTGTTATATAGTGGAAACTTTGAAAATCATTTTCTCAGAATATAACTGATGGATATCAACCAAATTTCACTGGAATGATCCCTGGGTGACCCTTTATCAGTCTGCCAAGAGTTATTGTGATCAGATGAAAAAATTGTCTTATATGGGCGGAGGGCATTTCTCTGTTTGTTATATAGTGGAAACTTTGAAAATCATTTTCTCAGAATATAACTGATGGATATCAACCAAATGTCACTAGAATGATCCCTGGGTGACCCTATATCAGTCTGCCAAGAATTATTGTGATCAGATGAAAAATATGTCTTTTATGGGCAGAGGTCTTTTCTCTATATGTTATATAGTGGAAACTTTGAAAATCATTTTCTCAGAATATAACTGATGGATATCAAGCAAATGTCACTAGAATGATCCCTGGGTGATCCTTTATCAGTCTGCCAAGAATTATTGTGATCAGATGAAAAATATGTCTTTTATGGGCAGAGGTCATTTCTCTATATGTTATATAGTGGAAACTTTGAAAATCATTTTCTCAGAATATAACTGATGGATATCAACCACACTTCATTGGTATGATACTTGAGTGACTCATTATCATGCAGCCAAAACGTATTGTCTTTTGATGAAAAATATGCTTTTATGGGCGGAGGTCATTTCTCTATATGTTATATAGTGGAAACTTTGAAAAAATATTTAACATTTCAACATTAGTAGAACCCAAAATATCTCAAAATCTAGTCAAAACTTAGATTTGCTGTTACAAGAAATTCAAGCCTATGGAGCGACTCAAGCCATTCATGACTTTCTTGTTTTTTAAATACATGATTAGAGAACCCTTTGTTAAAATAAAGTTCTGATTGGCATTTAAAAAATGACGTTCAAGTAAATAAGATTTATTTTTAAAAATAACTAATTTTGGAAATGTGATCTTGACTCTGTCTGGATTTTGGTTCTCAATAATAGAGGGTCAACACACAGGCAACACGCATGTGAAATATGAAAGCTGTGGAATATGTATATCCCTTAGAATTCCAAAGATGTAGCAAATATATCAAAGTTTCATTTCAATCAAATAAAATTGACGTTGAAAAAATGACTATGACCCTGATCGCTAGCATGAAGTTTGGACCAACAGAAGGCTCTTGGTTAGCCATATCAAGATGTGTTTGTCAAACACCTATACCCCTAAAACGGTATTTCCTTTTAAAATGTAGACATTGAAAATTGACATTGACCTTTAAAGATGACCATGGCCTTAACTTTAAGAGATGCTGATTGGTTAGAGAAATATTTAAACCAAATATGAGCATTGTTAATTGAAATGTTTTGAAGTTATGTTTATTTAGGTTTAATGTTCGTAGGTAGAGCCGGAAGGACGGAAGCATGCCGGTAAAACAATTTGTCTCAATTTATGCGGGGGGGGGGGGGAAAGGTAGCAGAGTACAGTTTCGGACGAAATATTCGAAGTGGCCAAATGTTACGATTTAACTGTAAATTTGAAAGTCAGGGTGGATTCTTCACCCGTAAATTGTTTAAAAACACGAAAGCACGTCTATTTGCAAATGCGAAACTAAAAGGTCATAACCTTTCCATAGCTCACCGGTACCCAGTGCCTCAAGTAACTCAAACTGGAGGGTTTGAGGATTTTTGCTGTTTCTGCAGGCTTATTTTGAAAGGTAGCAATACGGGATCAAATTGTGAGAAAAGGATCTGGTAACGTGGTAATAATCTATGCGCCTCCCAACTTCAAACCAATTTTTCTGTTCAGAAAGTATGCCAGTTGGAGGCCATCACAGCAAATGTTTCGTCTGCTACATTTTGAGTTTATGATAAAATGTCCCGATTTCGGACTTTTTCGGTGCCCATCCTGGATAGCTTCAAGATATGAGATTTTTTCTCTACTAACAGTACTTTAAAGATTTGTTGTCACTAAAGTGTAGGTTTATAATGCATTTTGACTAAGAACATGTTTTCTTCATTTGCAAGTTGGTGTTTGAAGGAAATTTTCAAGTCTTTGTCATCACCCCCGTGTCGACGACCCAGGGATAGTGATACAAACTATACTCTGACCCCAAAAGTTATAAAAGGGGATAGCAATTTTAACGAACAGACTTAGTTACTTACAAACAGATAGAAAACAGTATTAAGTTAAAATAAATCTAAAAAGCACATCCTTGTCTGTTTTTAACAAGACTGATTAGGTCGTAAGTCAAAAACCTATTTGTTGTGCGTTTAGTATAATTAACAGAAAGCAGGTTTGAGAAAATCGCTTTAAGCAAATAAAGCTCATATATTTTTTCTTATCTAGCTAATCAGAATCATTTATTTCTGGTCCGACTTCAGACCTCCAAAATGAATGTTCAGTCATATTTCAGAGATGACATACAGTGAACAACATCGTAGAATTGACAAGGTGAATGGTTTTTGGAATGATTTTGGAATTTTTGAAATTGAATGAGTGCAATAAGTGAGTTTTGAGTGAAATTAAAGGGGGAGGGGGGGGGGGTTAAGCCAATATCGCTATTTGTTTATCCTGAACAAAATTAGCGATGTTGGATTACCTCCCTTTGATGAAATATGCAATCAAGTCCTATAAATAGCTTTTTCTTTCTCCATGAACCAGCCAGACGCTTATAATTTCAATTATGTCATTGTAATCGTGGAATTTTCTGGCCATTTGTTTTGAATGTAGTTGTTGATCTTAATTTTTTGTTATCTTGGAGCTTTTTTTGATGGTTTGAGTGAAAGTTTGGAATGAAAGAATGGAGGGCCCAATGAGTGATTTAGATAGGTTTTGATCGAGGTGATTGTCAATTTCTCAATGTATTTACTGTATGATCAATGGTAAGTGGGGAGCAACCATATAGTATACTAACCCGAATACTGTAATTTGAGAACAACATCATCTATTTCTGCCTTTAATTTAGAGCCCCGAGGAAGCCCGATACCATATCCCGACATTGCATACCAGCGGCCTACAGTCAGCAAAGAGCAATTAGGGTCACGTCCGGCGATATATTCTAATACATTGGCATCGTATATAAAAGCGTGAATGGAACTAAAAAGAAGAGAAAAAAAAAAAAAAAAAAAAAAAAAAAAAAAAACATTTGATTAAAATGCTTTATACAGTACTTATGTAAGAATAGAGTTGACATGGAGTTGAATAATTTAGATTACACGATTTTAACGTCGCCACGAAAATAAAATCTTGGAAACGCCGACGAGCATAACCATTTAGTTTTTGTAACAATTTTTCATCATTGGCACAAGTGTTTCGACTATATGAAATATTATTTAAAATAATGTGTGTATAGCTTGCACATAAATCGTCAACCTACATTCAGGTTTACACTGAATGAGGAGCTGTACAGAACATAATATCTCTACATTTACTGATCACTATGTAGATCTCAGTAAGTCTCTCTCTATAAACACTTTTATCGGCATTTTGCTCTACATTCGAACCTGTTTAATGTAGGGCTATACAACCGACATTCAGGTCTGTATTCGGACATTTTGATTATTAATCTTTGCAATCGACACTCATGTCTATATTCAGTTAACACAATGCAGAGCTATGAAATCGAAATATGTCTTCAAAATTCAGGTCTTCATTTAGACATTTTCTCGATGTATAGCTTTGCAATCTACATTTATGTCTATATTCGAACATTTTTCAAATGAAGAACTATGCAATCAACATTCAAGTATGCATTCAAACCTTTTTGAAAGTCTACATTGAGAAACGGTCTTTATAAAGACTTAAAAGTCGATTGCATAGCTCCTCATTTAGAAAAAAAAAGTTTGAAGATAGACCTGGATGTCGGTTGCACTGCTCTACATTGAGAAAATTGAATTTAGACCCGATTGTAGATTGAAAAGATTAAACGGAGACATGACTGTCGATTGTAGCTCTTTATGCAAAAGATTAAATGTTGACCTGGCTGTCGATTGCATAGCTATAAATTGACAAAGTTTGACCTGTATGTCGTTTACATAGCTCTTCATGTAAAGAAAAAGTTCGAATATAGATTTTAATGTAGATTACATAGCTAGTTCTAAATTTCAAAAGTGTGAACGTAGAAATGAATCCTGATTGCATAGCTTTTCATTGAAAAAAAGTTTGAATGTAGATCTGAATGTCAATTGCATGGCTCGACATCGAAAAAGATTGCTTGTAGACTTGAATAACGAGTGCATAGCTCAACATTGCAAAAGTTCGGATGTAGTCATGAAAGTCGCTTGTATAACTCTACATCGAAAGTCTTAAATAAAAATGTCCATGGCACAGCTCTACATTGTGAAAATATTTGAATGTATCCTTTGTGTAGATTGCTATTGCTCTTCATTGAGAAACTCGAAGATCTAAATATCAATTGCATAGCTCACCATTGAAAAAGTTCGCATGTAAACCTGAATGACTATTGACGTTTTAATATAGATCTTCTTATGTCTACACAATGTTCTGGGAATGTAGAGATGATGTTGTCTCTACAGCTCTGCATTCAATATAGAGCTGAATGCCTATTGGCGATTGAAGCACCAGCTTCAAATAAGATCATTTGATAAAATTATGTAAAATCTATATCTTGAATAATATCTTTTCACGAATCGACATCCAAACCCTTCTTTTGGTATTCACGGCAATTCTTGCTGTACACAGAACTTTGTATAGACGAAGATCAGGCTGCAAAGACGGGTAGTATGATTTTAGCAATCACTGTCAGTCTACTACGTTATTACTATGTAAAAAGTTTGGACAATGTCCTAGAAATAATCAATTCGATTATAGACAAATTTAAATTCAGTAGGTTAAATGGTGAAATCGCAACATTGAAGAGACGAAATGACACTTACTGGTTTTTCAGAGAAGATATAGCACTTTCTACGTCCGGTATGTTATATTTAGACATGTATTTGTGCATTCGTGGGTAGCTGTATTTGAGATTAACGTCCGAACTGCTGTCATTTATCGTTGCAAATTTGAAATGTGGGTCCAATGTTGTTGGGTTTAAAAGCTATAAGTACAAATATTGAAATGAACATTATTATTCAAAATATTATAATTGTAAATCAGAGACATGTATTTACTGAGCTGTTACAAATAACTGCGTGAAATGGGCATATCCTCGTTCAAAATCATTTCCAATCGGTCGCCCAGCGCTCCATTCAATGCGTTTATAAGACTCACCCCAAATACCCCAATAAAGAAGCTCAGAATTTGTTGAAAAGCTTCTAAATTGTTTGAAAGAAAAAAGAATGATTTTCCTTCAAATTGATCAAATAATTTCCAGATTGTATGGGCTAGTGTGAATTTTATAGCGCTATGGGCCTATGTCACACAAGCAGAAAAGTACGCAGAACTTAATAAAGCGAGGTAACAAAATCACGTTAATTTCGTCCAATTATTTATATTTATGATTTTCATATTTTCACTCCCCTCATTCAAAATTTGATAATTCCTCTCATTTAATTCCGTTTCGAATTACGTTTTAAAACCATTCACCTTGTCAAAAATGTCATTTCACGCACATTTCGAATTATTGGAAAAGTCACGCACATGCTCATTTGAAAACGCCCCAAAATCACAACTTCATTCAAATCGAACAAGTTATTCTAATTTTTGAAAACCGATGCTCGTTCAGATGCATACGCAAAGAGACATATCGAGGAGTTAGCGCATTACTTTTGTAAGAGCATATATATATATATAAAATTAAAATTAACAATTAGTTGACCCAAAATGGTCTTCGTGACCTAATTAATCGTTATTGTGACCTAAATTGGCCTGAATTATATAAGTAACGCGGATTTGACCTGAGCGATACCGCTAGTCAACCAAAGTAAAGTATAGCAAATACCTGAGCTGAATGATATGCAGGACCCTGTTTGACCCAAATTATCTACTTGACCTGTTAAAACTGAAATTTGACATGAATTTAATCTGTCTATCTACGTTAGTCAACCATCGTGAGGTGTTGCTTATATGTAACACGAATTATCGTTGTGACCTAATTAAGCGTCACTTTTGTTGATTCCGAATGGTTGGATGGTATTCAAGCGTCTAATCCAATAGGTCTTCCGTGACTTTCGTTCTTTGTCTGTCCATTCAGTGTTAGCCTCAATACAGCACAAGACAACGTCGTTGAATGAATGACCGTTTCCATGAAAATGTTCAGCTACAGGAGATCTATTGAAACGGCGTGTTTTCCAATCGGATCTATGCAAATTCATGCGTTTGTTTATCTGTAGTTTTGTTTCGCCCACATATTGTTTGTGGCATTTTGAACATGTAAGGAGATAGACAGCGTTTGCAGTTTTGCAGGTGTAAGTACCCTTTACAGTAGAAATTGCACCAACTTGGTAACCCGGCCTCTCAACATTTCAAATCTCTTCAAAATAGTTTACCTTTTTTGGCACTTTGTGCGATAATTTATACTTTTTACTTACCCTCCAATCTTCGATTCCAGATAAATCATAAAACTCGTCTATTGTTATCATAAATGCTGCTAGATTGGCTGTATAGCTTGCTAGAAACACCAAAGCAAACAGAGCCCAAACATTGGCCAGGAATCTACTTGACACCCCTCGTGGTACATCCACAGAAACAGCGGCCCCAAACAACATGGCCCAGATTAACCAGAATGATCGGAACAAGGAAAACTTGTGCTCTGAAACAGTTACATAGTTAAATAGTTCTATATATATATATATATATATATATATATATATCACCAAACAACATGGCCCAGATTAACCAGAATGATCGGAATAAGGAAAACTTGTGCTCTGAAACAGTAACATAGTGAAATAGTTATATATATATATATATATATATATATATATCACCAAACAACATGGCCCAGAATAGCCAGAATGATCGGAATAAGGAAAACTTGTGCTCTGAAACAGTAGCATAGTTAAATAGTTATATATATATACATATATTATTATTAATGGTGATATATATATATATATATATATATATATATATATATATATATATATATATATATATATATATATATATATATATATATATATATATATATATATATATATATATATCACCAAACAAAATCGCCCAGAATAGCCAGAATGATCGGAATAAGGAAAACCTGTGCTCTGAAATAGTTACATAGTTAAATAGTTATATATATCGTCGATGTAATTCTAAAACCTCGTAACTGCAGCTTGGCCAAACAACAACGATATATATCACTAAACAACGTGGCCCAGATTAGCCAGAGTGATCGGAATAAGGAAAACTTGTGCTCTGAAACAGTTACATTATTACAAATAATTAGAAATATATATTTGTAGTAGGTACATATATTTGGTTATGAAAATTACTTTCATTGGACAAATCCTTTCCTGACACCACCTATCCTATTTTGACAGATAAAGTATACTTAAAGCTGGCTGAGATGACTTAAAGTACTTTTATATAAGCAAGAAAAAAATCATTTGATTTGTACCTTTTTTACAAAGCATATTTAGCACTTTCTGAAAAATTCTACTTAAAGCATAATACGTATGTACACTCGAGCCACCACCTCTATTAAGCGACCAGGTTTTTAAGCGACCATCATAAAATGTCCCTTCACAATAAGAGAAATCCCAGAAAAATGGACATTATTAAAGAAAAAATGTAAGTATTATATCATATGTTGTTGGAATCAGTTAGAATCGTCTTAATAAGACGATTTTAATGGGTTCGAACATCATAGGATTCAGTAAGACTTATGCGATAATACTTATATGCTATCAAAATGGCCTGTTCTATTTAAAATGAACTATTGTATCAACCGACCATTCCCATAAGCGACAGCCTTTTGGGGGCTCCTTAAGTGGTCGCTTAATACAAGGTTTACTGTATTTATATTCACATGATCTACTTTTCAAATGTCAACCTTACCTGTAATTGGGGTCTTCCCCTGGTTAAGGCCACATGGACTAAGCCATTCAAATATAAAAATGGAAGCGCCTGTAGCATGTACACTGAATATTAATATCAAAATCCATGAGTAAATATCGTACGGCTCTGAAATAAATGATAAACTTGAAGTTTTACATAACCATATATAATTGCATAAAATGTACGTTTTCGGGTCGTGAAAAGCATACGTTTACGGATAAAACCCGGGTGTTAACGAAAGAAACGTGGATTAATCAGCAAATTCACTTGCCGTTAACGCCCGGCTTTTTAATTTAACAATTCTCGGTCTGGGCCTATACACTTTATCAGTTTCATTGCCCAACATTATTATAGAGCATACCTTAAGACATTGCTGTGAATCCCCCGTAAAATTGTGTGACGTCATAAATACCAAGCAACGCCTGTAAAACATGACGGCATATAAGTAGGTTTGTAACTGGTTTTTATCGTTTCTATGAAAATATTTTACTCTAATCTATCTTTTTATGCAATAATAGCGTCAATTCATGCTTCATCGGGCGTTAACATTTGCAGAGACCTTCAAAATGCTGCAACCATTTTTCGGGTCTCTGCAAATGTTTACGCCCGCAAAACGTGAATGAACCCTATAATAATTTTTTCAATCAAATTTATGAAAGACTATAGTTCGAATTATATATTATTCCTAAACGCTTTTGGTAAAACATGCGAAATAAATGTATACTTTTCTTTTTCGCTTGAATTTACATTGTAGTACATCCCTTGTTTGTTCTAAATTCGTTGAACGAGTTTAGTATTTCATGGTCATATATTGAGTATGAAAAAATAATTCCGCTTGAATATCATTAATGAAGATTTTTATTTTTTTATGTTTATAAGGAGTAACAATAAATACTTCCAAAGCCGATAAAGCTTAAAATGAGAAACAAGTATTTATTCAAATAAAAGCAGTCACAGAAGCTTTAGCTAAGATATCAATTTAAGAGATTTTCATTGGAATACTCAGTATAAATGGCTGTGGTACATTGTTATATATATAATGACAATTGTAGCGGCTTTAAAGTTAAATTGTAACAATGATTTTGTTCAAATTTAGATCGAAAGGTACCATCACTTTTACAGAAGAAAGAAATTGTTGAAAGAAGATTTCCCTAGTAGAAAGGGCGATGACTGTCTTCAATTTTAAGAGGATTTTCGATTGTTTAAAATTCGCTGACCGTATTTAAAGTTTGTCTTACAAAGGACGATTCTGTATTCGAAAGGATACCTGAACATTTGACAAATATCCAATTTATTCGCAGAGAACGCTGTCTAATATATAATATCTTTTTGTTCTTATATATTTTTTTTCGAGGAGTGCTTATGATGATATAAACAATTTCCAATTTGATAAATTGTCTGATTAAAAAAGTATCCAATGTTCGAAACAAAGGTAACATGCATTTAGAACATTCTTGACAATTGAATGATACACTTCAGAATATCGTAGAATTGAATTAATGGATGTTTTTGAATTATTACGGCATTAAATTGAATGAGTGTGATGAGCGAGTTTGGAATGATGTAAAAAGTTAATGTTATGTCGATAATTTTGTTCAAATTCAAACGCTTGCAAATCAATGCTAGCCGTAAAAATTGTCATTAGATCGTTTTGAGTTAAGCTGAGTTGGACGAATTCAGAGCTTTTGGACAATCGACGGTTTAAAGGGATTGATTTGAATGAAACTATGAGCAAGCGAATAAGAATGCTTTGATCGTGGGAAGTGTTGATTTATCGATGCGTTTAACTTTATGAGCTTTGTCAGTCATCGCAAAAGTCTTACCCAAGAATGCTGTAGGTGCTATCGCCCCCTTTCTAATCGATACCATGATGGTTATCCCGGATTCTAAATAAGGTACAGAAAAATCAAGGACACTGCTTCTCATCTGGTTAATGACGAATGCTGTCATTATCATATCAGCTTTGTCCGTTAACACTTCTTTAATCAAACCGTCCCATTCACCAGTATTCTTAAAAAAATAAACAAATAAAACAAAAAAATAAATAAAACTTCAATACGTGAAAATAAGCAAAACTTATTTCAAAAAGAATCACCGATTTTGTTTTTTTCATTTGGAGTGCTTTAATCTAAATTCATTTTGCACTTATTTTTTTCAATTGTCATAATCTTAATAGTTTGAGAGCGCTTAAACATGTGTTGAAGTGAAATTTCAGCGAAATATTCATGCAGGCATGTCCTCTGTAGTACAAAGAACCAACTAGCATTGCAAGTGACATCAATAGTTGTTTACATTGCTATGGTTGTGTTGAAATTGACATTCAAACTACTGACTTGAAGCTTAATGCAAGTATGCAATTTTGCTATTGCATTAGAATTATAATTTTACCGAAATGTCAAGACATTTGGCTTTTCCTTGTGACCTTGACATTCGATCTACAGTCATGCATTTTGCATTCAACATTTCCCTACACAATAATCAACAAATGTGCCAAGTTATTTTCAATTTTATTCGTAAATGCTAGAGATAATAACATATTCAATTTTCTGAGGTAAATTTGATTGTCATGGGAAAAAAATACGAAAAATAAGCACATACTTAAACATATCTTTCCTTATTAATTTTGAAATTATTATCAAATTTTACATAATATATGAAAAGATTGAAAAAAATTTAGTTTGCAAGGAATTGTTCATAATCTTCAAAACCTTGTACTTTTAACTTAGAACAGACTTTTCACTAAATTTGCTGATCAAGGGGTATAGCGGAAGGTTTATTTTAAAGATATCATATTAATATAATTCTTTTCTGGGTTAAATGCATATTTTGATATTGTTTCATAAATAGATTATGATGGTGAAAGTATTAATGTCTGTTCACATATCCGATACCATAGTATCGCCCTTCGAAGAGATAAAATCAATTTGTGATTTTCATATATACGGTTACCATGGACACTTCTCTTTTATATAAAACTATCATGTAAGGATATTTTTCTTCAAATTTTTGTACTTGTCATTGAATTGTATATAAAATATGAAAAGAAATAGAAAATTATATGTTAGGTTTATTTTTTCACTATCGAAATCGTCCTTGACAACTGACAACTAATTTATGTCAAAAGAACATTAAAAACATATTGTAATAAGCTGCTATCTTAATTAGGCTGCGATTTTGTCTTAGAACTATAGAAATATTAAATATTCGTGTGATAACATCCATACGATATCTTTAATGATATTACATGGATATTTTAGGAGCAATGACATAATGCGGTTCTATTTAAAAAAAGAAAACAAACTTGCACTTCTGTTAGAAACATCGACGACAACAAGGCAAATAGAGGTTATCAGATAAATATAATACGTACTTAGTGTATTGTATGAATAAAATCAGCAGAGTCTCGACAATTATCAATTCCAGCCTCGTTAAATATATTTTTTTCATACAAAACACAAACTACGTATTTTAAAATATAAATCCACCTATTGATCGTAGACAAATTTCGCATTTTTATTTTCAAAAGCAATCTGCCACCGCCGGAAATCGAAACCATGAAATCCCATGATTTAAGACCGGGAATTGTGCGCTACCATCTATAGTGAGAACCATCATTACCATTGGAAAACGCTCAAAATCACAAACGCTCAACATAATAGATCATAATACATTTAAGAACTACATTCATAATGAAAATAGCTGGACAAATTAACGGTTTCCTGACATATTTGGAGTAAAACGTCTGATTGGTTCTATGAGAAATAGAAAGTTATAAATAGAACTTGTATGCATATTTTATTAAAAGGGAGGTAATGAATATCTCTAATTTTGTTCACCCTAAATAAACTTAGCGTGTTTGAGTACATCCCTTTAGTTTAACGCAAATATCACTCTTCGCTCTCATTCAATTACATTCCTTAATCATTCTCATATCATTCACCATGTCAATTTCACGATGTCATTAACTAAACGTATGGTGGCGGCAGGCATCTCAAAGACATAGACCTATACACTTACTTCACAAACATGCACATGCATATACCTTTTCTTTCACTCCCCATTTCCCGTCAGGAACATCGTATAATTCATATTCAAAGTTCAGTCTTTGGGACAACAACTCCAAGATCTCTATAGAGAGACCTGTACAGCAGTAGTCCACAGTACCGGATACATTAGTTTCATTCCTGTAAGTGAGGGACACACATGTACCCAATGAGTAAGTGCGGGGCATTTTGTTTGGCATCTTGCTGAGATCGTTAGGATTTTAACGTACTGGCTCAATCACATCATGTTTGACATATTCAATACAGAAAACTGTCTTAATTCCGAATGACATGTGTTACGTGAATAAGCTTTTCATTCGGAACACCCCTAGAACTGTTAAGAAAACTTGAAAGTACATTAAACGAAAATATTTATTTTGGGTATTATTTGGGTGACTATTCGTCATCTGGTGGTAAATTGTTAAAAACGCTTGATGAAAAAAAAAGAATACTCTTAATGTTATGGTGACCATTTTCTCATATAATAATTTGATGACAAAATGCGTTTTTTTCGAATTAAAATATGCAAAGTTTGAATATTTCGTTTATTTTATTTAGCTTTAATTTTAACTTTGAATTATATTAAGCTGCAGCGTCGCTGCTTGTGACATTATGTAAAACTTGATGCGCCTTAATATTCCCGAGGTCTATTACGTAGAACCGACAAGGGTTCCTGGTGGCAATCTGTTCGATCAGTATCGATCAGAGTACATGTGGTTAATATTGCATGGGTGACCAAAATGATTGACGTAGCGCTTAAAATACACGAATAACTGCCATAAATGTCAAAGACGCCATTATTTCATTGTCTGAATGAGGTTAACGGCGTCCCGATTCGAATGAAAAGAAACTTGGCCTTGTGACACATTTCAATTCGAGTGTTTTTTTTTTTTTTATTATTATTAAATTTTTTACCGTTTTCATTTTTTTAACTATATTTCACATCGGTTTCTTTAAAAAAATACAGTTGTAAAGAAGAGAGGTCTCAATAGATTGCATCAAAATAACAACAATTATTTCGATCAATCAGAGCCCTTCTTGACAAAATATGGTCTGCAAAATTAACGTAAGCAGGTTCTATATTCCAATTTACTGCGATGATTTAAGGTTCGGAAATGTCATCAAAAGTTAAAATATGTCTAAGAATGAAAGGCGGTGACAGCTTTAAATCGTTTTTGTGCTTCTGCTACATATACTTGAAAGCCTTTTATTGTATGAAAAGATTATTTTAAAACGGTTTGGAATAAGTCAAAATTACTTACAAGTGTGTGTTTTCCACGTTGACCGTACACGGCACGGCGTGATGTCCACATTTTCCCGTTTCTTCTTCAGGGGGAATATAATCCACGAACGGCACCTCTTTCTTCGTAACCACTTTGAAAAATCTTTTATCGGGAGCACTTTTCGGTGGAAACATGCTTTTTCCAGGCCACACTATTTCATGGATCTCCATTTTCAGTTCGACCTGACTACCGACTAGTTTTCGGACAATTGAACCCACCTAGAAATACGGAAATCTTGTTTTGAAAAACACCTATCAAACTGACTGGTCTGGAATAAAATTCATACACTCTATACTGTTAAGAATTCCATTAAATGAAGACCTGAAAAGCCTCGTTTAAAATTGGGGATAAATAACATCACTTTTTTACAAGTACTTCCTTCTGATTGTGTCCATCTCAGTGCTTTACTGCGTTTTGTTATCAAATTATAATATACCTTAACGGTCTCTTCAAGGCCCGAGGTTATACAACTTTTCTCATACTCAACTAAAAATGTTCTCAAGTTTCAACTTGAGATTAAAGTCATATTTCTTTAAATACTAATAATAATATATGAACATGAAAGATAACCTTGATAATAAGATGTGATAAAAATTATATGTTATGTTCATGCATTTATTTTACTTCTAGATTTGAGAAAATTCTCAATTGAGTGAGTTTAGCACAAAAAAAGGTTTTATAACCTTTGGCACTGACGATCGGAAAGCATTTAATTAATATGTTCTCCTCAAGCGTATTGACAGAAGTACCCCAGAAGCATAATTACAGTTAGTTACATTGTGAAATTGACAAGGTGAATGATTTTGGAATGATTTAGGATTAAAATTGAATGAGTGTGTGGATTGACTTTTGAGTGAATTTAATGGGAGGTAATCCAGTATTGCAAATTTTGTTCAGGATGAACAAAATTAATAATATTGATTACCTCCCTTTAATAAAATGTGCATACAAGTTCTAAAGATTGCTTCTTTTTTCTTCAAGAACCTATCAGACGCTTACAATTTCAATTATTTAAGTAATAATCCCGCTTTTCCCCCCATCTATCTTAATTTTGAACGATGTTGTTATTATATGATTTTCAGTAGGTTTGGAGCGTTTTTGAGTGGTTTGAGTGAGTGTCTGGAATTAATGATTGAGCGCTGAGTGAGCGATTTAGAATGGTTTTGATTGAGTTAAATGTCAATTTCACTATGTAATTAACTGTACCTAAAAATGTACCAAAATTGCCAACCTTGCGACAGAGGTACTTTGCGGTCTACGGAAAAATCTGAGTGATATTCCGAATGATTCATTTGCGTGGCTAGAGGATTTGAACGGCGTAGCTTAAGCTTGGACAAGCTGTAGTTTTGACCTTATGTGCGCACTCCAGTCTATTTTCATGTCCATTACTATTTGAAAAGCAGAGAATATGTGTTTTAATATCTGAGTGGTACAGTTAATAACATCGTGAAATTAAAATACACCTCGATTAAAACCATTCCAAATCACCCACTTAGCGCTCATCCATTCAATACACTTATTCAAACTACTCTAAAACGATACAAAATAACTAAAGACACAAGATCAATAACAACGTTTAAAATGATCATAGCGAAAAGAAATTCCACGATTTTTCTGACATAATTGATATATTGATTACATAGCGTCTGGTCGGTTCTGGAAGAAATTGGAAGCTAATTATAGAACTCATACGCATATTACTTTAAAGGGAGGTAATACATATCGTTAATTTTGTTCATTATAATTTCACTTAAATAACTCACTGACCGCACTCAATTAATTTCATTTCAAAGTCATTCCAAAAACATCTACCTTGTCAGTTTTACGATGATGTTAACTGTATTCAGACTGAGGTCAACAGGCGGAACCAGCGATCCATCAATTACAAGAATCATGGCGGAATTCAAAGAAAGGAGTGCGCTTGACTTTCTTGAAGGAATAGCCTAAAACATTCGCTATTAATAGTGCCGATTATCTTGTTCGGTTAAACTCCGTATCAAAATAGAGTCGTTCTGTTTACCCTTTAAAACGTCATTTTGTCTTTAATTTCCATTATTTTTTCATTGATTTTCGACGTAATTCGACGATATTCGACGAATATTCTAGATTGACAAAGTGTCAATTCGATATATCTTTGTATTCGACAAATATGACAGTCGACGAAAACTGAATTCGACGAAATTGAATTCGACGAAATAGAATTCGACGAAATGTCATGGACACATACGTGTGAACTACACTTACTTCAGTCCAGGCATTAAATTGTCTACGGTGTCTGAGTCTCATTCTCGCGTTCCCGGAATTTAAAGTCGTGGTCGGCTTGACATTGTAAATCTTCATCTTGGTAGACTCGATCAGTCCGTTCTCCGTGAAAGTTATAGGGACTTCGCCACGTTTCTTCAACCCAGCTTTCATGTACCTGTGTACAAATAAAATGAAGTCAATCAAATATTTAGATTAAATCTATACAGATCCATTTGATTCCCGTAAACACTCCTTTTCGAATTTTTCAGCTTACAGTCATACATCCGCATTATTCCTCAATAACACTGAAATTCGAAATTTCGGGGCTTTTTGGCTTTGATAGTCTTGGCCTAGGTATCCTAATAAAATAATTAGGTAGGAATCTTAAATTGGCCTGGTCCTATTATTATTATTATTATCATTATAACAGGGGTGATAATGGTAGTAATTATGGTAATTATTATTATCATTTTTA
Source organism: Fragum whitleyi (assembly GCA_948146395.1). Lineage (NCBI taxonomy): Eukaryota > Metazoa > Mollusca > Bivalvia > Cardiida > Cardiidae > Fragum > Fragum whitleyi. Next base: position 28,974,915 of record OX411553.1, read on the forward strand.
TTTTTATCATTATCATTATTATTATTATTATTATTATATAACTAAATATTCGTTTATGATAAGAAGACTTATTTTGCATTATCTTCGTCATTAATCTATCTTATTCTTATAATTCTAATAACCATTATTATTACCCCCCCCCCCCCCCCTTTATCTCACAGGGACTCTGCACATGATAAATAAGCCTTATAAAATGATTTGGCTAAAAAAAAGGTATATAAATATGTCTATATTTATATACCATTTTTATTTTTTTTTCAGCCAAATCATTTTATAAGGCTGATTTATCATGTGCAGAGTCCCTGTGCTTTAACTTTATAATTTTTAATCATGATTATTTATAAGCTAATTATCTAGTTAATTCAATATGATAAGAATACTTATTTTGCATGATCTTAATCTATCCCCTTCTTCTTATTCTAATATCTATTGTTACTTTTATACCCTTTTATTATTATTCTAATATTATCATTTGTGTCATTTTATTGGTTTTATTTAAGTTTGTCAGTTATATACTGTTCCAATCTGCGGATGATTTTCGGAATTGAAGTGAGAATCTTATGTGCACGTGGATGTGGCGTCATTTGGCGGTCGGGGTAAAGTGAGCGCTTTTTGCCGTACTGGAAATGACCTCACGTTGCTATTGCCGTCAAAGGGATTTGATAAATATCGCTAACTTTGTACACCCTGAACGAAAAAGGCGATATTGGATTACCTCTCTTTAATTTCACTCAAAACTCGCTCATAGTGCTCATTTAATTTCATTCTAAAATTATTTCAAAATCATTCACCTTGTCAATTTCACGATGTTATTAACTGTACATTAAATGTCTTGATTTTTGGTTCTAAAACAGTGGAGCTAAAAAAAACGTACTAATATTATACGGCACATTGCTTTTAAATATAGTAAAAGAGTGATGTTTACAGTTGGTTACATCGTGAGATAAGTATTCATCTCAATCAAAACCATTCTAAATCGCTCGTTCAATGCTCCATTTATTCATTCGACTCACTGAGTGAGCGATTATTAATGGTTTCGATTGCGATTAAAGCCGATTTCACGATGTTATGCGTTATGTAGCGATCGTCTCATTAAAAACTTACTCAAATAGTTTCCTTCCGTCTTTCCATTTTGTAACAGGGCCGAAACAATCATGATTGGGTACGAACGTAATAGTGTCACGTGACTTAATTGCTGCAGTCATTCCACTTTTAAAGACCGCGATCGCCTTTTCCACATCCTCAATAATCCTTTCTACTTCGTCATCGAAGGCTCTCATACCTGAAAACAAGCTGGCACATTGTCACAAGAAACGCCCGTTACACTGTTGGGTGTCTAAGAATGGAAAACAGCAAAGGGTAATAATTTAATATACAGTTAATTACATCGTGAAATCGACTTTAACTCAATCAAAACCATTCTTAATCGCTCACTCAGCGCTCCATTCATTCATTCCAGACACTCACTCCAACCACTCAAAAACGCTCCAGACCTACTGAAAAGCATATAACAACAACATCGTTCAAAATTAAGATAGTTGGGGACAAAAATCGGGATTTTTCTTAATTAATTGAAATTGTAAGCGTCTGATATGCTCTTGAAGAAATAAGAAGCGATCTATAGAACGTGTATGCACATTTTATTAAAGGGAGGTAATCAATATTGCTAATTTTGTTCATCCTGAACAAAATTTGCAATACTGGATTACCTCCCATTAAATTCACTCAAAAGTCGATCCACACACTCATTCAATTTTATTCCTAAATCATTCCAAAATCATCCACTTTTGTCAATTTCACGATGTTGTTAACTGTATAAGCTAGGTAAGGTTATGGTTAACCTGCACTGCACTTCGTAATGATGGAAGGAAATCAACTGCCATTTTTTCAAGTCAAGGCCACAGTATGTAGTAGAGTGTGAAATATGCGAATTAGCCATGGTCAAAAATAGAAATAAAAGGCAAAGTCTAGTTTGGGGTAGATATTTGAATATGTTTACGCAAAAAGTTGCTTTAAATGATCCTAAGACGTAATTTTGAGACCATTTATAATTTGCGAAACCAACGGGTCATGACATTTTCATGGTTTGTCTGCATCCGGTGACACTGTAAACAAAAGGTGGTGGGGTTTCGGATTATTGCCGACTGTACTGGCCGAAATAATAGGGTAAGTGTTCCGTAGAATATTGTGAAAAAAGAAGATAGTTGGCAAATACATAGAGTTGCATCACCAGGATTGTCACTATTTTTGCTTTACAGAAAACAGGTCTAACAAAGGTTATCATTTCCCTTGGGGCTACCATGGAAGTTTGAATTTCGTGCATAACGGCCAAAATTTCACCAGTTTTCGCGACAAAAACAAATAACTATTTTTGCATGGATTAAAGTTTTGGTTTTTTCTTGACAACTTAACACTTGATTCAAAATAGTAAAATGATTGTTTCATTGTAGGCTGTTGCTTGAGAGGCCATTATTTGATGCAGTGTGACTGGATTGTTGTGAACAGAGAATATAGGAAATCTACTACAGTATGTACCCCAATTGGTCATAAGTTGTGTTTTGCTCCGGCAAAAAGAATGGCCCTCCCACCCGGACGCATCGAGTGATCACAAAATACGCTCCCACTTTTCGACGGGCGTATAAAAGATAATTCGTTATCTATAAAAAACAAAACTGCTGAAATGACAACACTTGGTAATTTTAGCTATCTTACCCACAACGAACTATGTAAGACGCATAAAAATACAGAGATTTAAAAAATCAGTTCGTTAGAATTGAAAAAAATACTGAAAAATATTGTAGAACATATTGATGAAGAGATGAAGTGCATAAAATCTGTTTTGCAGGAAAATCATTACATAAAGAGGTACGAGGGTTGTTCAATTTTCATCCGGATTAGGTCATATCGCTATGTGAAAAAGTACTCTAATATTAACGAGACACTTTATATGCTCAAAATCGCCAAAGCCTGAAGCAAGTGAACGATCTATATTCATTTCGCACGCAATTTAAAATACATAAGTATTAGGTGTCGGCGCACAGTACGTGACGCTAGCGACGTTCTGGAATGATTGTGATATTTGATGTAGGGTAATTAATTAAGCTTGTCATGGCTCGTTATTCAGGGGAGAAGGATGAATAAAATGTTCAGGTAATTAAGCTGTGCTTTATGTTATGTATAAAAGTAGTTAAATGGTACAAAATCTAAGAACGCTTCCCCTAAGTAAATCGCCGATATCTTCCAGAGACTCGGCAATTGACGTCCCTTCAGTTGCTTGGATAAGTTTCTTTCTGTTCATTCTTCCTCTTATCTCCCGGGGCACCGAAGCGTCTACATCGATGAACTTAGAGTATTTTGAAGAATTAACCATTCCGTTTCAACGTGACAAGTATTTGAAATTTCGTCTTTCGGTATTTTTCTAGATTTCGAATAGAATGATTAAAGATCATTATTCGCAACATTCGGTTGACGTCGTTTAGAACGTTTTGAAATACTTACCCCGTCACATTTTAAACGAAACTTTTCGAAAAATTCTACGGTCAAATTACTTCAGAATAAGACAAGGCATACGCTTTACTTATTCCAGCAACTCATTTCATTTTCAGCTTTTTCAATAGTTAGACGAGAGATAATATTTATCAAAGAATACCATATATATGAATTATTTTATCTGCTGCGCCTGGTACTCGTTACCATAGCATTTATTATCGTAGATGCGCGCTATGTTCGATAATTTTAAATAACAAAACGAAGATTGAATTCTGACAGCAAATGATACAAAAATTAGTTTGATGGCTTCAATAATAACAATTTTACGAGGCAAAATCCGGATAATTTTTTTACAACCCTCGTGCAAAGCATCTTAAACTGTGTTTTAGAAAAGATGATTTTTTTTGTTATGTGAGTAAGATGAAATTTGCATACTTTAAGAATTTTAGTTTCAGGTAGTAGACCCGTGATAGATCCGCAAAATTTCGGACCTAAAGAACTTTCACAATGGTGACCGAGCTTTCCTAATGAAAATGATTAGGAAACTTTGGTTTACAATTTTATAGTTCATTTCTTCCGATGAGTTTCGGAACTAGTACGGGTCCACTATCTAAAATGTATTGTCAATTTATATTAATTATTATTATATACTTTGATATTGTCTCTATGTATTTGAACGGGAGGAAAGTGTGCAATATTTTTTGATATTGCATACTTTGATATTGCACTAAGATTATTTTCACGTGCACAAATGGACTGGACTACTTTCTGGTTGCTACCTAGCCACAAGTCAACATAAAAATCACATTATCAACGCTTTCTTTTTGCGTTCAATATTCCGGAAATAGTTTTGTCAGAGAAAGAAATACGTTCTAGTTCCTTGAATGCCTAAAGGGCAATACACCAGTGTTTGTTTTCATCTATTTGAAACATTTTCCGAGAAATAAACCACTTCATCCCCTCCCCATCTCCGTCGATTCAGATGCCCCCCCCCCCCCTCGCAAGCTCGGGCACTCTGCCAAAAGAACTCGTCCGACACAATATATTCCCATATAAATTCAATAACCTATAATATAATTTTTCCTGGATAACGGATCAATAAACTTTCATAAAGAGTATAATCGTTTGTTTCAGTGTAAGATCGATTTATATTTCATTGAAATATATTATCACGAGTGGCGGAGAAATAACGCTTATGTTGATCTCGAAATGAAATATCAATCGATCTTACACAAAAACAAACGGGTTTTCTATTTCTTTCAAGCTTGAGACACAATGTGAAAATTGTGATTTCTATGCAACGATCACGTTGACGCCCCTTTTGGGGTCCCGCTTTAGTGAGTTCAGATAGTGTTCGGATGAGCTGAATGGGATGCGCCCGGTCGGAGCCCAAATATGACCCAAGGGTCTTGATATGAACAAACTTGGTAGGGGCCCACTAGGTGATGCTACATACCAAATATGAAAGCTGTCTGCCATCTGGTTTCAGAGAAGAAGATTTTTTAAAGATTTTCGCTCTTTGATTCTTTGTAAAAAGGGTTGGGCCCGGGCAAAGCCCAAATATGAGCCCAGGGTCTTGATATGAACAAACTTGGTAGAGGTCCACTAGATGATGCTACATACCAAATATGAAAGCTGTCTGCCTTCTGGTTTCAGAGAAGAAGATTTTTAAAGATATTCATATTTTCACCCTTTTTGTTAAGGGTAAAGGGAAAGTTAAGGGTGGATTTCAATTATTTGAACAACTTTGGTAGAGCTTGACCCAAGGAATATCCCTGCCAAGTTTCATCAAGATTGGCCCACTGGTTTAGGAGGAGAAGATGTTTAAAGAAGTTGTGGACGACGCACGACGCACGACGGACGACGCACGACTGACGACGGACGACGGACATTCTACGATCACAATAGCTCACCTTGAGCACTTCGTGCTCAGGTGAGCTAATAAACTAGAAAGCCATGAATGGCTTGAGTCGCTCCACAGGCTTGAAATTCTTGTAAAAGCAAATAAATGTTTTGACTAGATTTTAAGATATTTGAGGTTCTACTGATGTTGAAAATGATTCCATCAGTAACATTCTGAGAAAATGATTTTTATAGTTTCCACTATTTAACATATTGAGGAATGACCTCTGCCCATAAAATGCATATTTTTCATCCAATCAAATAATTTTTGGTACACTGACAAAGGGTCACTCAAGGATCATTCCAGTGAAATTTGGTTGATATTCAAAAATTAGATTCTGTGAAAATGATTTGCAAATTTTCCACTATATAATATATAGAGAAATGACCTCTGCCCATAAAATGCATATTTTTAATCCAATCACAATGATTTTTTGTAGACTGATAAAGGGTCACTCAAGGATCATTCCAGTGAAATTTGATTTATATCCATCAGTAGCATTCTGAGAAAAAGATTTTCAAAGTTTCCACTATATAACATATAGAGAATTGACCTCTGCCCATAAAATGCATATTTTTCATCCGATTACAATGATTTTTTGTAGACTGATTAAGGGTCACCCAAGGATCATTCCAGTGAAATTTGGTTGATATCCATCATTTACATTCTGAGAAAATGATTTTCAAAGTTTCCACTATATAACATATAGAGAAATGACCTCCGCCCATAAAATGCATATTTTCCATCCGATCACAATGAATTTTTGTAGACAGATATAGGGTTACCTATGGATCATTCATGTAAAATTTTAATTTGTATCTATTGATTAGAATCTGAGAAAACTCACCTTTACCATATTTGGAAATAAGCCACGCCCATTAAATCCATGTTTTTCATTGGATCAAAATTTCTTGAACAACTTTGAAAGAGGGTCACCCAAGGACCATTCCTGTGAAGTTTGGTTGAAATCCATCCAATAGTTTCTGAGGAGAAGATTTTTAAAGAAAATTTTACGACCCGACGCACGCACGGACGGACGGACGGACGGACGCACGACGGACACAACGCCATGACAATAGCCCCAGTGGCTTTCAGCCAGTGGAGCTAAAAACAAAATCCAAAAAAAACCTTTATTACTTTCAAGTGACAAAATGTATTGACAGATCTCACCTAAGAAACCAAGTGGAAACTTAGTTCTTCTGTTATGTGATATCTCTCCAATGGCCGATGAAGTAACTATCCATCCATATTTGGCACCAACCAAACCCATACCTTCAGCTATTTCAGCTATAGGTAAAACTAAATCTTTTCTGAAATAAGAGAAACTATAACAATAATGACAAGAAAAATGTTTGATGCACGGCATCAAAGTAGCCGGCGATCTATTGGTTTATATCAATTCAAAATGTCTGTGATGTTCACTATAATATTTTGACCGTTACAACAACGATTTTTTTTTCGCGAAAGTTAAGTATTTTGAGTAAATTGGCTATTGAAACATCGACGTTTACGATAAAAGACATTGACTTTAAATCGTAATTGTTAGAAGAAAGATTCATCATAACAGAATACAGTTAATTACATCGTGAAATTGACATTTAACTCAATCAAAACAATTCTAAATCGCTCACTCAGCGCTCCATTCATTCATTCCAGACACTCACTCAAACCAATCAAAAACGCTCCAAACCTACTGAAGAACATATAACAACAACATCTTTCAAAATTAAGACAGTTGGGCAAAAAACGGGATTTTACTTTATTACTTGAAATTGTAAGCGTCTGATGGGTTTTTGAAGAAATAAGAAGCGATCTATAGAACTTAAATACACATTTTATTAAAGGGAGGTAATCCATATTGCTAATTTTGTTCATCCTGAACAAAATTTGCAATACTGGATTACCTCACATTAAATTCACTCAAAAGTTGATCCACACACTCATTCAATTTCATTCCTAAATAATTCCAAAATCAATCACCTTGTCAATTTCACGATGTTGTCCGAAAAATACAAATGATCCTGAAAACGAGATATTTATGTTTATCCTTGATAATTGACATTGACCGTGATGGATGACCTTTACTGTGTATTGATGAGATCGACCTTCATGACAAATATAATCATTGTTACTATATTAGTGCTGAACTTGCAGAAAATGTTATGTTTTTACATTAAATTTTCGCAGACGAACGGACGGAAAGACAGACGGACACCGGTAAAACAACATTCCCCTTATCTCTCGATGCGGGCGTATAAACATGACAACAAAACATCTAAGACTGTACAGTCGGATATACAAGTATTTTGAAGCATAATCCGGATAGCTCCGCGGTATTGCATAGGACAAGTAATGATGGGATCATGAGTTTGAACCCCAACTCGGCCACATTTTTTCGTACTAATGACACCAAGTATCTGTCTCCTATATAGGCAATGTGAAATAAGCAGCATGTAGCTGAGATGAAATCTAAGTGCATAAAGGGGTATGATATGACGCAACGATCTCTGGGTGATTCTACTTTGGGTTTGCTTTGAAAACACTTGAGCTAATAATCACAGGGTATAACGTGCCACGCCGACACCAGAAGGTTCGTGGACACCTGATCGATTTTTTCGATACGGAACTATCTCAGTGTTAACCGAGTTTCCTAATGATTTTCAAGGAAACCTCGGACAACATTGTGACAGATCGGAGGTCCGAAATGTTGCGGAACTATTACGGGTCAACTACCTTAATACATGTACATATACATGTATACTTACAACATATATATACATACTTAGCATGAAACAGTATTATCCGACTCTTAGCTTTAATCAGAGTATTGAGCTGTTCTTTAACAGCTAATAATCACAGGGTATAACGTGCCACGCCGACACCAGAAGGTTCGTGGACACCTGATCGATTTTTTCGATACGGAACTAACGGTGGAGCAACTTTTTGACTGATTTATAAACCGAAATAATCATTTTCATTTCATTTTTTAGTATCACTGTCGAGATAAATGGTTCTTCTTTTAGAAAATAAAAGTAGAGGGTAAAAACTAAGCAAAATGAGCTAGTTCTAGCCCTAGGAGTGAGTGACTTGGCTTGTTTTTTAGGTTTGTCATTATTTTTTTGTCAAACAACCTGACTATTCTGAATTGCTTGTGATTGTCTAAGAGCATTTATGTGTCCTCTACACGCATACCAAATTTCTCGGCGAAAGATCCACATAAAGCGAAGATATTTGTACTTAGATTGACGTTGTTGATTCTATAGTTTTCAATGGGGGTTGAGCGTTTTTGTATGGTTTGAGTGAGCGATTAAGAATGAGTTTGATTGAGGTGAATGTCGATCTCACGATGTGAAAAACTGTATCAGTCTCAATCTTTATTATGTAATTTGAATCGACAAATGCAAAAATTACTATGTATGTAATATAAAAAGACACCCCCTATCACAAATTCTGGTGTCGATTTCCAATCGAAAAAAATTCAGGGGGTGTCTAGTTATCATTTTTTTCGCTACCCAGGCAAAAGAAGAACCATTTATCTCGATAGTGATACTAAAGATTGAAATGAAAATGAATTTTTTGCTTTACAAATCAGTCAAAAACTTGCCCCACCATTAGTTCCGTATCGAAAAAATCGATCAGGTGTCCATGAACCTTCTGGTGTCGGCGTGGCACGTTATACCCTGTGTAGTATACAGTTGACATTATACATTTACCGACGTGTTGATTTAAAAATCTCAGTATACGGACAACTTCAGGGAGTGGACCCGTAATAGTTCCACGTTTCCGAAGTAATGAACTTTCTCAGTGTTAACCGAGTTTCCTAATGATTTTCAAGGAAACCTCGGACAACATTGTGAAAGATCGGAGGTCCGAAATGTTGCGGAACTATTACGGGCCAACTACCTTAATACATGTACATATACATGTATACTTACAACATATATATACATACTTAGCATGAAACAGTACTATCCGACTCTTAGCTTTAATAAGAGAATTTAACTGTTCTTTAACTTGTTCTTCTTGTTTTGCGTTGAAGTACCCGAACTCCACATTTCCCTCAATCTCTATCACAACTGTGGCGATGTTGGTAAACCTAAAACAAACAGAGGCCGTGTAATAATTGGCCATAAAATATCGTAATTAGTAGACTTTTCTATTCTGCCTTATTATTCAACTGACAGGGCGAGGCTTAGCCGTGACGTTATTTGGTCAGTTTAGTTTTCAATATATTGGGTTCTTTCAAAAATAAGTCCGCAATTATCGGTATCGGTATTCAAATAACTGTAACCTAAAACCAAAGGGATTTTCTTGCTCACAGAAAGTAAACACATTTCATCGTTTGGTTATCAACGCCTGCTAACTGAGTTATGAGGTTTTGGTAACCGACCTATGATTTAAGGTCTCAAGTTATATATGCTGACTATTTATAGAAGTAAGTAGTTGTAAATAAAAGCTAATTTATATGTTTATTTTCATAACTGAGCTCTGACGTAGGCGTTGAGCCCATTACCATAGGTATATCGGGTATAGGGCCTTTTCAAAAAAGCATATGATAGTAATTGAACGTGATACCTCCTTTCAACTTTGAGAGTACATGAATGAGTTAACCTTACGATCTTAGATATGCAAAACGTTTCTAATCAAAAAAGTTTTGTAACACTTTTGGTTGATTTGTAGAATGGTCTGTGTAAATATCAGTTTTGTGAGTTGGTGCCTGAGCGATAAGCTTATCGATTGGCTCTCCGAATCAAGAATGTTACTATGCAGATCACCAGTTAAGGCACAGCATGAGAGTTCACGCGTTTCACGTAAGTGGTTCCAATTTACAAGAAAGAGTCAGTCTGAAATCCCCGTTCTTCATCACTTTGAATGATTACCAAAAGCATTCAAAGAAAGACGCCCAATTCATCGAAGAGAACAGCGACAGGGCCATTTCAGGAGGATGGTCGCATAACGGCATATCTATATTGTCAATTTTCAATTTTATGTGACGTCAATGGTGTAAAAGACAAAAAAATTGGTTCATGAACCTCCCAATGATTACTTGAATTTGACCTGATCATTTGAAATCTGCTTTTGTTTCAGAAATTTAGGAGACGTTAATCACGTTACGTCAATCTTTAAACGTTTATACAAATACAAATACAACTTCATTTGTATAGCGCAAAATGTATAAATATTCAATTGCGCTTCACAGAGTCTATGAGCTATGTACATTAACATCAACACTGTGCAATCAAGTAGGATTATTTCAGTCACTATAAAATTGTCTAAATAGATGAGTCTTGAGTTGAAATCTGAATTTTGTCTCTGTTTCAATAGATCTCAAGTGGTTTGGAAGCTTATTCCACCATTTTGGGCCTACCACTACCAATGATCTGTCTGCAATCTTGGTTTTAAAGCGTGGTACCACAAACGTTACACAAGAATCACCAGCTGATCTCAAGCGATATTTGCTTTGAGTTTGTGTGAAAAGGGCACTAAGATACGCTGGCGCAGTCCCATGCACAACACGGAAGACGGTGAAAAGAACTTTGAACATGATTCTTGCACGTACAGGCAGCCAGTGGAGAGATTTCAAAATCATATAACTAGGCTGTTCTTATGTAGCATTTGTTACTAATCTGGCAGCCTGATTTTGAACTCTTTGCAATCTGTTTATCTGATACGAAGGAATGTCGGCAAAGAGTCCATTAAAAAAGCATAGATGCGAGTGAATAAGTCCATGAACTAGAGTGTCTGCAGATTTCTGTGTAATATGCTTACGAATACATTTTAGGTTTCTTAGCTGAATTTGCGCTGATTGACACTTTTTACGAATATGCGAGTCAAAGTTCAGTGCACTAGTCATGTGAACACCAAGGTCACGTACTTGTTCATCACAGTTCACTTCACAGCCACCTACTGTAATTCTGGTGATATTTAAATTATCTAATTGTTGTCTCGTCCCATATGCGATAATTTCAGTTTTAGAGTTATTCATTTTTAATTTGAATTTCGTCATCCAAGAAATGACACTATCAAGACAGTTGTGTAATTGATCACGAACCCAAGATTCACTCGGATTATTCTGATTATTGCCAGCTTGTATTTTTAAAGCAATTTTGTGGTCATCAGCATATCCATAGAATTCTGCGGGATAGTTCTGGACAACTTTGTTTAAGGCAGCAATGTACATTGTGAAAATTACCGGTCCCGCAGAGGAGCCTTGGGGAACCCCATACTTCAATGGTGTGGGGTGTGATGTTGTGTGTTCAATTTGCACCCTCATTGTTCGATATGTCAAGTAAGAATGAATCCATTTAAGAGGAGTGCCTATGATACCGAATTCTGAACGCATGAGCTGAAGGACAATGGGCATGTCAATAGTGTCAAATGCTGCACTTAGGTCAATCATCACAACAATTGTCACTAGGTTCGAATCAACTGCTTTAAGTATAACACTATACATTTTCAACATGGCTGTTTCCCCACCATGATATTTCCTATAAGCACTTTGGTATGATGGAAGTAGATTATTACTTTCAACAAATTGAGTTATTTGAGATAAAGCAGCTTTCTCCAAAATCTTCGAAAGAAATGACAGATTTGATACAGGTCTATAATTTAGAAGTTCTAAGGAAAGGCCTTTTTTCTTCAACAGTGGTTTGACTAAAGCCGTTTTCCATTCTGGTGGGAATACACCTGATGTTAGTGATCTATTCACAATATCAGTTATCACAGAGGCAAAGCTATACAAGTTTTCCTTCAGTTTTGATGTAGGAATGTGATCCAGATCACATGTTGTTGCCTTAGAATCACTAATCAATTTAAGAATGTCATTTTCAGTCACTTGTTCAAATTCATGGAAAGGAGTAGATGTGGGTGTGGTTACGGTATCACATTCTGGTATGTCAGGGCGAATATTGTCTAAGGTGTCACGCAACTTGGTGATCTTATTGTCAAAATAGTACAGAAATTCATTTGCTACTTTCTCATCACTAGAATGGGGTGGTAATGGATTTTCCTTTGCTCGGCCTAGCAACTTGGAGGTAACAGAATAGAGCTTCTTAATATTTCCTTCTGCATCACTAATCACATCTTGATAGTAATTGTCCTTGGTGGTAGTAACTGCAGCAGTGTATATGTCTATAACATGTTTGTAAACTGATTTCATGACACCTGTCAAATAAATGTGTTCTATTTTTCTTTTGTATTGTTTGAGCATTCTTAGGTAGGAAGAGTACCAGGGAACACTGGGTCTATTAATGAAAGTCTTTTCAATGAGAGGGGCGTGTTTATCAATAACTTCTTGAGTGACTGTAGAAAAAGCAGTCACTAATACATCGACATGTGAGAATCCGTCAGATAGAGTGTTTTACTGTGTAAGATCTCCTTTAAATGAGCCAACATTTACAGATTTCCAGTTTCTGTATTTCACAGTAGTTTGAACTAGAGGTGGACGGCACTGTTCAATGTAGCAGGTAACAAAACAATGGTCAGATATGTAGTAGTCCGACAGAGGATTAGTCACTTTAGTGTGTTTGTCATCCTTTCGTGTTATGATCAAATCAAGAGAGTGGCCACCAATATGTGTTTGCGTACTAACATTTTGGATAAGGTTGAAAGTTTTAAGGCACAACAAGAACTGCTTTGCATAATAGTCTTATGGATTGTCAATGTGTATGTTGAAGTCACCCATAATCACTATCGGAGTCGAGTATAAACTAACGGTCTCTAGAAATTCCGTTAATTCTTGAATGAATGTTGCCATAGTGATGGGGTGTATTTCAGAATATGGTGGACGGTATACACAAAAAACAGAGAAATGTAATGTTTGATTACAGATTTTCCATTCGGCACACTCAATAGACTGATAGTCCTTACGTGGGCAACTAGACACTTTAAGACTACTGTTATAAAGCAAGCAGAGGCCACCACCATTGCGACCAGGCCGTGGGAAATCAGTGAAACCGAAACCATCTTGCGAAAGTTCTCCTCTTGTAACATCGTCACCATCAGCCCTTAGCCAGGTTTCAGTGATAACACAAAGATCAATATTTGATTCGAGTATATGTTGTAAAAAGTCTGATGTTTTCCCTTTGATTGATCTTGTATTGACTGTTGATAGTTTCAATTTTCGTTGTCTTTGTTCATTCATCAAAAACGTAGGGTCTGTTTTGATCTGTATTAAATTGGTTGAGTTCACGCCAGCATTTCTCTTTATCACGGGGCGACCAGCTCGTTTGCCCCTGTAACGGTACCTTAGTATACGATACTGCTTAAGAGTTGACCAAACACTATAGTCCAACTTAATTGCCTTTTTGGCCACCACTGTACGTAAAGCCAATAATTGGTCTCTATTATACTTATTAACAGTAAGGGGATTATAATCCATGATCTGTGAGAATGTGTTCAACTTAGTAATTGTTGAATTGTAGTCACTATTGTCATATATGCATTGTTTCAAATCAAATTTTCTCATTAATCCAAATGAAATTCCAAGAAACAAATATATATTCATATTGCTCGTATGTTCATAGATGACTATGCCAAAATCCAATTTCAAAAGTCACTAGTTCTCAAGAAATAATCCAAAACTTAAAGAGCACAAAACATGCTGCCTACATTAGGCGCAACAATATACATGGACCTTTACATGGAGAAGATTCGTTTTGGTATGAAAGACAGATAATTACCAAAGATAACATTTGCCCAAATGCTTGTCACGCAAGACATAGAGGATATTAAAACGCAAAGCCGACATCTTGTCAAAAATGATAGGCTTTGACTTTTTAATTCCGACCCTCCTGCCGTATCGGCTTTGTTTTGCGATTGCAGAGTCACCATCGGAATAAAAGAAAAGCATTGATCTTTTGCTTAGAGATTGAACTTAATGTTTTGCTTTATTCGACTACAGCGAAAAATATCAAGTGTTGCCAAACTTTTTTGGCTAAGTACACTTAGATCTATCCCCGTACAATAAAACGTCAAAAAATTAAAGGCGTTGATTCGCTGGTTACAGTTTATTCCCATCTAGTAAAGGATTAAAATAAAGGATACACACTGTACATTTGAATCAGGTGAAGGAGGGGAGGAATGAACCATCAAGTTTAAAAATAGTCATTTCTCATTAGTGATGCTTAAGTAAAGAAATTCCTGTGAATTGTTCCAAAACCCCGATTATATCTTTATTTCATACTGAGACAACAAAAATAAAATACAAAAATTAAAATAAATAAATAAAAAAAACCCCATGAATTCCGTGTTAAAATTGAAATGTCGTTTTTGATATCAATTACATTCCAACTTTTGCCCCGTTATTGTGTGTCGCTTGGCGAAAGACGATTCTTGTTCCCACGTAAACGAAAGTCGAATGCTTTCAAAAAGATTTACGTTCAACCAAAAGAGATGGCGTGTTCTCTTCTTATGTCATGATAACGCCATTTAAAGAGTAGTCTTATACATGTGTATTAAAAGGACATCTCAGATGACTGTTCGCTGTGGATTTCAAGAGAAAATATGTGAGAAAAGTTGTGAAGGTTTTACCTTCCATTAACAACATCGTGTTTTTGACATGTTGAATGATTTTGGAATGAAATTGAATGACTGCGTGGAGCGAGTTTTGAGTGAAATTCGGTGGAGGTAATCCAATATCGCTAATTCTGTGCAAGATGAAAATTGATTACTTCCCTGTAATAAAATATGCATAAAAAATCTTTATATGGCCCCCAATGTCTTCACAAACAAATCAAACGCGTACAAAATTAAATAGAGTCAGTAAATCGTGGATTTTTTCTAGCGAATTTTTTCTAATGTAGTTGTTGGCGATTTTTTTTAAATTAAGTTGTTAGTGATATCATTTTAAGTGATTTTGGACAACTTTTGAACGGTTTGAGTGAGCGTTTGGAACGAATGAAATGAGCGGTAAGTGAGCGATTTAGAATGGTTGTTATCGGGATGGCATTTAATTTCACGATGTTACTTACTGTATAATGTGAGACCACTTACTTCGGTATTTTAAGATATCCTTGCATTGTACTAGTCTTTTCTATCATGACGTCGATACATTCTATGAAGTCCTGAGCGACGTCTTTTGTGACCACTACTGAGAACTCAGTCCAGTTATATCTCTCACAGATAACAAACATCGACTGACACTCGTGGTAAATTGTAGAGGCCAATTGGAGGACCATGTTGTTCTCATCTGACTGAAAAAAGAGAAAACGCTCGTGTTATATTATTAGGGCCATTTGTAGGACGACAATATTATTCTCATCAGAATGAAAAAGAGAACAAGCTTGTGTTATATTGTTAGGGCCATTTGTAGGACCATATTGTTCTCATTGGACTGAAAAAAGAGCAAACGTTCTTGTTATATTGTTAGGGCCATTTGTAAGACCATGTTGTACTCATCGGAATGAAAAAGAGAAAAAGCTCGTGTTATATCGATACGGCCATTTGTAGGACCATGTTGTACTCATCGGAATGAAAAATAGAAAAATCTTGTGTTATATTGTAAGGGTCATTTGTAGGATCATTTTGTTCTCATCGGAATGAAAAAGAGAAAACGTTCGTGATATTTTGTTAGGGCCATTTGTAGGATCATATTTTTCTCATCGGACTGAAAAGGAGAACATGCTTATGATAAATTATATGGACCATTTGTAGGAAAATGTTGTTGTCGTCGGATTGAAAAAAGAGAAAATGCTCGTATTAAATTGTATGGACCATTTGTAGGACCATGTTGTTGTCGTCGGATTGAAAAAAAAAAAGAAAAAGCTTGTTATATAATGTATTGACCATTTGTAGGACCATGCTGTTCTCTTCGGACTGAAAAAAGAGAAGACCCCGTTGTATATTGTAGGAAACATTTGTAGGTCCATTTTATTTTTATCAAACTGAACCTCGTTGGTGTATTGCTTGGGCCATTAATAAATGTTTGTTTGGCTGCATAGGATTTAAAGCCAATTACAACAATATTCTAGTTACACCTTACCGGGTTTGGTCTGCTGTTGTTTCTCATGCCACTACAATCTCAATATGAGCCTGTGCATGACATTTCCAACAATTTTAAATATGTGAGCAGCGTAGACAGCCACATACTGTAAATATAAAGTTACCTGATGGTCTACAGAGACTTTGAGACCTTATCTAAGTACTTAACGCATAGTGAAGACTCTGGTCAGGCTGTGTGGATGCACAGACTGGTCTGAGTCTTAGCTTTGTGGTTATTTTAAATTGTTTGGAATCTCACGCACAGGCTCATATTTCAACTGAGCCACCAGCTGCTTATCATACTTTGGCTCACTTATTCTTTGGGGACAAATGGCTCGCGTCACATTGACTTTAGTCAAATGTCAGCCGACCAAGGGGCCTGTTTTACTTAACATCTTGCGACTATTTTTGCGAATGTCAAAAATTTCAAATTTCAAAATTAAATTTGCTTCTACAGTTGTAAATAAAAATTGATTCTACCCTGCAACATCTCATTGGAATCGTCTTCTAAAGACGATTCAAATGAGATATAGCTAGGCAGAATCAATTAATGAATGAAAACACCAAGTACGATTTGTGATTTTTTTTCTTTTGTAGTTTTGTAAAACGGGACCCCGAATTCAAACTCACGATCTTAGATTAACTGTAGGGGGTCATTTGTACAGTTAATAATATTTTGAAATTAACACTCATCTCGGTAAACTAATCAAAAGTACTCGCTAAGTGCTCAAATCTGTCATTCCAATAATCACTCCGAGCTCACAAGAAAGAAATTTTGCATAAAACGCTGTAAACTGAATGCGCGATTTTCAATGTATTGAAACATCCGCCATAACGGAAGCCACTGAATGCGCATGCCACATCTCATTTTGTTCCGAACGAAAATCTCGTTGTCGTCATAGAATTTACAAATAGTATGTCATGTTTTATTATCCTGGACGCAGGGCAGGTCTCATCTTCGCAAGCCAAGGGTTCTAACTCCACTATGTTCCTTATGTTCGTTAGGAACATAGTGGAGTAAGAACCCTTGGCTTGCGAAGATGGGCAGGTCTAGTCCATTGCCTTTCGCGTAAGGTCATGGTTGTATCCAGCGTAATGTATTAGTACACTTACCTCCATCGTTGCTCTGAATTGTGGGTTCCAACTTATCACCGGGTATCCAAACTTTTGGGCAAGATTCAGAAAATATTCTGCAAACATATATCTATCGGTATAACGGTTAACATACATTAACACACTGACATTAGAGGGAAATATGGCATTACAAAAAATGTCCACGATTTCATCCGGGGTGGGCTTTTCTCTCGAGGTTAAACGTATATCTGCATCCATCTCTAGGTCATAACCTCTGACACTTTCAGGAACGGTAAGTCGGTCTATAGCTCGTTCTAAATGGTAAAATTTGGGCGAGATGATCTGAATTCGGGCTTTCTCTGACAAGCACGGGGATAGCAGTATAATGAATAATAATCCCGGGAAGATTAATGTCCCCTGAACTGTCCATAAAGTCATAGCTCAATTTTCAAGATATACCAATTTCTTTGGAAGGCGTATTAGATATCTCGGAATATTTCGTCCAAAAAGTATAATCGTGAGTGAAGAATGTTCATTCAAATGACGGCTGTGGGTTGGTTTTGTGATTTATCGTATCCTGTGACATCCGAATTCACTGCGTAGAATTGATATACAAAATCGTTGGTCTTCTTTTTTCTTTTCCATTATGTCGTAAAGTTCCTATCACCTTCATTTCTGTAAAAGAAAGTTCGTGTTAGATAACAGAAAACTTGCAATATCTTTAACCCTTTCACATTTATTTAAATTTTGAGACTGACCTTAATTGAAAAAAAATGCATATGACAACTAAAAGATGGTTTAGTTGGAAATAAGTAATCATTGAACTATATTTTTTATGAATATGGTGTAAAAAAGTATTGTAAAAAACATAGTTGACGTATATTTAGGGGATGTTCTTATACAAGACGTGTTTTACTCTATTCTGTTCTGTTCAGAATATTTGTCTCCATTACATGTACTACAAGTTTGATATTTGGTACACCTTTTTTCCCCTAAATAGTGCGGTTCCTTATGTACGAAAAAGGGCTCCCGTAGGATTTTCGTGCTGAAATTGATTTTTTGGTTTTAATTATTTGTTTAGGGGTCAAGTAATCGCAAACTATGCGGGTCCAAATTTTCCGAGCCCATTCCCCGATTTTATGGGCTCTCAAAGGAGCCCATATGAGCAAAATAGGTATTTTCCTAAAAGAAGGCATATGAGATGTGCTTTTTTTCCTAAAATAATTTCTTTGGTTTGTCTGTGTATTTAGTGTGGATTGAAGAGAAAAATATACAAAAATCTATGTTTTAAAAGCTTATTGCACCATTTTATGGGCTCTCACAGGGCCCAAAATAGCCATTTTGGTGTTTATATATTCGTTGGTTAAGGGAAAAAACCTTATTTGTTTCGAGATGATTTCTTAAGCCCTGTTTAGTATAAAGTATGGGTTAGCGTGGAATACTTGCATGTCCATTTTCTCTAGGGTCATTTTGGAATTTGTTTGGGCTCTCATAATAACCCATATGAGCCGATTGGGGTGTTTTCCTAAAATAAGATTCGCAAAAAATGCCATTCCTTTGACCTTTCTTTTCAAATTACGTTCAATACCTAGCGTTGGTTAGTGTTGATGTATATCATTTTTAAATTTTTAACTTCTGATATGCTTTTTGATTGGCTTTAAAATGAGCCCATATGAACAGATTAAGGAGTTTTCCTAACTCGCGATTTTTGAAAAAAAATATAGCCCTCTTTATGGTGCCTACTTGTTCCAGAAATGGTACAAAAGTATATGAATGAAATTTTCAAAACCCATACAGTTAAAACATAGTGAAATTGACATAGTGAATGATTGTGGAATTATATCGAAATGAAATTGAACGAGTTGGGAAGTGTGTTTTGAATGACTTTTAAGGGAGGTTACATGGAAACGATAATCGCGTTTAAAATATCCATTACCTCCCTTTATATGTTTTGAGAATGAATGAATGGAGCTTTGAATGAATGATATAGAATGATTTTGTTAGTAATATCTTTCAATTTCACGATGTTCTTAATTGTACCCGTTGCTTCGGCGCTAAATGAAGCCAATAAGAGAAGGGTTTGTGTGTGTTTTGCATAATGCAAATATACGACAGATTAAAATAATAAACGATATATTTCGTAAAATTTGTTTGTTGCTCGCTTGTACTTCAAATAATATCAATGATCTCTTTGGGCCGGAGATATTCTGTTTAAATTTCCTAACCAATTGCCCTACTTTTATCGATTATATGGACCTTTAACAAGCTTTCATGAGTCAACATGGTTCCTTTGCCAACAATTTGGTTCAAGGAAAGATTTCTGAAGAATGTTATTTCTGAAGCCTTATGAGGTAATGGATGCGGGTCATGGTAAAACATATGTGAATCAATTTTGCAAAGCCCATACCTATTTCATTGGCGCTTAATGAAGCCCATAAGAACATTTTTCGGCATTCTGTAAAGATAAGATGGATAAATATGTTTTATTCAGTGTTGTATTTTTGCTTTGACATTTATAAGTTCCCACGGATAAAAGCCACGTCGTTTTATTTTTGTTAGTTTGTCCGCTTTACTCTGTTTCAAATTGTTGTGACTGCACTTTAACGTCTAGAGTAAAGTATACAATGTATATAATGCATACTTCGCTTATGCATATAAATTTAAAACTGTATCAAACAACAAGTTCATCAATTAAGAGTAAGAGTTATAGATGTGTGCATCAGCTCTCTTCATTTGAAATTTCTATCAACGACACACAATTGCTGCTGAACGTACAGATTTTTGAGTCCTTAAGAATTGCCATTCTTGCAAACATTCTCAAGCATTCGCAGGCAAAACGCCTGCATCGGTTAACTACATGTCGCTACTTACAGACACTCTTATGGAAATGTCTATTAGTATATATCTCATCTGTTCTGATAAAATTTGCTGCATTTTTTTTAAAACAAATAGTGAACCTTCCTAAAAATCAAGTAAAAGAGGTAATACTGAGACGCATGCATATGGTCTGCAACGCTTATTATAAACAACTTCTTGTAACATATAAAGTTATATTATCTTTTATCTATTTTATTTAATTTTTCATAGAAATAAGTTACCAAACATTCTTATCAACTACAACAACCTTATCATTTCAACTCGTTTTGACATGTTATAATCACTTAACAGGTGCATTTATGTCTCATGGACTAGACCAAATCTAGGAACTCGTCATTTTAATGAAATGCACTATATTGGATGCCAGTTAAATTGCATCTACTTAACAGTAATCTATGTACATGTAATCTTGCAGATTTGAATTATATCTTGCTGCCTCGGGAAATGCATGTTTGGTAAAGAACATCATTGGGTATGGCCATCTGATTCTTGTTTTAATTTTGCAACCTACAAAGTGCAAAAGAAAGCCCTTGAAAAAATGTCCCTATTCAATGGATACATGTAAGTATTGAGGGTCAGTTATGGCTAAGGGATGGACTTTCTTGCCATATGTATATACTAAAAAGGCGATGCATATCAAGATCAAGAAAATGATAACAGTAATTTACTTTAATACCTCGGAGAAAATATCGGACTAAGGCAAAGCGAGACTGCTCTAGTATTGCTAGATTCACATAGTTTAAGGAAATACTTGGAAAGTTTTTCTATGGTAGATATGTATTCAAAGAAATAAAAATATACTTCAAGTTTTCTAAAGTGTATAGGTTGAAATTAATATGGAACAACCATTAGATAAGATATGAACGGACATTGTTATTACCACTTCCAGTGAGTGCAAAACTAATGCAGTTCACTGTCCTGGTAACAGCTATGCTAGTTCAAATCCAAAGAAATAGATTATGACCAACTAGTTTTCATTGGTCATACAAGCGAAGAGGTAAATGCTTTTTAGAAATCACCAACGATAAGCATGTTGTTTTGGTTTGGAAGACGTGTGAAACATGCACAGTGACAAGGAAATTTTCTTTAAGCCAAGACAGAATGAAAATGTTTGGGTTTTTTACCATCCATTTTAAAATATGACCCACAAGAATAGCTCGATAACATCGAAAACTTTAATATTCGATTTATTAATGAAACTTCTAAGTCATGGAAACAGCTTCTGTGATCATCGAAAAATATTATCATTCCTTGCACTGAGTCTCTTGACTATTTCGGTTCGAAACAATAAAGACAGTAACTGTGGCAACTGAAAAGAAGATATAGGAAAGTGATCGCGAAGATCAGAACACTTATGATCACCACATTACAGATCGAGCGATTGTCTCCATCAGTAAGATTGTCAAAAATTGTGTTTCTCATTCGACATAAATAGATTAATTCTCCCTCTTGACCTTACACCTCTCCACAATCCTGTATTTTAAAGTAAAGTCTAATCTATCAGTAAAAAGGATGTGGTGACCATGGCTGTGTGCTTAAAGCAACTCTTTCACAGTTCTTCATCTAAAACAATTACAAATCTGGTTCTTAGATTCGGAATTTTGTGCATTTTTCGATGATTAAGAATCGCACATGGGTATGGCACTAACAACAACTCTTTTAAAAAAATTGTAGCTTGAATGTTCGAATCGGCAAGGTCAGTGACGAACCAGTCTTTTTATATCCAGTCCATAAATTTCGAAATTTTTGATTTTCGTGTATAATGTTTCATTTTTCGCATGTTTCGATATGAAGTTTCCAAATTGACAAATACTTCGACCTTGACCTTTAAAAGAATGGGACAAAGAGAGGGAATTGCATGCGTAAATAGTTGACTCAAAATTTAAGAATAATCTTTTAGGCGTTAGTAGTTGCTTTATTTTTTCAGAATGGAATTCCGCTCAATTTAGGATTATCTGTCTTTTTTTCTTTTTTGCCTTACAAGATCGCATCTATTGTAGAGTTTTTTACACGATAAAGTAATAATTTCCGATTAATTTTAAAAAAAAAAAATCGGATTTCCCAATCTGTGAAAGAGTAGCTTTAATTAATATGGCGGGTTTGATACAGTCGATCGGGGTTACATATTTTAGGTTTTTCGAATACAATGATTTTAGACTTGTGTAAGAAAGCTTCAAACTATAGAGTAGTTCCTTCATTTATTTGGAGGATATTCAAACCTGAGCATATGGGCTTCACCAAGCGCCAATAATCCTGTCTGGGCTTTGGATATTTGATTCATTTTTTTTTAATTCTACCCTCATCATAACCCTACTTAATTTAATGAGGCTCGAGAAGTGTTTAAGACAAGAAATTGATTTTCTCCAACCCATTATTAGGCAAAGTGTTCGTGTTGGTTCATATTGGCTCATTAAGATCCAGTTAAATTGATTAAACATCTCGTTGTTGGTTAAGATAATTTCGATCGACATTTTGTTTCAACCATTAAAGAATCATTTGTGCAATTTTGGTACCCGTGAACACCATAAGAAATGCCGTTGTTCTTAAAACCCAACTTCGGAAACTCATTGTCCGGCTGCTGTGGGATCCTTTGCAAGCCAAAAGGACTATTAGGCTTTAAAATATGGGCTTATTGTTTATCATACCAAAGCTATCTTAAATACAATAACGTCCTGAAAGTAATTGGAGAACGATTCAACAGCAATGAAAATAACCTTTTTTGTGACCCTTATTCAAAAAAAGCACCCAAATTAGTTCGCATGGGCTATTATGCCGGAGAGCCCATAAATCCTGAAATGGTTATAGAGAACATGGAACTGCAAGTATTTCAATGCCAACCAACACTTTATACCAAAACAGGGCTTAAAAAATCATCTCTAAACAAAAAATGTTTTTCCTAAACCCATTAATAAGAAACAGCCAAAATTGCTATTTTGGGCTCCGTGAGAGCCGTGAGAGCCCAAAAATAGTGGAAAAGCTTTTGAAATATGGGTTACTTTATTTTCAAAAATATTCTCACACTAAATACATTGTTAACATACAGAAAACATTTAAGAAGAACAAAGAAACGCCTTTCCTGAACCTTGTATTAGGAAAATACCGATTTTGCCCATATGGGCTCCGTTGAGAGCCCATAAAATCGGGGAACAGACCCAAAAATTTGGACCCTCATAGTTTTCCATTGTTTGACCCATAAACAATCAATTAAAACCAAAAAATCAATTTCAGCACGAAAATCCTACGGGATTACATAAGGCACCGCACTAAAATATAAGACTAGCTATTCAAGATTGAGACAAGTTGTAGACGGGAATCAAAGGTTGGTAAAATTTTGAAGTAAAGTTATCCTATATGGATGAGCATATTGATGAAGAAAGAAGTGCTTTGTGAAAAAGAGTTTCTTATCCGTCCGCAATAATTTTCGAGTAAAAAGTCCCAGAAGCTTTAATCAGCCTGTAATCTAATAAGTTTGTTATATGCATGTTTTGATAATGTTTTAATACAGGTGCCAGTGTATTTTTCTTTCCGTCTTTTCCTATTTTTCTTTTACATGAACCAATATACTTTGAATTTGAACGTTCCGGGGACGTTACGAGAACGTTGGACACGCGATCAGGAACGTTAATATACGCTGACATACGCTATAAACACATTATGGACACGTTACTTATGCGTTACTCACACGTTCAAACTCGCTATGAACACGCTACAAGCCCGTCGTGAATTGGCAAAAAGAAAATGTAGGTCAGCGTATGCCGACGTTTTACAGACTTAGTCGTTTTTTTTCAAACGCGTTAGGCACACGCTGGCTAAAACGTTGAGGTGTGACAGGGCCATAAGGTTTTGTATAAAAAATTACGAGTAATTCTCAAAAAAAAATCCGTTCGCGGTATTCTCATTGGTTCGTGGACAAAAATTTAAGCAAAGCTAACAAAAATGTATCCAATGAACCTGTAATGTCATCCTTAAATGATTCAGAAAATTTGATTTAAAAAAAATCTTTTATGTCTGACATCGATATACAAAATCACTCGAAAATCAGAGAAAATGTGTATAAAATGCGTTTTTCAAGGGGTCATTTTCTGAAAACGGATACGGAGACCCTACATTTTTTTCTAATACTATTTTAATTAACCAATATTCAACATTAAACAAACTTTCGACAAAATTATTTGCGCGCGTATGTCCTAAATTCCTAAGTGTTCAGAATGCTACATTTATGTATGAAGCGCTGTGCAAACGATTAAAGGTAGAACACTACAAATAAAAATAATTGAAATCGGCACGACCCATGTTTTTCTCGCATGATGTATGTTTTCCTTTAAGATTGCTAGCGATAGATAATACAGTAGAAAGGTCGTCATCGATTACATAATTGCGTTTCTTAACCCTTTCCTGTTTTACAAAATTTGGACCTGTCCAAATTCAAATGTTTTGCAGACGAAAATTGAAAGTGGATTTAAATTGAAAAATAACCATTCATAGGGAAGAAAATAGTGCTGAAAAAGAAGAAATTGCTTGTCAGAAGCAATTTCTTCTTTTTTCACAATGTTTTCTCAATCATAAAATCACAGGTACGTAAAAAGCAGGGATTAAACAGCAAAGGGTTATGAGTATCTAATCATACAGTTAGTTACATCGAGAAATTCACATTCATCTCAATCTGAACCATTCTCAATCACTTACTCAGCGCTCCATTCACTCAATCCTGACACAAACCTTTCAAAAACGCTCCGAAAACACTTAAAAGATAAGATCAACAACTACATTCAAAATAAAAAAAGCCAGTGAAAAAGCGATTTCACTGACATAAATGAAATATTAAGCGTATGATTGGTCCTTGAAGAGGTAGTAAACTATTTATAGAACCTGCATGAATATCTTAATAATGGGGTGTAATTAATATCACTAATTTTGTTCATCCTGAACAAAATTAGCGATATTGTATTACTTCCCTTGAATTTCACTCAAAACTCGCTCCACACACTTTTCAATATCACCCAAAAAATCATTCAAAAATCATTCATTACGTCAATTTCACGATGTTCTTAACTGTAGCATAGGCAACGGCGAGATTATAGAATTGCTACGATGATGGTCTTTAAAAGTTTGTTTAAGGTAGTGGACCCGTAATAGTTCTGCAACATTTCGGACCACATATTCTTTCACAATGTTAACCGAGGTTTTCAAATGAAAATCATTTGGAAATCTCGCTTATCACTGTTAAAATTCAATACTTTTGAGATGTTGCAAAACTATTACGGGTCCACTACCTTAACGTAATAGAACGGTGACTTTCGAAACACTCCGATTTCGAGCCGATTTCAAAACTTTCTCATCGGGGATGGACTACCTTAAACACTTTTGGTTGTACAGTTAACAACATCGTGAAATTGACAAGGAGAATGATTTTGGAATGAAAAAAAAAAACGAAATTATTGAATGAGCGTGAGGAGCGAGTTTTGAGTGAGATTAATGGAAGGTAATCCTGTATCGCAATTTTTGTTCAGGATGAACAAAATTAGCGATATTGATTACCTCCCTTTAATAAAATATGCAAATGAATTCTATGGATAACTTCTTATTTCTTCAAGAACCGATCAGACGCTTTCAAAGTGAATTATATCAGTGAAATCGCTATTCTTTTCTATCCAAGTTTTTTTTTTAAATGACGTTGTTGATTCTTTACTTTTCAATGGGTTTGATCGTTTTTGAATGGTTTGAGTGAGTGTTTGGAATGAATGATTGGAGCGCTGAGTGAGCGACTTAGAATGGTTTAGATTGAGTTAAATGTCAATTTCACGATGTAATTAACTGTACCTTAAACACTTTTGGTTATATTGCTGAAGCTGAGAACCTTGGACAAGGGCGTTGGCTCATATTCGATCTTTAAAGACCAAACGTGGCTAGTTTTGGGTAAGTACTTTTCGTTAAAATCTCTAAAATTTCTTTACAGTTGCTTCTGTCTGTAGGTTTTGTTTAATTAATGCAACATTTTGATCAATACAAATGGGCGATAGGACAGATTTAACTTTGTTACGTTTGAATTGTGAAATTTGTTTTAAGGAAAAATCAAAATTCCATCGCAAACCTTTCCATTTCAATTCTTTATACGGTTATGAACATCGTGAATTTGACTGTCGTTCGCATCTAAACCATTCTAAAATCTCTCAATCAGCGCTAAATTTATTCATTCAAAACACTCAGTCAATTCATAAAAAAATCCTCTTAATTCGCTAGCTACGATTTGATAAACAACAATAATTAAATTAAAAATCGGTAAAATGTATATCTCTTTTTTCATCTTGTAATTACAGTTACAATTCATTTTATTGGTAATATAGGCCACCGGCCCATGATACAAATATGTCACAATAATTACACAACATGAGGGTGATACTAACATCATAGACGTAAATAAGATATTTAAATCATGATCATCAAAAATTACGATCATTATTAAATGTAAAAGAAAAAAGAACACAAAAATTTTTTTACGGCAGTAGAAACATCTCTGTATTGCTTTCAGAGAAATCAATATTTTAAGAAGTCGATCGTATTAAACCAAAAACTACCTGTTAAGGGTAGTCGCTTTAATCGTCAAACTGAGACGATTCTACCGATCACCTTTTACACAGAGCCAAGATCATTTGTAAAACAAATAGGAGAAAAGAAAAATACACATTCCTAGTCTAGTCGCAGTATGAAAAACATGTTTGATGAGAGAGGAAAAAAACTATTAAGTTAATTGTGTTTTTTCATTCTAGTGAAATGGTCGTTTAGAATGATTGACTATCAATAGATACATTGTACATGTATACAAAAATTATAAACTACATATTTAGAAGCAATTCAGATCGAATTTTAAATGTATTTTCTAAGAATTTAGCGATTCTAAAAACAACAGACTCATTTGATGTATTTAGAACTCTCTAAAGTGAGTCCAAGGTTCTACAACGTAGTCAATTCTTTGGGAAGTATACAATTAGTAAGTTTCCATATAGATTACACTGGAAAAAGAAGTGACAAATAAGCGATATTGGATTACCTCCCTTTAACTGCACTCAAAATTCGATCCACTCTCATTCGAATTCATTCCAAAATCATTTCAAAATAATGTATGGTATCAATTTCACAATATTCTTAACTTTGCCTACGCAGTAGCATAGGGAAGACCTGTCAAAAAGGGAAAAGCACATTGGCCAAGACTCAAGGATGTCTGAAATGATTCCCCGCATTACGTCATTTCTCTGGCATGGTATGCAATCTCTATGTTTGAGGATAATTTTCTTGTTGTTAATTACTTCAAGCTTGGTCTATTTACTCTTCAAGTGCAAAATAAATTAACGTTGATTTTGCCATTTGTTTGACTTGCTTTATTTTGATAAATCGTAAATTGGAGTATTTTGCCTGGTTTTGATCTGTTATTGCATCGCTGTCATTTTCAACTAACCATTTTGACTAAGGTGATTTTCTTTCTAAAAGAAACTATCATTTATTCATGAAAGGGAGTAGAACTAAGTCAATTTCATTCAAATCAGATAGATCACTAAAAGTCCAAATGTATTGCGATTTTTATTGCTCATTAGAGTTTAATATAGTATTCTTGTAACTTACAATGTATTATCATACGCAGTGACGGTTCTTGCGGTCTTGTATGCCACTTGCAGCGAACTACATCGTTAAGCTGTCATTCAATTAACTGATGTCGAGAATAATTTTCCCTGTCTTTATTACAACATTTATATGAATGCACGTGCCAAAATAATTTCCTGCTTTATTGTCAGACTAAGTTTGCATTTTCATCATGCAAATAAACAGTTGAGATACGCAATTCTGAGTATTTCAAATCGCATGAAACATTTCAGAAGCGAAAATAATAGTTAACGGCTGACTACATTCGAAACACCACTCGGCCAATCTCACGATCAACCTCAGATGTACATAGACGGACTATTTTTAAAATTTACGGGAAACCCTTGGAAAAACTCGATGACGTCAGTTAAAATAGCGTTAGCCCTCGAACATTTGAGTGAAAACATTCGACATCGTCAACGCTACTCGTTTAAGACACCGACCTGAAACCATCGTATTCTTATATAAATATCTTAAGATTCTTAAATAATGGCTGAAAAATCTTAATTTTTGAGAATGATTCGTCATTCTCAAAAATTAAGATTATTCAGCCGTTATTTACTGTAAAAGCTATAAATCTACAGTGCTATTTTTTCTTACACTGTTTCCGCCTAACAAAATGCACGATTTCGTTACATACTCATCCGCCTTACATACATCCGAGGTATGTTGTAGTTTACGGAAATGACCGAGTGATGTTCCGAATGGGCTGACTATATACATGCATACAGTTAGTAACATCGTGAAATTGATATTTATACTGATCAAAACCTTGTCATGCTGAACTGACACAAATTTAAGGAAAGCAATACAACATCGATAATTTAGTCGAAACTACAATATTTTATTATCTCCTTTAAAAGAAATCTGCCGTTTCTTTCTATGAAAAGTATTTGCGTGTCTTCGTGAACGCTTCCAAATCAACATATAGAAAAATATTCGACTGAACGAAGTTGCGAAAGATTGTAAAAAACGCTGGGACATTTTGAAATGGTATTTTGAGCGTTTTTGAATGATCTGAGTGAGTGTTCGAAAGAAAGGTAGAATTGAGTGTTGGGTGAGAATTTTAAAATAATCGCATGTAGTGATTGAGTATTTATGATCCGTGAAGTTGGCAGCCTAGCAGCCTATCAGCCTAGCAAACTGAATTAACTTTTTATCAAAATCATTGATATCTGACACTAGTGTTATACACTAGAAGTAACTTCAAACCGTAAACACTGAAATTCTAGTGAAGGAAGATTTGTTCCGGATATCTCACTTTATTTAACTTTTCCGACTAAAATTGCCCGAAAATTGCCCGGGTATTAATCGTATTAATCTGGCCCTTACACTATGAGAACTTTAATCTTTGGGGAAAAAACGATAGTGGTCATTTTGGGTTGCTACGCTACTAGACTTCAGGAAATTTGAAGTTGGCAGTCTGGCAGCCGAGCAGCCTAGCAGAGTAAGGTTGGCAGCCTAGCAGACTAAAACTAAAAAACCTTTAACCACATTATTGATATCTGACAATAGTATTATACACTATAAGTCATTTCTAACCGTAAAAAACTGAATTTCTAGTGAAGGTAGAATTGTTCCGGATATTTCGCTTTATTCAACTTTTCGGACAAAAATGTTCCGAATATTGCCCAACACTTATCAATCTTGTCCTAATTGATATGAGAACTTTAACCTTTGGGGAAAAAGATAGTGGTCATTTTAGGATGCTGCGCTGCTAGACTGCTGGAAATGTGAAGTTGGCAGTCTGACAGCCAAGCAGCCTAGCACCCTTACAGAGTGAAGTTGGCAGCCTAGCAGCCTAGCAGATTGAACATTTTTTAACCAAATTATTGATATCTGACAATAGTATTATACAACCTAAAATGACCACTATCTTTTTTCCCCCAAAGATTAAAGTTCTCATATTTGTCAGATATCAATAATTTTGATAAAAAGTTTTTCCATCTGCTAGGCTGCTAGACTGTTAGGCTGCCAACTTCGCTCTGCTAGGCTGCCAGACTGCCAACTTCACATTTCCAGCAGTCTAGCAGCGTAGCAACCTAAAATGACCACTATCCTTTTTTCCTCAAAGATTAAAGTTCTCATATTTTTTAGGACCAGATTGATATGTTGCGGGAAATTTTCGGGACATTTTTGTCGGAAAAGTTGAATAAAGTGAGATATCCGGAACAAATCTACATTCACTAGAATTTCAGTGTGTACGGTTTGAAGTGACTTCTAGTGTATGATTCTAGTGTCAGATATCAATGATTTTGATAAAAAGTTTTTCAGGCTGCTAGGCTGCCAACTTCACTCTGCTAGGCTGCCAGACCGCCAACTTCACATTTCCAGCAGTCTAGCAGCGTAGCAACCTTAAATGACCACTATCGTTTTTTTCCCAAAAGAATAAAGTTCTCATAAAGTTCTCATATTTGTAAGGGCCAGATTGATATGTTCCGGGCAATTTTCGGGACATTTTGGTCGGAAAAATTGAATAAAGTGAGATATCCGGAGCAAACTACCTTCATTGGAATTTCAGTGTGTACGGTTTGAAGTGACTTTTAGTGTATTATACTAGTGTCAGATATCAATAATTTTGATTCAAAGTTTTTTTTCAGTCTGCTAGGCTGCTAGGCTTCCAACTTCACTCTGCTAGGCTGCTAGGCTGCCAACTTCACGGACCTAGTTATTATACACATGCTAAAGCAAGGGTTTTATGGTAATAAGCCAAAGACTCTTTCTAAAACCGACGCAAACCTCGTAAACATTTCTCAAATTCAACTACATAGTTACAGAATTAAACTGACGAGGTAAAATTATAAATTGTGGCGTAGATATTCTATAAGATAAAGCCGATGACGGATGGGTGATTATAACTCTCAAAGGCGATCAATCTCAGTCGGCTTTCAATTTTATCGTGCCCTCCTTCACGCTTCATTATTTAGAAACCTGTTTTACATAACCAGATGCAAGTTTATCCCTTTATTTAAAATGCATGCTGGATTTAGCAAATAACAACAAGGATAGGATTAACCTGGTTGGTCGTACATCTTATTCTGTGATTTCTTTCAGCTGAAACAGCTAATTGACCGTCTATTTATGTATTGTATCAGAATTTTAGTTAGAACCCCTATTTAAATGTTGCAATGTTTGTTTGTTCGTTTATTTCACAGGTTCCCCTTTATAGTTTTGAGAAATAGAGAAACGCATCATATTTTGGATCTATGGTTATACAATCATGTTGTATTTCGTGCGTAGTCAACACATGATAACAGCCTACATGTGTTAAAATAGGTATGAAGTTTCGTGCGAGAAAAGACCGCCAGAAGATTTTGTACAAGGTAATGGAAATGAATGTTTTTTTGTTTTTGTTTTTTTCATTGAGTATGAATCAGAAGAGGAACGGACAATTACCTCCCGGACGATTGCCCTCCCGGATGATTGCCCCCTGGACGATTGCTTTCCGGACAATATCCCTCCCCATAAAGTAGCAACCCGGACAATAGCCCTCCCTATATTTTTCTTCCGTTCTTCACTTTTGTTTGGGATTTTTTGTTCTTTATTTGATTTTTTATTTTCCATGTGAAGTTCATTTATAAAAAAATAGAATTTGTTTACTTGACATTCATTTATTATATGTAGATCTAATGAGTATTTGTTAATGCATTTATATCATCCTCTGGGCCCGAGGTTATAAGACTCTTCTCATTCTCTATTCAAAATTTTCTCAAATTGTAATTTGAGATTAAGGCCGTAATTCTGTTTCAAAACTCATTTTAATGAATTAACGTAAAGGATAATAATAAATAAGTTGTTTTAAATAACAACTTGATGATATCACCTTTCATTTTCATACATTTATTTAAATTTGAAATTTGAGAAGATTTTCAGTTGAGTCGGAAAAAAGTTTTATAACCTCGGGCCCTGAAAGTGCTAAAATAATCGTTGCATATCCCAGAAGAAGTAACATCAAAAGGAAAATTACTATTGCTGTTGCAAATCCATCCATGTAATATATGTTGATATAAGGGGCGGGCAATTGTCCGGGAGGGCAATTGTCTTGGAGGGTAATTGTCCAGGAGGGAAATTGTGCGGGGGCAATCATCCGGGAGGGCAATCGTCCTACACTCGAATCAGACACAGAAGTCTGACTGTGTTTTTTCATTAAAATCAATGAAGCAATGAAGATATGTCCCTTCATTTCACATAATTCGTTTGCATCAACAAAAAATTTAATTTAAGTTGTGTACATTAAGATTCATGCATTCTGGTTGACTGAAAAGTAAGATTTATTCCTCAATAAAAACAATTTCGAATATGCAGCTATTTTTTAATCTTTGCACAAAATAGTCCAAAAATAGTCCAATTACAAATCTGTTTCTTAATTAATAATAAGGAACAGTTTTACTTCGATATATAAAAATCATTCGAAAAAAAGGAGAATATATATCGTTTTCAAACATACAAAATTGTTGTGTACGTTTGTCTTACAAACTTGTTCATTGCAGTATGCGCATCTTCTTTATCCATTTAGAACGCTTGATTCTTGATTTACAAGAATAAAATTGAATTGCACGCTAAGCACCATTATCGGTTATTAAATTGGAGCGATCTATGGGAAAGAATTTCAGTAATAACGTGTTTGACTTCAGTAACAAAGGACGGTACAAAATATCTTCTATCATGAGACTTGGGAAAGGATTAATGAGCCGTTATTACCGAGATGGCGTACAAAAGTAGCTAATTACCTGTAAACCTAATCAAAGCAAGCAGAGGAATCATCCCTGTTCCAACATAAAATACATAAAGCCGATCATATAAAAATACACGATGATCTGCCCAACTAAAAGGTACCATGTTGCTTTAAAAGAGTATCCCACTAACGTCAGCCCACTTGTATTATGTTGATTAACGCGCAAAGGGACTGACCGCGAACAGCCCATTAACTGGAATAATCTTTTGGTAACCCTTTGTTAGATCCCTTCCAGAATTTTTGATCGAATATAAATGGCAGTTTTTATGGATGTGATTGATTCATTTTTCATTTTTCTTATAACTTACAAATATCCGTATGATAACATCCCGTATGAAATATTTTATGATATCACATAGTTATTTTTAGAACAATGATATAATGCGGTTATTTTTAGAAACTTTCATTTTTGTTAGAAACATCGACTAAAACAAGACAAATAGGGGTTATAAGATAAATATTATACGTCCTTAGTGTATTGTATGAAAAAATATCTAACTCGGTTGTGAGAATTGATAATTGTCTCGGCAGAGCCTCGTCAATTATCAATTCTCCCAGCCTCGTTGGATATTTTTTTCATACAACACACTTAATACGTAGTATATATATGGTATATCTCATTTTTTCGCCGAAAGCATAGGACAGAATTACATGCACGATTGCTCTTCATTGGACTACAAGAGATTTTACAGTAGTATATGGCAATTTCAGACGGTTCGTTGTTACGGGGGAATAGTGCAAGGATATATGACGAAACTACTGCTGAGATCCACAAGGGTTCTTATCTTATTCTCTGTAAAGAACCGTAACACGAGGCCTATGTTTAACGTCTCATTGCAAAGACAACTACACTCAACTCAATTCAGCTCAATTTTATTCAGCATAAAATAACAAGTTCATAGCTGATTACAAAATAACATAAACATAATACTTGCATGGAGAAAGCAAACATGTTACATTTTCAAGAGAAGGTTATTCTGAAATGAACGGTTTACATCATATATTCCTAATGAAATTTGATTTTTGTTAAAAAATATGTTAGGTTTCGGGTCGGATTTCAAAAGCTGTGTGTAAGAATTTTGCTAATTTTTGAACCGTCGTTTGTGTTTTTGAGGACATAATGTTTTTGAATTTATGCAAAGTTTGCCATCTGCAGAAATACTTACTAAAAAGTTGTTTTCTTAATTCGTGGTATTTTTGACATACTAGTAGGAAATGATACTCATTTTCAATTTTATTCATATTACAATGTTTACAAATGCGTTGTTCTCTTGGAATGGTCAAGTGTCTACCTCGTTCGATTAAAAGATCATGTGATGAAAGTCTAAACTGCGTTAGAGCTTTTCTATGTTTTGGATTATAAATTTTGTCTAAATATGGCTCAAACTCAAATGTATCTTTGTACACGTACATTCGGAACAGCACTCGGCCAATCTCACGATCAAAACTCGGATGTACATAGACGGACCATTTCTAACAAGGTGCCAAATTGTCACAAGATACGACCGTCACACTGCTTAGTATTAACTGGGGGTTTGAATAGAACTGAGGTTATTTTGAATTAATATTTTTTGCACCCATGAAGCTTCATGATCCTAGCTATTATACTTCTAGAGATATACTCCGGACGAAATTCTAGTATGAAAAACAACAATGGGCAATAACTCAAAAAATAGGCCAGGTAGAATTATGGTTCTTTTACACTGCACTCCCCCTTGATGACATCTATACACCCATGAAGTTTCATGATCCGCACTCCCCCTTGGTGATATCTATACACCCATGCAGTTTCATGATCCTAGCTATTATACTTTAAGAGGTATACTCAGGACAAGATTCAAGTCTGAAAAACAACAAAGGGCAAAAACTAAAAAAATAGGCCAGGTAGAGTTATGGTTCTTGTGCACTGCACTCCCCCTTGGTGAGATCTATACACCCATGCAGTTTCATAATTCTAGCTATTATACTTTAAGAGATATACTCCGGACAAGATTCAAGTCTGAAAAACAACAAAGGGCAAAAACTCAAAAAATAGGCCAGGTAGAATTATGGTTCTTGTGCACTGCACTCCCCCCTGGTGAGATCTATACAACCATGAAGTTTTATGATCCTAGCTATTATACCTTAAGAGATATTCTCTGGACAAGATTCAAGTCTGAAAAACAACAAAGGGCAATAACTCAAAAAAATAGGCCAGGTAGAGTTGTGGTTCTTGTGCACTGCACTCCCCCTTGGTGAGATCTATACACCCATGAAGTTTCATGATCCCAGCTATTATACTTTTAGAGATATACTCCGGACAAGATTCAAGTCTGAAAAACAACAAAGGGCAATAACTCAAAAAATAGGCCAGGTAGAGTTATGGTTCTTGTGCACTGCACTCCGCAATGATGAGAAGAATACAATTGCCAAGTTTGAAGTCCATCGGACTTCAAGTGACAGAGTTATGCTCCGGACAAAGAAGTGGACGCCCGGACGTCCGGACGCCGGACGTCACGGATGATCCCATAATACGTCCCGTCTTCGACGGGCGTATAAAATTAAGGTAAAACCTTAAATAAGCACGATGACGTCAGTTAAAATGGCGTTAGCCCTCGAAACTGTGAGTGAAAACATTCAACGTCGCCAACGCTACACGTTAAAGTCACTGACGTGAAACCATCGTATCCTTATTCTTAAATAACGGCTGAAATATCTTAATTTTTGAGAGTGATTTTCAGCTTTTTGAGCCGTTATTTACTGTAAAAGATATAAACCTACAGTGCTAGTTTTTCTTTCACTGTTTCAGCCTAACAAAATGCACGATTTTGTTACATACCCATCTGCCTTACATACATCCGAGGTCTGTTGCAGTTTACGGAAATGGCCGAGAGATGTTCCGAATGCTACATGTAGTTTGTTAGTGTTCCAGCCCGGGAATCGAACCCACCGAAACTTTGAAGTCAGAGGCTCTACCGACCGGGCTAATTGAGCAGACTTTAAATGAATTGATCAGGACTGATTTCTTTTGAAGTAATAGTGGATGAAAGTTTTGATTTGTTGAAGAAATTCGGTGTTATGGATAGGACTAATTTCCATACAGGGGTTAATCGTTAAAACTTTGAAGATTTTCATCTCAGAACATATGAACTTGACTTTACTAAAATCATACATTGATTGTCTCAAAGAATTTAATATAATGATGATCAGTCAAGAGTAGAAGTAGTTAGATATTGACGAAAATTAAAAGATATAATTCTAACTCATTTCAACGTAAATAATAGTTCATGTTTGAAAACAATACACTCACAATTCAATATTTCCCGAGAAAACACACAGCACTTCTGCGTAAAATTGTGATTTTACAAATACATATACAGAGCTAATTTGTTTTTTTACATAATGGAGGTTTTAAATAAAAATATTCTACTTCTTTTCATTTTCAAGAGAGTTTCATTTTTTTCCTTTTTACGCTTATCTAAAGGCATTAATTGAGAACTATGGCAAATGAAATTAGCACCAATTCATACTGATGACATAAGACAAAGTTTATAGCTTTTTCCCGGTAATTGATTCATGCAAATTATTGTATAAATTAACAAAAGACAAAATACTTTTAACGATTTTAATTATGTTTTAATATTACTTCTTTATTTCAAATAATTAGCTTCTATAATTTTATAGAAACATTACGCGGCAAAAAAAGTCATGCAATAAATGTAAACCAAATGGATGAATGTGAAATTATAAACCAATCATTTTCGCGATAAATAATTTCTTGTGGTAAAATGAAGTAATATTTCGCTGATTTTTTCCAAATCGTAGCTTTTGTTAAAAAAGATTGACGAATTTATTCCATGCAGAATTAGTTTTAACTGAATGATTGTGCGGTAGAAGTCCAAGATGATTCTAAGGGTTGTAAACTATATACATGCAGCCTAATTTATAAATTCAGATTTTTCCTTAGCGGACCATTTCGGTGAACAAATATCGTACAACAACTGTAATTTTCTGGTGCTTCATTTCGAAATAAAACAAGTAAGATTCATATAAACATTCAATTTATAATGCAAATGGGTTGACTTAAATACATGAGTGCAAGAGAAATAAGACTAAATTTAATAAATCTGGAAAAGGGGGTCAAGAATATCAAGAAAATGGCATCATGGGTACATTTGTGTATGGGATAAGTGTTTTGATTGATACGATACTCACCAATGAAACTCTTTATATAACTATTTCTATTTATCCTTTTTCATGCATAATATTCCATTTCACTATAACCACAAGTATACTACACGGGTGTTCGAAGACAAAATGCATATGCAACAGTGTAATAGCAACTAGTAGGGTTATCTTGTAATACAGAATAACCAACATGCAATGCAGCCAACAAGCAATAGAAGCGCCATTAAAAAAAATACCCATGTCGAAAGGTGGTTTCAAGCGATTGCTAATGTTGTGTAACATTTTTTAAATGAATAACAATTGAGCTTGTGAGTGACTTTTGCAACAATTTTAAACGTGTGTGAGGTGCAAACATTGAGCAGCGTAGACATTCATTTACTGTAAATGTAAAGTTACCTGATGGTGTACAAGTACTTGGAGATCTTATCTATCTACCAAACGCATAGTGAAGACTCTGGTCAGACTGTGTGGATGCACAGGCTGGTCAGAGTATTTGCAATTTACATATACTGATACTCATACTTTTAATAAGCTATAAACATCTAGAGTGTTTCTAACACAAAGCATAAATATATGACATTGTTGGAAATCTCAGGCACAGGCTCAATTAACATGTGCGTAACTTTTCCAGCTATTTCGCATGAGTGCGAATCATAGAAATAGATCAGCCTAGACAACTACACATTGCGATGAGAGTAATTTCTGACTAGCTGAAGAAAGCTTAAAGACTAATCTGTTCATCAAGTCTTTTGTAAAGACCTTGGTCAGACTGTGTGGATTGCTTTGCGCCATGTCAAGTTGTAGGAAATGTAATTACACTTAACAACATTGGGAATTTGGCAGGGTGTATGATTTCGGAACGATTTTGAATGAAAAGCGAGAGGACCGTTAAAATTGTAATGTATGGGAGGTAATGAAGTATCGCTATTTTAGTCCACCCTGCGTTCAGAATGAAACAAAAACAAACAAACAGAAAAATATAATGATAATAATAATAATGATAAATACAAACAATTTGAAAATTACTTGTGTGAAAAGCTAGATAAAACTTTCAATCGGTTTGCACTATTTATTTATAATGAACGTATGGTCGGATCAGATGTGCTCGTTCAAACATGGTTTAACAATACTAAATTTTAAACCAACGGTTAGAAATATTTTTATAAAAGTACATGTTATCGTCTGAAAGCCAATGACATAAAAATCCGAAAGATTTCAATCAAAAAGGTTAAACAGAGGTTACTTTGCCTATACAGAAAAACTTGGAATAAGCGACCACGAACGGGACCACACACAAAAAAACGGTCGTTAAATAAAATGGTCGCATAATACACGTTTTGTTTACAAATTGAATTGATTGAATATGTATATTATTGCGATATTCTCAATAATCTTTAAGATGAGGATTTTGAAAACGATCGCTTAATGAAAATGGTCGCTAAATAGACGTGGTCGCTCGGGCAAGATTGACTGTACTTCTTTTTTCTTATCTAATCTAACAAAAAAATCACCGAAACAAGGTTATTCAGAATATAAACAGCTACCAATATCGTGAAATTGACATGGGAAATAATTTTGGGACGATTTCGGAATAAAATTGAATGACTGTGTGAAGCGAGTTTTGATTGAAATTCAGGGGAGGTAATCCACTGTCGCTAATTTTGTTCAAGATGAACGAAATAAGCGAAATTTGTTACCTCCCTTTAATAAAGTATGCAAAAATATTCTTTAAATGGCTTCCAACATTCTCACAAACCAAACAATCGCTTACAATCTTATTGAAATCATAGATTTTTTCTACCGAGTTTTAGTTTCAATGCAGTTGTTGATCTTATCATTTAAAGTGATTTTGGAGTATTTTTAAAACTGTTTGATTGCGAGTTTGGAATAAATGAAGCGCTTAATGAGCGATTAAAAATGGTTTTGATCCGATGGCAGTCAATTTCACAATTAACTGTATATATCATCAAGAACATCATGACATTGACATGGTGAATGATGTTCGAATTCGCGGTTTCGAAATGATATTGAATGAGTGAGTGGAGCGAGTTTTGATTGATTTTTGAAATACAATATCGTTAATTTCATCGAATTTTGACGAATTTATCCAAATTTATTACCTACCATAAATGAATGAAGTTATTAATTTTATTTTTAAGTGATTTTGGAACGTTTTGTACTTGTTGGAGAGAGTGTTTTGAATGATTGATTGGAGCGCTGAGTGAGTTATTTTAAGCGGTTTTGATCGACATGTGTCTGGGTTTCACGATGGGATTGACTGTATATATATAATAAATATCTTTGTTAAAAAGAGCCCATACTATGTTTCGCGTTAATTAGTGTTTTCACCTCAGGAATGCCAATCAAGATGACGGCTTTATTAGAAACATCGGTACATTTTTTGCTAGAACGTATGAACCGTGTTTTACCTGTTGAAACATCAAAGCGTATTTCGTTTCCGCGTTATAAATCGCGACTGTCATGAAATACTGGCCTCCATCATACAGTCTGTATTATCCATGATAAATGCCCTGGCAGGGCGGAGCCTGAATAACGGGTCGTTGCGCTTAAGGTTAAGGGAAATCAGCTTTTATCTAAAATAACCTACTTCCAAAGAGAGTCGACATGAATAACTCGAGACCTTAAATCGTGGATTGGTAACCAAATTCTCGTAACTTCAGCTTAATCAAGCTGAAGTTACGAGGCATTGGTAACCAAACGATGAAAGGTGTGCACACGCCCAAAGCACGTGAATCCTTTAGGTTTTAGGATACAGTTATTTTGCATGCGTTAAAGATTATTACCGACTTAAATTTGAAAGAACCCAAACTATTGAAAAGTAAACTCGCCAAATTATGTCACAGTTAAGCCCCGCCCTGCCAGTTCATTAATTACGCAGAATACATGAGTGTTTTGTTTGTTCGTTATGGGTTTGATTCAACTTTCAACACCACTGCAGTTACATCTCGGTGGCAGGTACACCTACCAATGATTTTCTGTCGCTCTTCACACAAATTCAACCAAAACACTCCAACATAGCCACTAGCTGCTCGATCCACTTAAGTGTTCTTCTCAATAAACCTACTTTGGTTGGAGACAAATGATTTTATCACCGAGCCTTTTGTAAAATATCGGATGAAAGTTGACCAAGCCATGGGTTAACTCACGATCCCATAATGAAGGCGGGGCGTTTTACAAGGCTAAGTAAACTCGGTCTTAGAAATGTGAAATTGAAACTGGTTATATGGAGAACTTTGTACAAAACTATTTAAGCAGACCATATCTCTAATGAAACCCCAATAACATATTTGCGCTTTCTCAGCGATTGCTGGCCATAAGAGTGGATTTTTTGTTTAATTTCAAAGAAGAAAATGTAAGTGTTTTTAAGCGTAATAGCTCATGATGGTTTATCAGGTACATAGAAACATGAATATTTAGTATCGTCGCGTATTGAGTTCTCGACATACCCACGTTCTCGATAGTTTAATATCTCACGAGATTTCTGCGAAGTTTTGACGTCACTGGCCTGGATTTCAATATAAATGTGTCGACTGCATTTATCCAATCTGAATTGGCCTATTTTGCACGAAAAATATGCAATAAATAAACTATGATACTACGCATTTAAACACTTACCCCTGTACTATACGTTTTTCACTATTTCCTTTTTACCTCTGTGCTAGAAATCCTTTTTCTATTTCATCATTCATTCAAATTTAAAACTACATGTCAATATCGGTTGAGGCACCTTTTACCAAAATGAGGTCAACCAGCTCCGCAGAAAATTCCCGCCGAAAGTTATATTTATAGAGGCCCAAAAAGGGGAATATGTGTTATCTGCAATAATTGCTCAAGGTTTGAATTTTATTTTCAACCGACGATGAAACCAAATAGTAAATTCATGAAATGTAATTAATAATTTTATTTTTTTTATTAAAGTGGTCAGTTAAAATACAGAAAAACCATATTTGATGAAAAAACACCTTTCCTCAATTTTACATGAAATATTAAATTTCTTTTTATCGTGGGCATGTCATTTTTTGTTATGACCTTGTTTTCATTTGGGTTTTTCCACGATACTTATAAATGGCAAAAAAAAATCATTCAAATGCACTTCTATATTAATTTATCAAATAATTTTTCATCTACGATGATTCCCGAAAGCGGCACAGTGGATTAAATTTTCATCCAATCAAACACTTGCTGAAATTACGTAATGTGTATTTACTATCGAGAATATGGGTATGCGCCTTTTGTAAGTTACTTTTAACGCAAGCTTTGTAGATGTTGAATTTTAATAGCACAAACGACAGAATGCAACTTTTAATATTACAATTTGTGGCTAAATGATTAAAGTAAACAATGATATAATAAAAAGGCACATGCTCGCTCTCTCCGCAGAAATGTAAGGGAGATAACCAAAGCCTATCGAGAACTGAGTAGTCCAGGATATGCGGAACCACTTAACGCTGATTACAAATAGTTCTTTTTATTTCTATATTCAATTTATTGTTCTTTTTGATAGTTGATTGATTGATTTCGCAGTTATTTCGCGGCGGCCGGAGCACCTAACAATGGGTTTCTGGTATTTCTTCACCTGTACTGCCATTACATCCTTTCCTAGCCTCCGACTGCTATCTCACATAGGTTTACAATTATCTACCCATCTTTTTGATCGTACGTCGTCTTTTGGTCTTACTTCATAAACGATAAGTGATAGATTATTTTGAAATATTTTCAAATACAATAAGCAGTGTCTACACATGACGTCAGTTTCCTTAAAGGGTATGATCCTTGCGTTCGAAAATATACAGACAGCCTTTTCTAAGATCATCCATGCATCCTCACATGAAAGTGTTTTCACTGGATTAGTTAAAATATTCGCAGATGGGAACAATCTCCATGGTAAAGAACTCCGGGTATAATTGATTAGTAGTCGCCGTAGACAATTAATTTTGAAAAGATGATAAATTCAAACATTTAGATCTATTTAAGATTCCTTGAAATTTGCATTTTGCCATTTTTTTTAAAAAATTTGAACTATGGGTGAGAATTAACTTAAACAATGTCATATAAATTTTTTTCCATATTGTTCTTAAGGAAAATGAAAATGGAACATGATTTTCAATACGTTTTTTCAATCTTACGAAATTTCGTATTCGTTTTGTTTTCCGTTAATGAATAGCCTTGCTTTTAACAAGTGTTAATGGTTATACTAGTCAATATCACTTGAAAACAGGTGAATATCAATAATTTGCACCGATAAAAAATAAAAAAAAAACGAAAAGCGCGTTCCTTAATTAAGACAGCTGACAGCTACTGATAGCAAGTGTATACAGATTACAGATTGAGTACGTGTTATAATCTATGATTTTAAATTAAGTTCTTTTTTTTTTAAATCTTACCGTTAACTATCCTTGGTACAGAAGGC
Source organism: Fragum whitleyi (assembly GCA_948146395.1). Classification (NCBI taxonomy): domain Eukaryota; kingdom Metazoa; phylum Mollusca; class Bivalvia; order Cardiida; family Cardiidae; genus Fragum; species Fragum whitleyi. The sequence goes on from OX411553.1 coordinate 29,017,206, forward strand.
TGAACAACATGTATAATTACATAGAGGATAATCAACTCGAGGGGTCGGCGCAAAACTATTGTAAGTGCCTATATATTCATAGGCACTAACAATTGTATTGCGATGAACTATCGAACTGGTTATGTCTGATATGAAAAAGAGCTCAAGAGAATGCGTTTTAGGGCGTTAAAAACAAGTCCGAGGGACACGTTTCTAACAGCATAATAACGTATTCGAATGGATTTTTTTCAAATTAGACATAACCAGTTGATAATTATATCTATTGCATTCTCTACAACCCTTTTTTATTCCTAAAATTATATATTTTGTCTTTATTCTTTCGTCCTCGGCCCTTGCGAAAAACGCGTATTGATACAAAGAATTTTATATAAATATTCACTTGTCATCATCTTGGATACTGCTTAAAATATCGAAGAAGCATAAGGATGAAGGACGTCGAACAGTTTTAAGAAGAGGAACGAACATTATTTTGGCGAATCTTACACCTTTTTAGCTCACCTGAGCACAAAGTGCTCAATGTGAGCTATTGTGATCACTCACTGTCTGTCGTCCGCACGTCGTCCATCCGCTCGTCCGTCCGTCCGTCAACAATTTCTTTAAACACCTTCTCCTCCTAAACCACGTAGCCAATCAAGCTGAAACTTGGCAGGGATGTTCTATGGGTGAAGCTCTCTGAAAGTTGTTAAAGAATTTAATTCATTCAAAAACTCTGGTTGCCATGGTAAGAGAAAGGCCAAAACTTGCCAAAATCTTAGAAAAAGATTCTTCTCCTCCTATACCACTTGGCAAATCAAGCTGAAACTTGGCAAGGATGTTCCCTTGTGTTAAGCTCTTCAAAAGTTGTTACAATATTTTAATTTCATCAAAAACTCTGGTTTTCATGGTAACGGAAAGGCTGAAAAATCGTTGAAAATTGCTGAAATTCTTAGAAAAAAAAATTTCCTTCCTAAACTTCTTGGCCAATTAAGCTGAAACTTGGCAGGGATTATCCTTTGGTGGAGTTCTACCAAATATGTTAAAAGAATATAATTTTATCCAATTTCTATTTCCCTGGTTACAGAAAGACGGAAAATTGCCGAATCACAGAACAATCTTCTTTTCCTAAGGTACTGGGCCAATCAAGCTGAAACTTGGCAGGGATATGATCTGGGGTAAAATCTACCCAAGTTGTTAAAAGAATTCAATTACATCAAAATCTCTGGTTTCCATGGTAATGAAAAGGCCAAAAATTACCCAAAACTTTAGTACAAATTCATCTTCTTCTAAACCATTGGGCCAATGAATTTTTAACTTGTCAGGGATGTTCTTAAGGCGTAAAAAAGATGTTAAAAGAACTCAATTATATCAATAACTTTGGTCGCTATGGTAAGAGAAAGGTTATAAATTATGAAAAGTATAAAAAGAAAATTATCAAATTGCAGTAGGACAAAATTTAAGTCCGTTTTTTTCAAAACCGCCCTAAATGTACATCAAACAATTTCTGGTAATCTTAACATGGTTGACAAGTTATGACCGGATCAATTCTATTTTATATCTTTGTATCTATGTTTATTCTCAAATACCTTGTAATTTGGTTTGAGAATTGCATTAAAAGTTGAAAATGAAGTTGACAAGTTATAATTTGACTTACTCCGGTGAGCGATATAGGACCATCATGATCCTCTTGTTTTAATCTACTGTCTCGGAACGACAACTTCGTCAACAATGTAAAAACATTGGAATACCGGGAATCTTTTGAAATCGACTAGATACCTGAAGTGGCACATTTGAAGAATTGTGAGGTCTGTAATAACTCAATCACTTAAAATGAGCTTTTAAAAACAACTTAAGCTTGTGTGCTTGTCGCTAAAACTGCGATGTCATCGTATTTTTGAGCCTTCATAAAACTCCTCAATGTCACAGAAGGTAGAAACAGTCGGATTAGGGTAGCTACTGTATCGTTTTAAAACGATTTCAGGATGTTCCCTCATTTAAATTAGTGTTCATGATTGTTTTGTTTAGTTTCTGTGTTTCTAGTTCATGTTGATTAATATTTAGTGGCCAATCAAGGGTAAGGGGAGAGGGGCAATCAACAACCCTTCTGTAGCTTAATATTTTCTTTTTCGCATAAATATTTAATCAAAAATGCATAATTATAAAAAAAATAACCCCCAATTTGTAAGTTTGAACCTATATGCAGATATCCCGGAATTTTGACTGGGCTTCAATGTATTCTGAGTAGTCTGAGTAGGAGCCGAGCTGCTTGAAAAAATTAGTTCATTCAGTGATACTGAAAATTGATATAATCACTGGTGACGATATAAAAGAAAAACTATTAAACTGTTAAATCCTAATATTTCATTGCCAGGAATGTAATAAACAAGTTTTATTGAGTGATTGAAGATCAATTTATCTTTACCTGTATAAACAAATTGATCTTTGATCACTCATTCAAACTTATGAATCTATAAAATATGTAGACCGAAATCTATTTTTAGTATATATTGCTGAAGACGATTTCTGTAATGTACAAATATGAATAAAGAGTTCTTCTTCTTCTTCTTCTTCTTCTTCTTCTTCTTCTTCTTCTTCTTCTTCTTCTTCTTCTTCTTTTTCTTCTTTTTCTTCTTCTTCTTCTTCTTCTTCTTGTTTACATTGGTCCTTGGACAAATATTTCACATGATACTTTGCATTTATGGAGAATGCAAACTTGGATTTCTCGCTTATCCGTAACGCAAGCAGTACACCCTTTATCTATTGAAGCAGGTTTGCTAAAATGATGCATTGTCCATTATTCTTGTCCTGACAGGACACGGTTTCACCTTGAAAACCTTTGGGGAGTATGATTTCCACAAAAATCAGACGAATGAGATTTGTTTAACCGTTGTATTAATTTGTCAGAAAACGGCTTAACCATGCCACAATTTGATGAGATGACTTTAGATAAATATAGTAAGGAACATAGTGAAATTGATAAGCTGAAGGGTTTTGGAATTATATTGAATGAGAGTCTGAAGCGAGATTTGAATGAAATTTAAGGGAGGTAATACAATATACAAATTTTGATGAACTTTGCGATATTTTGTTACCTCCCTTTAAAAAGTCTACACACCTTTCTATTAAAAATGTGTGTCTTCGAGGTCGATTACAGATCGAATCAAACTAATCAAAATATTTCTTCGGTTTAAAGAAGTTGCATAGCATTGTAAACGATGCTGGTACATACTTAAATGTTTGTTTTTTTTGGCGTTTCTGGATTATCTTGCCGAGTGTTTGTAATGAAAAATAGACCATTGAATGAGCGATTTAGAATGATTTCGAATGAAATGAGTATACATTCCATGATGTTTGGTTACTGAATATATTTGGCTACAAAAGGTTAATCTATCATATCGGTTATCTGTAACAAATGTATATAATAGTAGAGATAAACATCAATTGCACGATATTACTAATTGTAAGATAACGGCTCACGCCAGTTTTCTAGGCAGAATAGTAATATCTTCTCTTGAAATGTATTGCGCATTACCATCCAGTGTCCTAGTGTCAAAAGTGTTATCAAAAGTTCTGGTTGAATAAACAACCAATTATCACAATCTGCGTTCTTTTAGAGAAGAAGGCATTGAATCGGTCAAATGTATAAATTTTGCTTCAGTTAGTAACATCGTAAAACTGACATTCATTCATTCTAAACACTCACTCAAACCATTCAAATACGCTCTAACATGACTAAAAAGATAAGATAAAAAACTTCATTAAAGAAAATAAGCTAGGAAAAATCCCACTTTCGCTGAAGCTGAATTAATTGGAATTGTACGGGCCTGATTGTTTTATAGAAATAGGAACTATTTATAGAACTTGCATACAAATTTCATTAATGGGGGGTAACAAATATCGATAATTTATTTACTTCTCTACAATTTCTCTTAACAAACTCATTAAATTTCATACCAAAATAATTCCAAAATCATGCGCTTTATGAAGCTCACAGTGTTGATAACTGTAAAAAGTTTTAATGATTTAGGGGTGTGTTTTTAAAAAGGCTTACAAATTTTATAAATGGGGGGGTAACAAATATCGATAATTTATTTACTTCTGTACAATTTCTCTTAACAAACTCATTAAATTTCATACCAAAATAATTCCCAAATCATGCGCTTTATGAAGCTCACAGTGTTGATAACTGTAAAAAGTTTTAATGATTTAGGCTTTTACGCAATGTACATTTCTGGATAAAAAGAAAGTAAAAAAATCATGTACAATTTAGACATACAGGACGAAGTAAATGGTACTGAATTTGGTGCTTACTTCTCTTCCACGTTACGAAAATTATTTAAGCTAGTAAGGTCTTACTTTGGCATGAGGCAAGTAGTACAAAATTTACTTCGTTTTTTCAGATTTTGCGCTTATCTTTGGAATACAATGACATTCGTACATTTTAAATTTGCACATATTGGGACGTTGAAAAGAGAGGTTGCATGTTTTAAGTCATGCTTTAATTGGTATTTCTCTTAATGGTGTCAACACGGGGTTTACTGTTAGCCTACATGTAGTTTCTTGGTAAAATCAATCATTTATAATCATTCTAGTTGTGGCATAAAATGTTGATATCATCTTAACAACTGGTTATTGTTGGCTTAAAGATAACTAACGAATACTGATTATCGTTCAATTTGAGCGTTAATATCACTGGGGAAACAATTAACATTCCTTATCTTAAACTGTCATTATTGTACTAGTTAGATGTACTACACAGTTTGCTTAGAATTTGGGTCGCAGGGCTTTGACCTTTCCTTATACTGATAGGTTACTGGTGATCGTTGATTTTGCCGATATATGATGATCATAAATACCATCGGTTGTTGGCAATAAGTCAGTACTTTTTGGTGCTCAATCATTAATATCTGCCGCGACTGAATAAAAAAAAATGTTAAAACAGGGAAACATATTTTTATGGACAAAAACCTTATTTTTTTCTTAAAGGGTGGAAATAAAATATTTGCTAATTTCGTTCATTTGATATAGTCTGGATCGTTTCGGACCTGATCGGATCTTAAACGGTGGGTTGTCTTATAGCAAGGCTAAAACATTTCTGTTGGTATCAAAGTAATGGATCTTATCGATCCCCTTAAAGCTAAAACATCCTCAAATTGATTTGCTCCATTTATTGATAGCAACAACAAACATAAAGACATTTTGGACTTTGGACCTGTATGATTTCCCTTTGTAATCACACGAAGTTCTAATATTTCATATACAGATTTTAAGACGTTGTACATTGTATTATCAAGGAAGACAAGAAAAGTTCAGGATCCCTCTTTATTAACCATTTGGCGACACCATGTCGTAAGAAAAATCGCGGTACATTCATTTTAGTATTATTTTAATAATGCACAAAGTAATGTCATGCATATAGCTTAAGAAACTAACGAAAAATACAAGGGAGTAAGATTTCCGGACATATTTTCCGTCGTTTAAAAGAATCACAACTTCTGTCTGTCAGATATGCTAAGCGCACTATTCTACTTTTTTTCTAAATTGTTTGATATACAAATGATAAGCATCTATTTCTGGTCAGATTTGGGTCCGATATCACAAGGGATAGCCGAATAAGTGTGTAATTTGAAGTCTTCTGTGACATTTCATCAGATATATTTACGCTACTTTTTTCAAGAGTTCAGAAAATACAACAATGATTATCATTATGAGTTGAATTATTTTGGAATGAAATAAGTTACTATGATAAGCAACTTTTATTGATATTATACCCTCCGCCCCTTTCATAAAATTAGATACAAGTTAAACATACAGCCTTTAAATGTTTAAATGGTTTCACACATCTATTAGGTACTTTCAAATTCAAGAATGGCAGTGAAAGGACCAAATCCAGAAACCCCTCTAATCGGCCCTGTATTTTCAAAAAAACTAGATTCTTTTTAAACGTCTTTTAAGTGCTTTTCACAAAAGTTCAACACTCTAACTTCATTTTAAGTACCATGGTACAATCGAAAACCTTTCCTATAAGGACGAAAAAATAACAACAATATGACAGATATTTGCATTTTTACCATTTTTTGCTTTATTTTTCACAAAAACGTCTGTGTATTAGTATGAAGCACCAAACACGACACCACGAAACTTTACACACAGAAAGGGTAAATCATGTTCAACAAATTGTGATGATAAATTCTGTGTCGGGTGGAGTGCTTCATACTTTTAAAGAATAAAATTGTTAAAGAGCAGTTGCGGATCCGGGGTTCGTAGGAAAAGATGAAAACCCTTCTGAGGCATAATTATTTAATTTTTTTCAGAGAAAATCAATAGCAATCTGCAGCGAAACTACTCTCCTAATTTTTAAGCTTGGTACCCGTTTAAAAAATCCTAGATACATTGTATGCTCCCGATTTGTTAAGAGATATCCCAGCGCCGCGGATAGACTATCTGTATCGTCAATACAGTATGGAACCATTTTCGAATATTCTTCCTCGGACTATTACGATTGGCAATTTCAAGAAACGAAAGCGAATTAACGAGCATTCAAACTAATTTTCTAGAAAATACTTTTTGTTTTTGCGTTTATTCCAACTTTATCGTCATTCGACTATTTTATACGGTACGAACTTGATACGTGCCGAGTAAATGCGCAGGGGACGTAACTATTGATCAAGAGAAACGCGTCATTAGCAACGGGTACTTACGCGTTATAAAATTGAATCTTCAGTCCTGCCTTAAAGTATTTAGGTGGAGACCTCAGTTATTTATATTTTTTTATTATCCTATTTTTCGAGAAATATTTTTGTTGTTACAAAGCAAATGGAAAGGATCAATTCTTGGATGATCGCAGCAGCAAATCTATATTTTTCAACACCATCAAAATTAATAATCAATGGTGTTATGAAACGGCATTATTTAAGGGCTGTTCCTACCTAAAAAAAAGTCATTTTATGCTTGAAAATCAAGGAAATAAACGTTTTATTACGATGTTTTCGACGCATGAAATTAAATAATGGTTTAAATACTCATTTAATATGTTCATTCTACGAAAGGTTACGTGGTGTAGTGGTTAAAGCGATGGATTGTCATGCCGGAGATCGTGGTTCAAATCCCGGTCTTTTCTTTTCTGTTATCAAAATTGTTTGGGAGTATTTTTTTAAAATTCATTTTGCCGTATCTTTACATTAGTAAGGCGCGATTGCACTTTCGCAGTTGTAATTTTGATTAAAAAAAAAACATTCCTGCTTACCGGATCCAAAATTAAAAAAAAAGAGTTTTCAAACAATTAGAATTAGATCTACCGTATTATTCTAATACTCGCCCATATTCTGATTAACGCCAAAACCCCCAAACACTGCTCAATATCGGCCATTTTTTTGGCTAATTTCGGAAAAAGTTGGAAACTTATAATCGCCCATCCCTCGATTTGGGATAAATTGCTTCATTATCTCTGACATGTAGATTTCCCTATTTTTACAACAAAAAAAGTATAAAATTCCTGCGACAAAAACCGAATTACGGTTATTGATCATTTGGATTCATTTTCGAGGTTAACCGAAAAGCAGAATAGGGGGCCTATGCATTGACTTTCTACTGACGAAAAACGAATTAAATGTTTAGTTCAAAATATTTATGATATTTTATCATATAATACGATTATTTTCAGAAACAATCAAATAGAAAGTATCCTCCGATATTTCGTGATTTTTCGTTTCAATAATCCGAGAGTTAATCCGAGTAGCTATCTGACCAAAAAGGCTAGAGTTAAAAAACATTTTAGTCCCGCAATGAGGTAAAAGACGCGGAATAGTTTATTTAACGCGGGGGTTGAACAGGGGGAAATTCAAATGGCAGCCCGGGAGTCGCGTGAGATGATGTAATAATCTAAAATTGACTGTAATATGCATGCGCAGAAAGAACATTCATGTGAACGGAGTACCCACTGGTGGTAGTGAACTATCTGTCATTTACCGCTACAATAATTAATTATCCATGAAATATCGTTATCCCATAAAGAAATGTGATAAACTCGTGCAAAGTACTATATAAAATAAGAAAAAAGTATTAATTGTTTAAAGTAATAGAGAACATTTGTCTTTTGTAATCGAATTGTTGTGCCCTATTTTCGACGCCATTTTGGAACCCAAGTAACACCGGCCTGACCCAGGATCAGAAGCGTCGAGGTTGAAAGGTTAAAATGACATCACTAGTGTCGAAACCGAGGTCGTTCTGATGGAAACACGGTTAACTCGGGTCGAAACCGAGTCCGATATGAACTTACCCCAGGTGATCAAAGATGCCGACCTCTATTTTTAGCAGAGTTTTTCGGAGCTTGCACGCGCCTTACACTTGTCCCGGGAGATGTCAAACCCATCAAAATCATTTCATTTTCGCTGCAGGTAGGCAATTACGATTGCGCATAATTTCTTAATACGACTATCTTTTAAATTGTCAGTTTGCAACTTAGATATACGAGTACTCAATCGGTAACAATAAAAATGCGAGATATTGAGTAAGTTGTAGGTACGATCTTTTTCAAGTCAGTACAGCGATATGCGGGGTTTTACAAAATGTGAAAACGAAGAATAACACAATAGCCTACTCTGAAACTAGAGAATTGTTTACAAAATTCTTTTATTAATCAAATAATTTTAGTCTTCGTCGCCGAAATCTTTGTCAGACCGTCTGAAAAAATGTATCAGTAAATAAAACAGGCATTTAAATACGACTCCCTGGCATTGGTTTCTTTCTCTATTTATAAACGTTCAAACTAAACTAAAGAAAAGACAAAAAAAAAACACAGCAAGATCGTCGGCGTTATTACTTGCCGAAATCGAAGTTTTTCCGGGCATCGTACTAGAAGAGAATTGTCAAAACTACTTTATTGGACATCAATTTAGGGTAGAATATACATATATCTTTACGAGAATGCCTTTTATAATCGCCGACCCCAACTTAGTCATTCATGGGCGATTACTAGAATAAATTAGGTATTAACCTGATTACACCCAAGTGTTAGTGCAAAGCTGGTGTGTCTACTTTAAAGACATTCTAGTTGAACCCGTTGAAAGGTTTGACCAGCCTAAATTGAGTAATCTGTATTGTACTTTTCATATTACTAAGGGATAAAGCATTTTTTTTAACTCATTGAGATATGAAAACTCAAAATCTATTCACACTGTATGAATACGTGAAGCGGTTTCATACAAAAGCTTTATATAACATAATTAGGTTTCTAGTTTCACACCTCCATGAATTAAAAACTAATACATTCATTATTATATCTAATTATTTAGCATCCTCAATCAAAAGTTTTCTTTTAAATGAGGCAGATTGCTTTTGGAACTACTTTGGTCGCTATGTTTCCATAGCAATAGGATTTGTATTTGAAAATGAAAAATGATTATATGAAGCAAAGAAATTTCCACACCCATTCCTCAAATACTGTAGTGATCATTTGTTAAAATACTAAAAATACAGGTTTTTCTTCTATTTTTTACATTAGAAATTAGTTTCCCCACTCTGTAACCATAGCAACGTGATAAAATTTAAAAAGAAATAGGTTCCTAGTTTCTTTTAAGTAAATGAATATATATCCTTTGTTGAAATCACAGTTTTTCAATGACAAAAATGCAGTTTTACAAAAAAAGAAGGTTGATGCACGCCCTTGTTACTATGGAAACATTTCTACTGGTTGCCTTGGAAGTAGATTTTCCTCTTGATTCCGTTCTCTTACATTTACAATCAATAATTAGACAAATAAATTAATCTAAGACTGAGGTAAAGCTTAAAGGTATGTCATTTCTTGAAATTTTCAATAAGAATAAAATGGTTGCTATGGCAACAGTCTAAAGTCAGAATCAATTTTATTTGTCTTTTTCTTCATCTCCACATCATAAGGATTGAAAGAAGTCATGTTTTAATTAAAATTGAAATAGGGCCATTTTTACCCCTTAATGAACCTAGCCCTTTTCCTGCGATTTGAGTGTAGTTGTAGGGGTTTTATTTATTTATTTTATAGCCTTTTAGAATGGTTAAGTTGAGTGTTTTGAATGAGTTATTGGAGAACTGATCTAGCAATTTAGAATGGTTTAAGAGAGTGTTTGGAGTGAGTGATTGAGGCGATGACCGAGCAATTTAGAATGGTTAAAGTGAGTGTTTGGAATTGGAGCACTGGTCGAGCAATTTCGAATGGTTGTGATCGAGGTGACGTTGTCACTAACTGCACTAGCCCAGTTTCACTGATAGCTCTACAAATAATTCTAAATGTATTGCTTGACTATTCAGTATAAACAACGTTTGTGCGTCATGTACACACAAACTTGTTGTAAATTTAACATGTACACAGGCTTGTTTATAGCAAGGAACATCCTTAAACGCTCATGTCTAAATCCATCTCTTTCCAGGAACGTCTATTTAATTGCTTTGACACGAAATTCAAACATCTATCAATTCCGAAATCATCCGAGACAGAAACATTAGGGAGTATCAGATATAGGTCGACCTTCTCTTTCAGATAAATCTAATCAAATCTGTTTCTGGTCAAATTGAGTGTTAATATCACAGGGGATACGTTTCATTTCTTATCTTAGACTGTCATTAGCATAGTTAGATAAACTTAGAATTGCTTATGGAATTAGCATCGTATTGCGAATGGTCAATTTCGAGTCAGTTAGCCCTGTCGGTAACAAATTGGGTTCGCAAACCTGTGCCCTCAGTTCGATACCCTAGTCGGCAAACTTTCATCCAACATTTTCAGATTAACACTTTCCTGTTTTACAAAATTTTGGACCTATCCAAATTCAAAGGTTTTGCAGACGAAAATGTAAAGTGGATTTAATTTGAAAAATAACCATTCAGTAGGGTAGAAAATAGTGTGGAAAAAGAAGAAATTGCTTGTCCGAGCGCAATTTCTTCTTTTTTCACAATGTTTACTCTATCATAAAATCAGAGGCACGTTAAAAGCAGGGATTAAACAGCAAAGGGTTAAAGTCTCCCGCTAATTGATGAATGATAAGTCTGAACAGATTCAACACAAAACACCAACACTGTTTTGCAATGTATGACCAAAACCGGTTTTGCATCTCAACATGTTTAGACAAATATTAACGCGGGGAATGAAAAAGTAGTACGCCAAAGTTGGATTGACATACGATGGTTGTTCTGCTTGAGAAAAGAACTGCCGAATGAAAAAATAGATAAATGGTTTTCACCGCCTGGTTCATACACATGTAAATAGATTTTCAAAAACTGTGATTTAGTTTTGGTCAGAAACGTCTTTAAAATAACAAACCCGGCAAATACCCAGTGGAATGAAGCCATAGTTACAAAAACCTTGTTGATGACAAATTCATTCAATGCCATAATTATACAGTATGCTCAAAGGGATTGCAGTTTTTGACAGCTGTTCCCAGTAGAACTTTATTCACATTCAAATTTGGAATTTGCTATTTTAGCAATTTGTCGTTCCAATATGTTATGAATAAAAGAAGTCTGGCTAGTGTCAGAAATAAGAAGAAATACAGTTAGTTATATCGAGAACTGACAATCAATCCGATCAAAATCATTCTAATTCGATCACTCAGCGCTCAATTCATTCATTCTCCACATATCGTAATACGTTTCATGAAAGGTGCATTCATTATACATGGGATGTTGTTCACTCACTCAAACCGCTTAAAAACGCTCAAATATATTAAAAAAATATAGTATCAACAACGTCATTCAAAATAAAGTGGGGTTGAGAAAAATCGCGATTTCAACGACATTATTCAAATTCTTACAGTTTCTATAAGAAATTAGAAGCTATGTATAAAACTTGAATGAATTTTTTATTCAAGGGGGTAATCAGTATCGCAAATTTTGTTTATTCCTAACAAAATTTGCGATAAAGGATTTCCTCCTATTAAAAATTCACTCAAACTCGCTGTACACACTCATCCAATTTCATTCCGGAATCATTCCAAAATTATTCACCTGGTAAATTTCAACTTAATTCGCTTTTCTCCCACTTACATATAGTCAATTTACTTGCCGCCATTAACTGTACAACCCTTAGTACTCGATCATTAGAGAAGTGTACGGGTCCGCATTTCGCGCAAAATCTGTTACCACTCTTATATTTCCACTTATTTATTGCAATATTTTTCGGAAGGTATCTCTGCATTACAAAACTTGTTGTATACAATGCCTAAACCAGAAAGCTATGGCGTCGCGCACGCTAATGCTTAACATGTTGTTACGTCGATTTTGTCATTTAGACGTTATTACATCATATTTTTATGAAGCGCTTCTTGTTTATCGCATGTAGATATTGTCATGCGCACTTAATTTTACAATTGCATATATATAAGTTATATTCCGAATAAGACAGAATAAACATTTTTTCTGCTGGAAGAATTTCTACTATCAGCCGGCTAAAATCATTTTATCTTGGATTACTTAAAAAGCACAGAGTGTAATGTAAAAAGGTACGACGTTAAAAATTATACATTTTTGAAAAGTGTGTCCACACAGCCAAATCTGAATAATTTTGATATTTTTAAACATATCTGTATCGAATTTTTCCTTGAGATTGTACGAAAAGATAATATTTCAAAAATGTAGATTGATTTATGATAATCATTTTGATTGTGAAATGCGGTAGCGAAGCATTTTGAAAACCGGCTATAAAATTTGCGAATGTAAAAAATTGTGTCCACACATATAATCTTTCTTTATTTTTTTGTATATGTATTTTTATTTTTAACCACATTAATGAAAACAAGAAAAATAATATTTTCATATTTAAATTTCACAAAATTTCATTTATTATTAAATCTCTACCAATTGTTCGTTATTTTTCTTACGGCAATTAAGCGTGTGAAGTTGGCAGGACATTAGACATTAGACATTAGACATTCGGCCCAATGTCTAAAAGGGGAATTAGACATTCAAAAATGAATGTCTAAATGCCAAAATTAGACATTAGACATTCGATTAGACATTCGATCAAACCCTCTCTTGAATGTCTAAATGCCTCATTTAGACATTCGTTTAGACATTCGACCGAATCCTCGTTTGAATGTCTAAATGTCTCATTTAGACATTAGACATTTGTTTAGACATTCGACCGAATCCTCGTTTGAATGTCTAAATGTCTGCATTAGACATTAGACATTCGTTTAGACATTCGACCGAACCCGCTTTTGAATGTCTAAATGCCTGAATTAGACATTAGACATTCGATTAGACTTTCGATTAAACCCTCTCTCCAATGTCTAAATACCTCATTTAGACATTAGACATTCGATTAGACATTCGATCAAACCCTCTCTTGAATGTCTAAATGCCTCATTTAGACATTCGTTTAGACATTCGACCGAATCCTCGTTTGAATGTCTAAATGTCTCATTTAGACATTAGACATTCGTTTAGACATTCGACCGAATCCTCGTTTGAATGTCTAAATGTCTGCATTAGACATTAGACATTCGTTTAGACATTCGACCGAACCCGCTTTTGAATGTCTAAATGCCTGAATTAGACATTCGATTAGACTTTCGATTAAACCCTCTCTCCAATGTCTAAATACCTCATTTAGACATTAGACATTCGATTAGACATTCGATCAAACCCTCTCTTGAATGTCTAAATGCCTCATTTAGACATTCGTTTAGACATTCGACCGAATCCTCGTTTTTATGTCTAAATGTCTCATTTAGACATTAGACATTCGTTTAGACATTCGACCGAATCCTCGTATGAATGTCTAAATGTCTGCATTAGACATTAGACATTCGTTAAGACATTCGACCGAACCCGCTTTTGAATGTCTAAATGCCTGAATTAGACATTAGACATTCGATTAGACTTTCGATTAAACCCTCTCTCCAATGTCTAAATACCTCATTTAGACATTAGACATTCGATTAGACATTCGATCAAACCCTCTCTTGAATGTCTAAATGCCTCATTTAGACATTCGTTTAGACATTCGACCGAATCCTCGTTTGAATGTCTAAATGTCTCATTTAGACATTAGACATTCGTTTAGACATTCGACCGAATCCTCGTTTGAATGTCTAAATGTCTGCATTAGACATTCGTTTAGACATTCGACCGAACCCGCTTTTGAATGTCTAAATGCCTGAATTAGACATTAGACATTCGATTAGACTTTCGATTAAACCCTCTCTCCAATGTCTAAATACCTCATTTAGACATTAGACATTCGATTAGACATTCGATCAAACCCTCTCTTGAATGTCTAAATGCCTCATTTAGACATTCGTTTAGACATTCGACCGAATCCTCGTTTGAATGTCTAAATGTCTCATTTAGACATTAGACATTCGTTTAGACATTCGACCGAATCCTCGTATGAATGTCTAAATGTCTGCATTAGACATTAGACATTCGACCGAACCCGCTTTTGAATGTCTAAATGCCTGAATTAGACATTAGACATTCGATTAGACTTTCGATTAAACCCTCTCTCCAATGTCTAAATACCTCATTTAGACATTAGACATTCGATTAGACATTCGATCAAACCCTCTCTTGAATGTCTAAATGCCTCATTTAGACATTCGTTTAGACATTCGACCGAATCCTCGTTTGAATGTCTAAATGTCTCATTTAGAGCTTAGACATTCGTTTAGACATTCGACCGAATCCTCGTATGAATGTCTAAATGTCTGCATTAGACAATAGACATTCGTTTAGACATTTGACCGAACCCGCTTTTTAATGTCTAAATGCCTGAATTAGACATTAGATTAGACTTTCGATTAAACCCTCTCTCCAATGTCTAAATACCTCATTTAGACATTAGACATTCGTTTAGACATTCGACCGAATCCTCGTTTGAATTTCTAAATGTCTCAATTAGACTTCAGACATTCGTTTAGACATTCGACCGAATCCTCGTTTGAATGTCTAAATGTCTCAATTAGACATCAGACATTCGTTTAGACATCCGACCGAATCCTCGTTTGAATGTCTAAATGACTGAATTAGAGATTAGACATTCGTTAAGACATTCGACCGAATCCTCGTTTGAATGTCTAAATGTCTCATTTAGACATTAGACATTCGTTTAGACATTCGACCGAATCCTCGTTTGAATGTCTAAATGTCTCATTTAGACATTAGACATTCGTTTAGACATTCGACCGAATCCTCGTTTGAATGTCTAAATGTCTCATTTAGACATTAGACATTCGTTTAAACATTCGACCGAATACTCGTTTGAATGTCTAAATATCTCATTTAGACATTCGTTTAGACATTCGACCGAACCCCCTTTTGAATGTCTAAATGTCTGAATTAGACATTAGACATTCGATTAGACATTCGATTAAACCCTCTCTCGAATGTCTAAATGCCTCAATTAGACATTAGACATTCGTTTAGACATTCGACCGAATCATCGTTTGAATGTCTAAATGTCTCAATTAGACATTAGACATTCGTTTAGACATTCGACCGAACCCCCTTTTGAATGTCTAAATGCCCGAATTAGACATTAGACATTCGATTAAACCCTCTGTCGAATGTCTAAATGCCTCATTTAGACATTAGACATTCGTTTAGACATTCGACCGAATCCTCGTTTGAATGTCTAAATGTCTCAATTAGACATTCGTTTAGACATTCGACCGAACCCCCTTTTGAATGTCTAAATGCCTGAATTAGACATTAGACATTCGATTAGACATTCGATTAAACCCTCTCTCGAATGTCTAAATGCCTCATTTAGACATTAGACATTCGTTTAGACATTCGACCGAACCCGCTTTTGAATGTCTAAATGCCTGAATTAGACATTAGACATTCGATTAGACTTTCGATAAAACCCTCTCTCCAATGTCTAAATACCTCATTTAGTTATTAGATTAGACATTCGATTAAACCCTCTCTCGAATGTCTAAATGCCTCATTTAGACATTAGACATTCGTTTAGACATTCGACCGAATCCTCGTTTGAATGTCTAAATGTCTCAATTAGACATTAGACATTCGTTTAGACATTCGACCGAACCCCCTTTTGAATGTCTAAATGCCTGAATTAGACATTAGACATTCGATTAGATATTCGATTAAACCTTCTCTCGAATGTCTAAATGCCTCATTTAGACATTAGACATTCGTTTAGACATTCGACCGAACCCGCTTTTGAATGTCTAAATGCCTGAATTAGAAATTAGACATTCGATTAGACTTTCGATTAAACCCTCTCTCCAATGTCTAAATACCTCATTTAGACATTAGACATTCGATTAGACATTCGATTAAACCCTCTCTCGAATGTCTAAATGCCTCAATTAGACATTAGACATTCGTTTAGACATTCGACCGAATCCTCGTTTGAATGTCTAAATGTCTCAATAGACATTAGACATTCGTTTAGACATTCGACCGAACCCCCTTTTGAATGTCTCAATGCCCGAATTAGACATTAGACATTCGATTAAACCCTCTGTCGAATGTCTAAATGCCTCATTTAGACATTAGACATTCGTTTAGACATTCGACCGAATCCTCGTTTGAATGTCTAAATGTCTCAATTAGACATTCGTTTAGACATTCGACCGAACCCCCTTTTGAATGTCTAAATGCCTGAATTAGACATTAGACATTCGATTAGACATTCGATTAAACCCTCTCTCGAATGTCTAAATGCCTCATTTAGACATTAGACATTCGTTTAGACATTCGACCGAACCCGCTTTTGATTGTCTAAATACCTGAATTAGACATTAGACATTCGATTAGACTTTCGATAAAACCCTCTCTCCAATGTCTAAATACCTCATTTAGACATTAGATTAGACATTCGATTAAACCCTCTCTCGAATGTCTAAATGCCTCATTTAGACATTAGACATTCGTTTAGACATTCGACCGAATCCTCGTTTGAATGTCTAAATGTCTCAATTAGACATTAGACATTCGTTTAGACATTCGACCGAACCCCCTTTTGAATGTCTAAATGCCTGAATTAGACATTAGACATTCGATTAGATATTCGATTAAACCTTCTCTCGAATGTCTAAATGCCTCATTTAGACATTAGACATTCGTTTACACATTCGACCGAACCCGCTTTTGAATGTCTAAATGCCTGAATTAGAAATTAGACATTCGATTAGACTTTCGATTAAACCCTCTCTCCAATGTCTAAATACCTCATTTAGACATTAGACATTCGTTTAGACATTCGACCGAATCCTTGTTTGAATGTCTAAATGTCTCAATTAGACATTAGATATTCGTTTAGACATTCGACCGAATTCCCTTTTGAATGTCTAAATGCCTGAATTAGACATTAGACATTCGATTAAACCCTCTGTCGAATGTCTAAATGCCTCATTTAGACATTAGACATTCGTTTAGACATTCGACCGAATCCTCGTTTGAATGTCTAAATGTCTCAATTAGACATTAGACATTCGTTTAGACATTCGACCGAACCCCCTTTTGAATGTCTAAATGCCTGAATTAGACATAAGACATTCGATTAAACCCTCTGTCGAATGTCTAAATGCCTCATTTAGACATTAGACATTCGTTTAGACATTCGACCGAACCCCCTTTTGAATGTCTAAATGCCCGAATTAGACATTAGACATTCGATTAAACCATCTGTCGAATGTCTAAATGCCTCATTTAGACATTAGACATTCG
Organism: Fragum whitleyi; assembly: GCA_948146395.1. NCBI lineage: Eukaryota > Metazoa > Mollusca > Bivalvia > Cardiida > Cardiidae > Fragum > Fragum whitleyi. The sequence goes on from OX411553.1 coordinate 29,034,849, forward strand.
TTTAGACATTCGACCGAATCCTCGTTTGAATGTCTAAATGTCTCAATTAGACATTCGTTTAGACATTCGACCGAACCCCCTTTTGAATGTCTAAATGCCTGAATTAGACATTAGACATTCGATTAGACATTCGATTAAACCCTCTCTTGAATGTCTAAATGCCTCATTTAGACATTAGACATTCGTTTAGACATTCGACCGAACCCGCTTTTGAATGTCTAAATGCCTGAATTAGACATTAGACATTCGATTAGACTTTCGATTAAACCCTCTCTCCAATGTCTAAATACCTCATTTAGACATTAGATTAGATGATTAAACCCTCTCTCGAATGTCTAAATGCCTCATTTAGACATTAGACATTCGTTTAGACATTCGACCGAATCCTCGTTTGAATGTCTAAATGTCTCAATTAGACATTAGACATTCGTTTAGACATTCGACCGAACCCCCTTTTAAATGTCTAAATGCCTGAATTAGACATTCGATTAGATATTCGATTAAACCTTCTCTCGAATGTCTAAATGCCTCATTTAGACATTAGACATTCGTTTAGACATTCGACCGAACCCGCTTTTGAATGTCTAAATGCCTGAATAAGAAATTAGACATTCGATTAGACTTTCGATTAAACCCTCTCTCCAATGTCTAAATACCTCATTTAGACATTAGACATTCGTTTAGACATTCGACCGAATCCTCGTTTGAATGTCTAAATGTCTCAATTAGACATTAGATATTCGTTTAGACATTCGACCGAATTCCCTTTTGAATGTCTAAATGCCTGAATTAGACATTAGACATTCGATTAAACCCTCTGTCGAATGTCTAAATGCCTCATTTAGACATTAGACATTCGTTTAGACATTCGACCGAATCCTCGTTTGAATGTCTAAATGTCTCAATTAGACATTAGACATTCGTTTAGACATTCGACCGAACCCCCTTTTGAATGTCTAAATGCCTGAATTAGACATTAGACATTCGATTAAACCCTCTGTCGAATGTCTAAATGCCTCATTTAGACATTAGACATTCGTTTAGACATTCGACCGAACCCCCTTTTGAATGTCTAAATGCCCGAATTAGACATTAGACATTCGATTAAACCATCTGTCGAATGTCTAAATGCCTCATTTAGACATTAGACATTCGTTTAGACATTCGACCGAATCCTCGTTTGAATGTCTAAATGTCTCAATTAGACATTCGTTTAGACATTCGACCGAACCACCTTTTGAATGTCTAAATGCCTGAATTAGACATTAGACATTCGATTAGACATTCGATTAAACCCTCTCTCGAATGTCTAAATGCCTCATTTAGACATTAGACATTCGTTTAGACATTCGACCGAACCCGCTTTTGAATGTCTAAATGCCTGAATTAGACATTAGACATTCGATTAGACTTTCGATTAAACCCTCTCTCCAATGTCTAAATACCTCATTTAGACATTAGATTAGACATTCGATTAAACCCTCTCTCGATATCTAAATGCCTCATTTAGACATTAGACATTCGTTTAGACATTCGACCGAATCCTCGTTTGAATGTCTAAATGTCTCAATTAGACATTAGACATTCGTTTAGACATTCGACCGAACCCCCTTTTGAATGTCTAAATGCCTGAATAAGACATTAGACATTTGATTAGACATTCGATTAAACCTTCTCTCGAATGTCTAAATGCCTCATTTAGACATTAGACATTCGTTTAGACATTCGACCGAACCCGCTTTTGAATGTCTAAATGCCTGAATTAGACATTAGACATTCGATTAGACATTCGATTAAACCCTCTCTCGAATGTCTAAATGCCTCATTTAGACATTAGACATTCGTTTAGACATTCGACCGAATCCTCGTTTGAATGTCTAAATGTCTCAATTAGACATTCGTTTAGACATTCGACCGAACCCCCTTTTGAATGTCTAAATGCCTGAATTAGACATTAGACATTCGATTAGACATTCGATTAAACCTTCTCTCGAATGTCTAAATGCCTCGTTTAGACATTAGACATTCGTTTAGACATTCGACCGAACCCGCTTTTGAATGTCGAAATGCCTGAATTAGACATTAGACATTCCATTAGACATTCGATTAAACCCTCTCTCGAATGTCTAAATGCCTCATTTAGACATTAGACATTCGTTTAGACATTTCACCGAATCCTCGTTTGAATGTCTAAATGTCTCAATTAGACATTAGACATTCGTTTAGACATTCGACCAAATCCTCGTTTGAATGTCTAAATGTCTCATTTAGACATTAGACATTCGTTTAGACATTCGACCGAACCCCCTTTTGTATGTCTAAATGCCTGAATTAGACATTAGACATTCGTTTAGACATTCGACCGAATCCTCGTTTGAATGTCTAAATGGCTGAATTAGACATTAGACATTCGTTTAGACATTCGACCGAATCCTCGTTTGAATGTCTAAATGTCTCAATTAGACATTCGTTTAGACATTCGACCGAATCCTCGTTTGAATGTCTAAATGCCTGAATTAGACATTAGACATTCGATTAGACATTCGATAAAACCCTCTCTCGAATGTCTAAATGCCTCATTTAGACATTAGACATTCGTTTAGACATTCGACCGAATCCTCGTTTGAATGTCTAAATGTCTCAATTAGACATTAGACATTTGTTTAGACATTCGACCGAACCCCCTTTTAAATGTCTAAATGCCTGAATTAGACATTAGATTACACATTCGATCGAACACGTTCTTGAAAGTCTAAATAACCAAATTAACCAACTTTATGGCTGTGTAACGCTAAATTTCGTTCCTGCAGCTTGAATAAAGTCGTAGATAAGAAAATCTGGTCATTAATCAAAAGCTTGCTTTTCTCTTCCAGACATAATCTAAAACTATGCACATTTTCTTTCTATATCACTAATTACATCAAATCAAAGTGCTGTCAGCACTGTAAATCGGACATACTTGATAGGCTGGGATAGTGCAATAGTTCGCCCATCAAAAGGGCTCAAATTTAGACAATAAAAGTTGGTAAAATCTTTGCCCAATTTATGAGTTTTATGTCTTAACACTCCATCTTTTCGAGGACATCGCCAGCTCATCCAACCTTGTGGTCCGATTTTGAAAGTTTGCTGATTCAATAGCCCACGGCTAGTCTAAAATATTTCTTAGCAGATTTTTACGTTGTTATAATGAGCACGCGCCAAGCTAAAAGCTTGTCTGTTAATTTTATTCCTCTCTCTATAGAGTTTAAAAGCCTGTTTAGCAACAAACATTTTTCATTAAACTATTTACAATTTTGATAACCAACATGTTTGTTTTTCAAGCATTGGGTTTTCCCAAATACTGTAAATGCATTTTCCCTGAAGAAACACGTGAAATCGCCAACTATGCTATTTATATCTTTGGTTTCTGACCAATCAATTAAATCTAGCAGCACTCTATTATTATTCATGAGTTGTTCTAAAAATAGATCGCTCTAACTGCTATCCTATATCAGTTTATCGCATGTTTTTGTCGGTTTATTTGTTGTTGAATAATTTTTCTTCATTCTCAAATTTGAAATTATTGAAATTAGGATTGGAGCGTGATCAGATTGCTCATTGAAATCAAATATTTCAAAATTACAAAATTATTTCTATTTGTGAACACATGCGAACAAAAAGTAAACTTCCCACGCTTCCGATTTGAGTGCAGACGACTATTGACCAATGACAAACAAGATAATTGACACATTTCGAGCAGACGATGTCCATTTGCATCTACCACGTGGTCTGAATTTACGGGTGGGTTTTGACCGAGGTATAATCATAACAGAATTTGATTGGTTGTCAGCCCTACAACTGGTAAATGACCGTTCGAGAAAAACATCAGAGCAGTTATATTGTAAGTGCTACAAATTAATTATACAGTTAACCTATTGTACATTTCAACTCCTTTCCTAAACCGAAAATCTTGTTATAAACACTGAAAATACTAACTGGTATTATCCATTATTAATGCCATTATTAATTTATTTAATTTATAATTAGATTTTATGCAACAGCCTCTGTTTCTGAAAATATTTGAAGCATATAACTATTATGGCATTGTATCAGGAATAAGAACATTCTATTATGTTTTTACACTTGTGTTTTAATTTATTTAGATTGACAAATCTCACCTAGATGATACAATAACAATTCATGTTGAATGTAGTGCATTGTAAAGATTTTATTACTTATCTGTATGTATGTATAGTAAATTTATAAACAAAAAATATTACAGTAGAAGTAGATCTATGATAAAGATAGATCAAAATCACCCTTTATTGCCCATCTTATTAAGGCATCACTTAAATCATTTGTGACATCTTTTAGGTATTTTCAGGACATTGGACAACATTTTTTTTATGTTTGTCTTTCAAGGACACATTTGAATCAACACCTAAACACTCACAAAACTTTTGAAAATTTGGTACCCTAACCAATAATTAAACGTTATTATTCCAGCACAGATACATGTACCTGCCAGTTATACTTTATTTGGGAGTTAGGCAGTATATCTAGATAGATAGATCAACCCCATAGTAAAATATCTATTATTCATCTCTAAGCTTTTTCTATTTTGTTGACACTCTACATGTTTTTCTTAAACTTTAAACATTTCTGTATTGACGTAATGGTATTGCTGGACATATCACAGTGTCTATTTTAGGAATGGGAGTATGGGGGAGTTTGGTTAAAATTTGTCAACATTCATAAATGTTAACTCTTTCCTTGTGTAGAAAATCCTCGGTCACCTTCCAAAACAGAGGAGATTTTACAAAAGTATGTGCTAAAATGTGTGATTCCCCCTCATTGAATAGACACTGCTATCCATTGATGATTCCACTTTAGGCCAACACAGACTTAGAATGAGATCAAAACCAGATAACACCAAGTCAAATTTTACCAAATGCAGACTTTTATCCAAAGCAAACTCTGTAATATGTTGATTTTAGTCCATTTAATCTGAGATTTATCCAATTTTGATTGTGTCCCCTGATTTTGAGATTTCAGAATGTCTAACCTTAAGTAGGCTTAACAATTCAATAAAATAATGCAAAGAAAAAAATTGACAAAGGGACATAAATCTTACAGAATTGTTTTCAGATTTATTCCCCTTGATTGTCTGGGCATTTCTTGTGATGGTTAATACATATGCCAAGTTTCATGAAATTAAATTCAATAACAATAGAGGGCAAACTAATTTCAGGCCCGGATGGAACCTGTTGTGTTTTTTTCATCTTGAAACCAGCCCTGCGTTCAGGCTGAAAGATGTTGCAATCTGTTTTCAAAACTATATCCCACTTTACACACAAGTGCACAATTATAAACCGTTTTATCATCCTCAATGCAGGGCTGGTTTTAAAGCTGAAAAACAACAAGTCGGACCTGAAATAAGATGACCCAGAGATATGATCAAGGTTTGAAGTTTGTCAAACAACAGCACCAACGCAAACACCTAGACGTACCAAGGCAAGATGCTGAAAATACTTTGGATTTTCTCTGAAATTAACATATTGTGAAGAAAATAACGGATAACCTACATTGAATATTTCGTTTTCATCTTAGTAAGCGTTTCGCACAGAACGCATGGCAGATTATGCAACTCATTGAAGTTTAAATGATTAAATTGGTTTATCTATGGACAGAGTAAAATTAACCCAATTCTTAGTAAACATATCATACCCTATAAACAAAGTCACAAGTTTTTGTCAATAGGAGCAGCTAATCACAACAATAAGAGCATCAAAAATAAACTTTTACATACCCTGACATTGATCCATTTTTGATGCTGAAAACGGAGACTCAAATGGCGCGGTTTTGTCACGTGATTGCCCGTGTTCAAATTAGACTATACATTTAGTGGCTCCATAGACTATAAGGCCTGTCTTCCAACATATAGTCGTGATAGTCGACCTGTCCTCAGTCAACTCGTGGCAGTTTTGGTAAACTTGTTCCCCACACATAGTCAAATCGTTCCCTAAAAAATTTTTTCCTCGGTTAACTCGTTCCCACCAAAAGAACCGTATTATTAAATGGATATTTTAACGGATTTATTCCTAAAACATTGTTTCGAAGAACCAGAAAACAACGTTAACCTAAGCAGATGAATCTATGCAATTTACAGACTTTGTGTTTGAATATTTATTGTGCCAAAACAAATCAGTTTTCAACTAATGAAAATGGAGCGGTCAAAATACGGTCAAACACTAACAAATCCATAAACTATGCTTCTTTAACTGAAATACCGTCAATACGCCGGTTTAAATTCTCTCTCTCTCTCTCTCTCTCTCTCTCTCTCTCTCTCTCTCTCTCTCTCTCTCTCTCTCTCTCTCTCTCTCTCTCTCTCTCTCTCTCTCTCTCTCTCTCTTCCCTTTTTTATTCACGAAGTTTCAATTTCACAATCCCACATTTTTTTTCATAGTGTTTGTGAATTGCAATAACATTATGCGCCAAGTGATAAATCTTTCACAATTTTTTTATTCCTTTACAAAAATATATTTCGTGTTTTGTTTTGTTTTGGAAAGAAGTATCTTATTTTCATTTCTTAATTTTAAATATAAAATACGGAATAATTTTAACTGCTATTACGACATTTCGGTCGCAGCTTGAACCATTTTTTATATAGAGAAATAAAAAATTACCTTTGAGAAAATACTGTATATCAACTTTAAAAAAAAAAAGAAAAAAAACTACAAAAGAACACACGACTTTTAACAAAGGCACATTATTGTCTGCAAAAGAATTGTCTTTCGCCATCTTTCAATGACTTCTATCAAGATTTGCTACACGAACAAGAGATTTCATTCTAGACAATTTGAGGGAAAAGGGAGGTAAACCAATATCAGTTCATAATTCATTCAAGACCCACTAATCGAGGGTATAAGAATTTTAAAACAAGTTAAACATAATTAACAAAATGAAATGCTATAAGTGATGAACACAGAAAGACAGAAAAAAATTCTTTCTGAACATTTGGGTTGAATGTATTTCTTTTAAAGACAAGTTTAGCTTTCAAATACAAAAAATTTAGTCAGGAGATATTGCATTAAGGCCTTCTGTCCATTAATTACATATACAGATGCGACCACCCTACAAAGCCCATGTTCCTTATTAAACAGGCAATAGCTAACCTTATTTTGAAAACCGAATTCTGTTTGTCTCAAAACCAATTCCCAAATACAACAAGTTAGTTTCCAATGGTATGGGAAGGTTTCAAGAATTCAATCATGAAATCTACTGTGATAGAGTCAAAATTAATTTACAGAATTTTGCTAAACGTATTGTAGTATTGTATTCAGATGCATTAAAAAGATCCTGAATTTTTTAAGTATTATGACTTCTTAAATATTCTGACGGAATATTTTCTTTCCTCTCAGATTTCAAAAAGTCATATACAAAGATGTAGTGGTATTCATCTCCCGATTTGGCACAATTACACAGCTTACATATTCTAGCATCTCTAGCTATTCCGAAAAACCTGCCCTTTTCAATAGGAAGTTTATAATTAATACATTTATACAAACGTACTTACTAAGAGAAATTCTCAAATTTGTAGGAAGATTAGTCAAATAATTCTCAAATTCATGGTTCTGTTTGAAAATTCTATAATTTTGACATTTGGGAGGATTAAAAACAGAGTTATACCAGTCCTGTTAAATTGGTCAATTAATCTACTTTTGACTATTTTAGCCAGATAAAAGTTATCATTTACATTTTGCAATAACCAATATCCAGAGAAAACCAAAATCATTCAATGTATCTTCCACACAATCAAGCCAATTAAAATTTTGGAGATTTTGAGTATGCATTTTAAGTATAAGTTTTTACACATGATATCTCATCTTGTTTACCACATACTTATCTTTTCCAAAAACCGATAATGCGAGATTTAATCATAATGACAGAAGGATAATGACCTACAGAACCACAGGGTATAACGTGCCACGCCGACACCAGCAGGTTCGTGGACACCTGATCGATTTTTTCGATACGGACCTAACAGTGAAGGAAGTTTTTGGTTGATTTGTAAACAAAAATAATCATTTTCATTTCAAATTTAGTATCTCTGTCGATATAAATGGAAATAAAAGTAGAGGGTAACAACTAAGCAAAATGAGCTAGTTATAGCCATAGGAGGGAATGACTTTGCTTGTTTTTTAGGTTTGGCATTAATTCTTTGTCAAAGAACCTGACTATTTTTCATTGTTTGTGATTGTCTAGGAGAATTTATGTATCCTCTACACGCATACCAAATTTCTCGGCGAAAGATCCACATAAAGCAAAGATATTAGTACCTTTATGGGCCTTGGTAACTGAAAATATGATAACAAGACACCCCCTGAATTTTTAGCGATTGGAAATCGACACCAGAGTTAAAAGAATTTCTTATAACTCGACACCTACCTTAAAATCATCTCTATTTCTCCCTAAACGATCGTGTACTAACCGTTAACGCAGCAGTTTCTGTACATTTCAGCTTATAAAGGCTCGATGATTAATTTAGGAGCTTATTCAAACCAATCCCGTAAATTTCAGCACTTATTTATACCGTTCTGCCCATAATACATTTGACCAAGTTGGCAAACTCCGTTTGAATATTTGTATTCACAAATGCGATCTATAAAACGTTCATAGGACGTTGAATCTCGTGAAATCGTATATCCATTTCTTTACTTATATCGGGTATATATCGTTTTCACGCCTCCTGTTCCTGTTACGTGTATATTCCTTTGCATCTGAATGAGGAAAAAATAAGCGGTTGGCCTAAAGAGCATATATTAAGCTTGCCTATGTGTATAACATGTTGGTTATACTGCGTCATTATAGATTAGATTTCATCAAAGGACAATCAAAAGTTGCCTTGCATTCAGGATACGAAAGCGCTCGCCGCGAACAATTTAATAGCGAGCAGTCTATCTTGAGCGCACGCAACGCAAGCGGGGTCCAAAAATGACCCGGTTGCTAGGCCACCAAAGTGACTCGGCTCAAAGCTTAATCCAAGAAAACACTTTTAGAATTATATAATGAATTAAAAAAATATTCATAGATTTAGCACTTCAGATGGTAAAATATCCGAACAAATCAAAAATCGCGAGATTTTCCGAAAAAGATCAGTAACATTGGTAAAGCTATCCGTTTGCTAAGCTAGTCACCTTGTGTCAATGATAGCCGATTATTTCAAGCGCCCATAGCAAGCATAAGTTCAGAATAGGAAAGCAAGAAAGTTTTCGCTAACGTTTGCAAGCGCTTTGCTTACCTGAATCAGTTTTGACTAATGTCTTTGTACGACTCGCTTCGGAAAGATTAACGTCTTAACGTTTTTTGTAAGAGTGTCAGAAATTATTAGCTTATGTGAATTATTTTTCTATACCTAGCAATTTTAATTTTTATTTGAATGCTTTTTCATTGTCCCTTTTCGCGTAAATACAGCAAAAGTCGCGTGACATAGTTCTCTTTAATTCTTCTTTAATTAATAAATGCAGTTAATTACTTTGTGAAATTGACACCAAGCGCGAGCTAAACCACTCAAAATCACTCGCTCACATCTCCAATCATTCATTCCCAACACTCACACACAACATTCAGAAACGCTACAAAACCACTAAAGAGATTGGACCAACAACTGCATTCAAAATTAATATAGCTAGACAAAAGCACAATTTCACTAAAATAATTGAAATTATAAGGGTGATGCAAAACCCTTGGGTGACACTCTTTCGAACATGTTATGATTTCTTTTATTCAATGAAAAAACAAGACTTTAATGGACTTCGCTATTTCTATGGAAACGAAATAATAATTCTTCTAAATACGAAATAATTTTTATGCCGTTAACTCCTTTCCTATATTCTTCAAACTTAAATTAGCCTACGCATATGTATGATATGTTTTTTTTCTGTTATGCAATGAATTCACCTAGCATTTTCAATAGCTTTTCGATTATTGTCGTTCATTTATTGGTGAGAGAAAAATGATGCGTGTCAGATGGTAATGGTTGTATAAAAGTTGTGCGCGACAGGGCTACACGTTACTAACTGAGCTAGAAAATATGGATGGGTATAAAAAATACAGTCTTTGTCAGGTTTTTGGTAAAGTGCGGAACAGTATATTTCTCTCAAATGGCCCTTTTGGGTCATAGCAACTATACCTCGTTCGCCTTCTTTCGGCTTATATTTTAAAATTTATTCCATTTATTGTAATGACTTGAATATTCGTAAAAAATATTGTGTTTGTAAGTTTAATCTTATTTTTTGAAAAACTAAGCTAAAATCGAATGAGAAACAGATTTTTGACGCTTTCCAGTGTGTTAACAAGATTTCTAGGGTGACTATCATTAGGTAATTTCACCACAAACCAGTGCGCTTACCAATTAGAATCCATTTTTGAAGATCAAGTGGTATGAGACATTCAATCTGGTACCATCATACCGTTGGTGATATCCCATACCATGGTATCATGCGCGAAAGAGATTATCCAAACCAATCAATTCTAAAGCATTCACTTATCGTCTTATATTATTCATTGGAGAAAAAAGAATAATGTTTCGCTTTATAGTGTGAAATCCATATACATAGATATTCATCTCATTGTATGACGTTGTTATTATACTTCTTTGAATTCAAACAGCACGATTATCACTTTCCATCCTCGTTTTTGTGTGTTTGTATGTTTGGGGATTACCGCTACTTTTAAAAATCTTGAAGTTATATCGCGGCGACTGGAACACCTAAATATCGACTCATGATATTTCCCACACCATTACTATCATTTCATCCTTTCCCAGTCATCAGCTGCTATCCCACATAAGTCTTCGATAATCAACCATCGTTTCGATCTCAATTAAACAATACTTTTGTGATCTTTCCAGTATACATGTGCTTACTTACAGAAAAAGTCTGAATAACTATGTTCTTGAGTGATGAGTCTTTAATCGTTTTTTATGACAAATTTCAAATGTGAGTTCCTGTAATGTGTATTGATATACTTAGGCTGTAGAAAGAATGACGATATGTGTATGGAATCATATCGGTTAATGTAAGTATTTATTAATAGCTGTGTGTCGTATTTATCCTTGTTTATCAGTATCATTATTATAAATTAAAGATCTAACGTAACTCAATCGCCCGTGGTCGCTTCATACGTATCGCGGAGTAGCAAACAACTCTTAGCCAAAACGAATATTCGAATATATTCGAATATTCAAAACGAATATTCGAATATGAATTTTGCTATTCGTTCCCATCCCTAGAATATACATGATCAGTAACAAAACAGATGCTACAAAACCAATATTGGCAAAGAAAGGGAAATACGATTTCACGAGATTCAACGTCCTATGAACGTTTTAAAGATCGCATTTATGAAGACAAATATTCACACGGAATTGGACAACTTGTTCAAATGTATTATGGGCATAACGGTAAATATAAGTGCTATAATTTACGGGATTGGTTTGAATATGCTCCTAAATTAATCATCGAGCCTTTACAAGCTGAAATGTACAGAAACTGCTCCGTTAACGGTTAGTAAACGATCGTTTAGGGGGAAATATAGATGATTTTAAGGTAGGTGTCGAGTTATAAGAAATTCTTTTAACTCTGGTGTCGATTTCCAATCGCTAAAAATTCAGGGGGTGTCTTGTTATCATATTTTCCGCTACCCAGGCCCATAAAAGTACTAATATCTTCGCTTTATGTTGATCTTTCGCCGAGAAATTTGGTATGCGTGTAGAGGATACATAAATGCTCTTAGCCAATTACAAACAAAGAGAATAGTCAGGTTGTTTGACAAAGAATTAATGACAAACCTAAAAAACAAGCAAAGTCAATCACTCCTAGAGCAAGAACTAGCTCATTTCGCTTAGTTGTTATCCTATCCTTTTGTTTCGTAAAAGAAGAACTATTTATCTCGACAGTGATACTAAAATTGAAATGAAAACGATTATTTTTGTTTTCAAATAAGTCAAAAACTTTGTCCACCGTTAGTTCCGAATTGGAAAAATCGATCAGGTATCCACGAACCTGCTGGTGTCGGCGTGGCACGTTATACCCTGTGAAAACAGCATTTGGTGTTGTTTTTTTAAAGCACATTGTCATTTTTGTAAAACGTCAAAAATAATGATTCAATAATTTAAGAATTTTCATAACCATAAACTTCTGCACCATATAGTAGAATCGGTACTACCATTCTTTCAAACATTTGCAACTGCATATCTAATGTAAGCGTTTTAATTTCTTTAAAGCACTAAACATAGCTTTTCTACCTTGTTCTAAAAGGTGAGTTTATGATTAACAATAAAAGTATTGTGTGTGAAAGTTACATCGAAGTATAAATTGCGCGCGATAATGCTATCATTGACACTTTTGTACCGATATTTTCTCAAGGTAGTGCAGGTTACTTATCGAATATGTAAACTACCTGTAATAATCTGATATAATAGAAATAAAATCCGTCACGTATGTAAATGACTGCGATGGCTCAGTGGATACGCATGCCAGACTATTATCTGATTATTACTTAAACGCTCCCGGTTCCTATCCTGTCAGCACCAGCAATGATTTTTATTTTTGTTTCAAGAAAATTAATTTTTTAGACCAGCAAATACACGCTGATAAATTTCTATTCTATGCATTTCCTATAAATTTCTATACATGTATTATACATGTATGATTAAATATACGGGATACTACATTTCGGAGAAAAAGATTTCAATTCTATGCGATAAAACATCGAATTATGAAACAATTGCCGTTGGTCTGAAATCGTTTTGGTAATTGCATTCAATTTACAAGAGTGCGATCTTTAAAATATTGAATCGTCCATTTGTCAAATCGTACTTTCAGCGTATTTGTAAGCTCGGCTTAATATTCATCTCCACGTTAAAGTTAATATAGCATAGATCTTTTCAATCTAAATAATACAAAAATAGTGCAGACAATTGAAGCATTTTTCAAAATCGGCACAACATTTAACATAATTCAAAGGAATGATATTTAATTATAAATTAGAAAAAAATATCACTTTTATGTCGCGATGCAGGATCGAACTTGGTCCGCTTGCTCAATATTCTGTGGTCCTTATCCACTCGACTACGCAACTGCGATAAACAAGTGTATGTTTTTTAGTATCATAAAGACAACTAATTAACATGAACATTATTTTCAACGTCATCATCAAAAAGCAAGTGTACATCATCTGTCAAATCAGACAGACCATCAAATCCATGAGAAATAAAATCTACAAGATCATTCAAAAATAAGGAGAAAAGTATTGGTGATAAATATTTCGGAAAAGGCCATCCGCTGCTCCGGCGGTATTAACCTATCATTGTGTGTCTGAATGCTTGTACCTATTACGTCATTGCTTTGATTAAACTGTAATTTATTACGCCTACCTTTTGAATACTTTGCTAAAACTCGACAAATGTACCTAAGTTTACCTTCATTTCAAGCATTCCGCTCAATCTTTCGGAACATCCCTCGTAGTAAGGGTTTAAAAACAAAGTCTGTTGCTTTTGTTTTAATGATGTAAAGAAACAACGCAGAAACAACGCAACTATTATTTGAAACCGAAAATGATGTTTTCTGGCCTCAGCAATGATTTTAAAATAAAACCCACTACTCAAAGTTTGCTAAGCAACAACACTTTTTTTTATACTATAATTTCACGAAACAATGACATTTGATTATAAGAATGTTGAAAAATGGTCGATTGTTATCAGTTTATCTAATTTTAAGAAGAAAAATAAAGCTTTATAATGATAAGAAGACTTTAAATGTAGACCCATTAGGTAGACCATAGAATTGGTCTGATTTCCTGTAAATTCAAAAAATGGAATTTGACCAAAAAGGGTGTTCTTTCAATTGGATTTCGCTCAATAACGAGTATGAGAGCCGGCACTGTCAATAACGGCCTGGCAGAACCTCTGACACTCCTGATTAAGGTGGAAGAGGACAATAGCGTTTATAGAGATGAATGCATATATATTGGTATCTATTTAAACGTCGTGTTAGCGCGATCTTAACGATGTATATTTTCTAACGTTCAATTTAGAATTAACGTTACCATGGCATCGTTGAATTGACGATTTCATGCGTTTTTTACACATGACCTTACGCGTTCTAAATCGCATACTACTACCGTAATTAATGTGATTCAATTCAATGAAATATACCAAAATGAGGTTGAATGAATTGTGAACATTAGCGTGTAATTAGAACATTGTTATATTTAAAGATATTTACACGAAATTGATTTAAAGTTAAATTTTCAATTTTTTGCGGCCGGAAAAATAGTTTTAAACTTATTTTTTGAAAAATTGTCCCGATGATTTTTTTACCGTACTGAATTTCTACAAATCGGGATCAAAGTTTAGTACCCTAACTTCGAAAGTTAATAAAAGACAAACAATGTACAACTAAAAATTATGTTAATTCTTTTGACAGACACCACAAAAAGTTTTTGATTGATTTCTGTATATAGAAAATAAAATGTCAAAACGATTCTTCGTTTTTTCACAAACATGCATTTAGTTTTCCCCATTTTATTTGATTTGTTATGACTGCACCCTCAAATAGTCTTTGAACGTGCTAAAAATGGTTACGTCATAAACGAATGTCTAATGTCTAATTGAAGTATTTAGACATTCGAAAAAGGGTTCGGTCGAATGTCTAAACGAATGTCTAATGTCTAAATAAGGCATTTAGACATTCAAAACAGGGATCGTTCGAATGTCTTATCGAATGTCTAATGTCTAATTTGGTCATTTATACATTCAAGCACGTGTTCGATCGAATGTCTAAACGAATGTCTAATGTCTTATTAAGGCATTTAGACATTCGAGAGAGGGTCTAATCAAATGTCTACTTGAATCTCTAATGTCTAATTTGGCCATTTAGATATTCAAGCACGTGTTCGATCGAATGTCTTATCGAATGTATAATGTCTAATTCAGGCATTTAGACATTCAAAAGAGGGTTCGGTCGAATGTCTAAACGAATGTCTAATGTCTAATTCAGGCATTTAGACATTCAAAAGAGGGTTCGGTCGAATGTCTTAACGAATGTCTAATGTCTAATTCACGCATTTAGACATTCAAACTAGGGTTCTGTCGAATGTCTAAACGAATGTCTAATGTCTAATTCAGTCATTTAGACATTCAAAACAGGGATCGATCGAATGTCTAATTTAATGTCTAAAGTCTAATTTGGTCATTTAGACATTCAAGCACGTGTTCGATCGAATGTCTAATCGAATGTCTAATGTCAAATTCGGGCATTTAGACATTCAAAAGGGGGTTCGTTCGAATGTCTAATCGAATGTCTAATGTCTAATTTGGTCAATTAGACATTCAAGCACGTGTTCAATCGAATGTCTAATCGAATGTCTAATGTCTAAGTCAGGCATTTAGACATTCAAATCAGGGATCGTTCGAATGTCTAATCGAATGTCTAATGTCTAATTCGGTCAATGAGACATTTAAGCACGTGTTCGATCGAATGTCTAAACGAATGTCTAATGTCTTATTCAGGCATTTAGACATTCAAATCAGGGATCGATCGAATGTCTAATCGGATGTCTAATGTCTAATTCAGGCATTTAGACATTCAAAAAAGGGTTAGGTCGAATGTCTAAACGAATGTCTAATGTCTAATTCAGGCATTTAGACATTCGAGAGAGGGTTTAGTCGATGTCTAATCGAATGCCTAATGTCTAATTTAGGCATTTAGACATTCAAAACAGGAATCGATCGAATGTCTAAACAAATGTCTAATGTCTAATTTGGTCAATTAGACATTCAAGCATGTGTTCGATCGAATGTCTTATCGAATGTCTAAAGTCTAAGTCAGGCATTTAGACATTCAAATCAGGGATCGTTCGAATGTCTAATCGAATGTCTAATGTCTAATTGATACTTTTAGACATTCAATCGAGGATTCGGTCGAATGTCTAAACGAATGTCTAATGTCTAAATGAGACATTTAGACATTCAAACGAGGATTCGGTCGAATGTCTAAACAAATGTCTAATGTCTAAATGAGGCATTTAGACATTCGAGAGATGGTTTAATCGAATGTCTCATCGAATGTCTAATGTCTAATTCAGGCATTTAGACATTCAAAAGGGGGTTCGGTCAAATTTCTTAACGAATGTCTAATGTCTAATTGAGACATTTAGACATTCAAACGAGGATTCGGTCGAATGTCTAAACGAATGTCTAATGTCTAAATGAGACATTTAGACATTCAAACGAGGAATCGGTCGAATGTCTAAACGAATGTCTAATGTCTAATTCAGACATTTAGACATTCAAAATGGGGTTCGGTCGAATGTCTAAACGAATGTCTAATGTCTAATTGAGACATTTAGACATTCAAACAGGGATTCGGTCGAATGTCTAAACGAATGTCTAATTTCTAAATGAGACATTTAGACATCCAAACGAGGAATCGGTCGAATGTCTAAACGAATGTCTAATGTCTAAATAAGGCATTTAGACATTCAAAAGGGGGTTCTGTCGAATGTCTAAACGAATGTCTAATGTCTAATTGAGACATTTAGACATTCAAACGAGGAATCGGTCGCATGTCTAAACGAATGTCCAATGTCTAAATAAGGCATTTAGACATTCAAAAGGGGGTTCTGTCGAATGTCTAAACGAATGTCTAATGTCTAATTGAGACATTAAGACATTCAAACGAGGATTCCATCGAATGTCTAAACGAATGTCTAATGTCTAAATGAGGCATTTAGACATTCGAGAGAGGGTTTAACCGAATGTCGAAACGAATGTCTCATGTCTAATTCAGGCATTTAGACATTTAAAAGGGGGTTCGGTCGAATGTCTAAACGAATGTCTAATGTCTAATTGAGACATTTAGACATTCAAACGAGGATTCGGTCGAATGTCTAAACGAATGTCTAATGTCTAATTCAGGCATTTAGACATTCAAACGAGGATTCGGTCGAATGTCTAAACGAATGTCTTATGTCTAATTCAGGCATTGAGACATACAAAAGGGGGTTCGGTCGAATGTGTAATCGAATGTCTAATGTCTAATTGAGACATTTAGACATCAAACGAGGATATGGTCGAATGTCTAAACGAATGTTTAATGTCTAATTGAGACATTTAGACATTCAAACGAGGAATCGGTCGCATGTCTAAACGAATGTCTAATGTCTAAATGAGGCATTTAGACATTCGAGAGAGGGTTTAATCGAATGTCTAAACGAATGTCTAATGTCTAATTCAGGCATTTAGACATTCAAAAGGGGGTTCGGTCGAATGTCTAAACGAATGTCTAATGTCTAATTGAGACATTTAAACATTCAAACGAGGATTCGGTCGAATGTCTAAACGAATGTCTAATGTCTAAATGAGACATTTAGACATTCAAACGAGGATTCGGTCGAATGTCTAAACGAATGTCTAATGTCTAATTCAGGCATTAAGACATTCAAAAGGGGGTTCGGTCGAATGTCTAATCGAATGTCTAATGTCTAATTGAGACATTTAGACATCAAACGAGGATATGGTCGAATGTCTAAACGAATGTTTAATGTCTAATTGAGACATTTAGACATTCAAACGAGGAATCGGTCGCATGTCTAAACGAATGTCTAATTTCTAAATGAGACATTTAGACATTCAAACGAGGAATCGGTCGAATGTCTAAACGAATGTCTAATGTCTAATTCAGGCATTTAGACATTCAAAAGGGGGTTCGGTCGAATGTCTAAACGAATGTCTAATTGAGACATTTAGACATTCAAACGAGGATTCGGTCGAATGTCTAAACGAATGTCTAATGTCTAAATGAGACATTAAGACATTCAAACGAGGATTCGGTCGAATGTCTAAACGAATGTCTAATGTCTAATTCAGGCATTTAGACATTCAAAAGGGGTTTCTGTCGAATGTCTAAACGAATGTCTAATGTCTAATTGAGACATTAAGACATTCAAACGAGGATTCGGTCGAATGTCTTAACGAATATCTAATGTCTAAATGAGGCATTTAGACATTCGAGAGAGGGTTTAATCGAATGTCTAAACGAATGTCTAATTCAGGCATTTAGACATTCAAAAGGGGGTTCGGTCGAATGTCTAAACGAATGTCTAATGTCTAATTGAGACATTTAGACATTCAAACGAGGATTCGGTCGAATGTCTTAACGAATGTCTAATGTCTAAATGAGGCATTTAGACATTCAAACGAGGATTCGGTCGAATGTCTAAACGAATGTCTAATGTCTAATTCAGGCATTTAGACATTCAAAAGGGGTTTCTGTCGAATGTCTAAACGAATGTCTAATGTCTAATTGAGACATTTAGACATTCAAACGAGGATTCGGTCGAATGTCTTAACGAATGTCTAATGTCTAAATGAGGCATTTAGACATTCGAGAGAGGGTTTAATCGAATGTCTAAACGAATGTCTAATGTCTAATTCAGGCATTTAGTCATTCAAAAGGGGGTTCGGTCGAATGTCTAAACGAATGTCTAATGTCTAATTGAGACATTTAGACATTCAAACGAGGATTCGGTCGAATGTCTAAACGAATGTCTAATGTCTAATTCAGGCATTTAGACATTCAAACGAGGATTCGGTCGAATGTCTAAACGAATGTCTTATGTCTAATTCAGGCATTGAGACATACAAAAGGGGGTTCGGTCGATTGTGTAATCGAATGTCTAATGTCTAATTGAGACATTTAGACATCAAACGAGGATATGGTCGAATGTCTAAACGAATGTTTATTGTCTAATTGAGACATTTAGACATTCAAACGAGGAATCGGTCGCATGTCTAAACGAATGTCTAATTTCTAAATGAGACATTAAGACATTCAAACGAGGAATCGGTCGAATGTCTAAACGAATGTCTAATGTCTAATTCAGGCATTTAGACATTCAAAAGGGGGTTCGGTCGAATGTCTAAACGAAAGTCTAATGTCTAATTGAGACATTTAGACATTCAAACGAGGATTCGGTCGAATGTCTAAACGAATGTCTAATGTCTAATTCAGGCATTTAGACATTCAAAAGGGGTTTCTGTCGAATGTCTAAACGAATGTCTAATGTCTAATTGAGACATTTAGACATTCAAACGAGGATTCGGTCGAATGTCTTAACGAATGTCTAATGTCTAAATGAGGCATTTAGACATTCGAGAGAGGGTTTAATCGAATGTCTAAACGAATGTCTAATTCAGGCATTTAGACATTCAAAAGGGGGTTCGGTCGAATGTCTAAACGAATGTCTAATGTCTAATTGAGACATTTAGACATTCAAACGAGGATTCGGTCGAATGTCTGAACGAATGTCTAATGTCTAAATGAGGCATTTAGACATTCAAACGAGGATTCGGTCGAATGTCTAAACTAATGTCTAATGTCTAATTCAGGCATTTAGACATTCAAAAGGGGTTTCTGTCGAATGTCTAAACGAATGTCTAATGTCTAATTGAGACATTTAGACATTCAAACGAGGATTCGGTCGAATGTCTTAACGAATGTCTAATGTCTAAATGAGGCATTTAGACATTCGAGAGAGGGTTTAATCGAATGTCTAAACGAATGTCTAATGTCTAATTCAGGCATTTAGACATTCAAAAGGGGGTTCGGTCGAATGTCTAAACGAATGTCTAATGTCTAATTGAGACATTTAGACATTCAAACGAGGATTCGGTCGAATGTCTAATCGAATGTCTAATGTCTAATTTGGGCATTTAGACATTCATTTTTGAATGTCTAATTCCCCTTTTAGACATTGGGCCGAATGTCTAATGTCTAATGTCCTGCCAACTTCACACGCTTACGGCAATTCTAGTTCACCTACCAATATGATGTCACTTCTCGCGCAAATCTTATTTTTTTCAGCATTTTTCATAAACTACTTAATGCATATTAGGGGTTTTTAAAAAAAATCTACCCACACATAAACTGTTACGTTTTACAGACGTAATTTAAGAGTTTTTGGTGACAAAGAAATTCAATTAAACGGGAATTCGATTTTCCTCAATTCATCCAACAAATGAATTTTATGAGAGTAAAATAATTTGTGTTAATTGAGGATTCGATACTTTCCGAGATTGCCAAAAAACGGATAGTTACAAGAACCAATCAGTAATCAGTTTCTCGAGCCAATCAACGAACTATTCAGGATATCTTTTTGACCAATAATCAAGCGAGTTATTTGACCAATCAGCATCTCTTGCCTGCATCTTGTCTGACCAACGGACGGAGAGAGTTAATCATTCTTTGTTAAGCTTTTAGCCACCATAGTTTTTCCAATATCAATTTTCACATCACGACAATTTTAAATTTTCTATATATAGCGCATTCTATATTTGGACACTTTTCACGGTAAACGAATTCTACTTTCATTTCTACATAAGTTTGTGTATTGCTTATTTTACTCGGCTCGGTGTGTTGACGGTGCCTTTGTGTAAATAAAGATGTCGGACAGCGTGGTTAGAGTACAGATTTTTGGACACTCCTATGTGAATCGGTTGAAAGACTTTATTCGTCAAAATGAGGATTTTAAATTTAACATGAATTTGGACGCATCAAATATTATGATTCAATACAGTGGATTCCCGGGAGCTACAAACGCTTACGAAATAATTTGGAAGTGATCAGCGATTTTCAACCGCACTTTGTGATTCTGTTGATCGGAACCAACGACATTTACAAACGTTCGAATACTCCACAGACTGTTGCTGAGGACATTATACGATTGTGTTCCAGGCTTAAACACGATATACATGTGTCTAAAGTGATAGTGTTTCCTATCATGATGCGTCGCCCCCCGCAAATACGTTGTAGGTACCCGGTTGATCATGATTGGTTCAACGATCGTGTGGGACAATTAAACCGATTATTATCCATGACACTACGCCCTTCCCAAGATTACGTTTTCTGGCGATGCTATGGGTTTTGGTCAAACACAGTCCGAATTCGAACGCTGTCCGAGGATGGAGTACACTTGTCGCACCGGGGCAATATGAAACTATATTTCAACCTCCGAGCCGTGGTAGTGGCTATGATGAAGACCATCTTATTATCAGATATGTATATATTTTAATTTTTTGAAATGTTGCAAGCTTATAGCAAAATAACATCAAGTGAACTATTCTATCATTATGATAATGATAATGATAAATAATAATGATATAATAAATAATAATAATAAATAACAATGATACTAATAATGATAATACATTTATAATATTTATTAATAATATCTTGAAATGAAAAAGAAATTATTTAATTAAAAAATATAATTGTATGATACACATTTTCTCTGTTTAAAAAAAAAACAAAACAAAAAAAAACAACAGAAGAATCTAATGATTCCATGGGATAGTAAATTCTAATAGCTTTGATTAGTAATATAGTTGAATTTTTAGTAAAACCAGTGGATTAATACTGTAACGCTATCAGCTTGTTAGTACAATAATCATTTTAAACAGTAAACCTGTACGGCTAAATAGATGAATGGTATCAGGGTAATATTACCAGAGTTGCTTAATTTAACAGGTTAATCTTTATGCCTATGTTTATGTTTTGTATTTCTTATCAGCCCTTGTTTTTTCCTCCCAATTGTAACTACCTGTATGAGACTTTAGTCCATAATGCAAATTTCATCAAACTGCTTTATTTAGCCATGACTGACAACTTTTTTTATAAGATGTTATTGTAGCAGTGATTTCATTTTCCTGCCTTGACATCTTTTCAAATAATTTTTAAACAAAATTTTACCCCTGTGTTGTTTCGGGGTTCAGTATGTGCTACACTAGGTTTGATATGTCACGGTTATGGGAGTGATTGGCTGAAGAATTCTTTTTAGGCTCATTGATCTGTGGCTGCATACATTCATCATACAATTTCATTTACCTGCAATAATTTTTGAATTGTAAAGAACGAATTGTCATTTACAGATAATGTGTAACAAGCCGATTGTCCCTTCATGTGTTTATGGTAATGTAAACGAACTGTATAATTTGTCTCAAATGACTTCTTAAGTTTCTTTAGATATAATTTATATTTCTACAATTTTACATTGCTGCTTTCATATTGATTAATTACTGTCATGACATTACCATATCCACAGGACTAATCGGTCTATCTGTGTAATAGGAAGGATATGATAGTTATATAAATAGGAATTTGGATATTTTCAGATGAACAAACGACAAAAACGAAAACCAGCCAAACTGGTCCAGTCTTCACCAAACAAAACCCCTGGCAACCTGGACCTACAACCACCGCAAACTACCAAGGGCCAAAGTGACAGTCAGAGTGAGACTTCAAAACAAAAAAGACGTAAAACAGTAGTCCATGAAAAACAAACCACCTCTAATGACAGTGTGACAATACCAACCATGCAAGAAGACCAACCGGGAACGTCACGAAATACCACTACCACAGACGACTTTGTCACACCGGACAGTATGCCGTGGCAGCCTCCAGATTCGGACTCAGATTCGCTTGAAAGCTCTGATGATGATGAACCCTCCTTTAACGCCGTGATAAACAACCACGCTAATGCATTAATGGGAGGTAATACAATGCAGATGAATCCTCCTATGTCCGCATCTATTGATTCTCAAATAAGCGATAAGTTGAAGAAAAAAATCTGGAAAAACAAATACATAGATTTTGCTCAACTGCTTCCAGGTAGTAAGCCAAAGCCGTCTGGGAGGTATCGCCTTGAAATGGATCGGTCCTTCCAGGGGTTTTTGGTTTCACCAACTTCGCAGTCTAAACCGATCGCGTCGATTGAACAATGGACATCAGCATTCATTCGCTTCGCTGCAATCTACTGTCTTAAATTTCCACAAGAGGCTCCACAATTACTTAAATATGCTGAAATTGTTCGCACACTGGCAGCACGCGTCAATTCAAATGCTTGGGAATCATATGATTTCCAATTTAGAATGCTGAGAGAACATCAACCTCTTCAATGGGATGTTATTCATACAGAGTTCTGGCTCTTGGCAACAGCTCCACAACAACAACAAACACAGACCTTTCAACACAATCAAAAATTTAAAAAAAAACATTTCGGACCCAACGCTTCCAATCATTTGCAAACAAACAAACATTTCTCCCCAATACATGCTGGAATTTCAACCGCAGAGGCCAGTGCAAATATACAAAATGCACACATCCCCATGTCTGCGGTTTGTGCCGAGGAGACCATTATGCTGGAGCATGCCCAGGTCAACATAATGTCCAACACAGCTCTGCAAAGCACAACGCTACCTCAACTTGTCCCCAAAAATGAATACACACCAGTTACGCCCATTAAGTTGGAAGTTCTTAAATCCTCAATAGTAGGTTACGCTCAGGCATCTTACTTGATAGCAGGATTTCAGTACGGTTTTCACATCGGATATCATGGTCCAAGACAGAGTCGCTTCTCACCTAATTTGAAGTCTGCAAATGACATGCCCCATTTAGTGACTGAGAAAATAAGAAAAGAGGTAGACCTAGGCCGTCTGAAAGGTCCTTTTCAACAACCCCCCTTCCCAAACTTACAAGTAAGCCCTATTGGTTTGGTTCCAAAAAAGGTTGCAGGCCAATTTCGTTTAATACAACACTTAAGTTACCCAAAAGGCCAATCTGTGAATGATCATATCCCTTTCTGTTATTCTTCGGTCTCGTACGCGTCTTTCGAAGATGCAGTTAAATTAGTACTACAGGTAGGCCCAGGGGCTTATATGGCCAAAACAGATATAGATAATGCCTTCAGGTTAATCCCCATACATCCCGATGATCATGAACTACTTGGAATTTACTGGGACGGTGCATTTTATTACGACCGAAATCTTGTTATGGGATCTGCAAGTAGTTGCCAAATATTTGAAACTTTTAGCACGGCCCTTCAGTGGATAGCCCAAACCAAATTCCAGATTATTTTCATGACCCACATTTTAGATGACTTTTTGTTCTTAGCTCCTTCAAAAGCACTCTGTCAAGGATACCTCTCCTCTTTCCAAGCTCTTTGTAATAATATTGGGGTACCACTTAAGGAGGAGAAAACGGAGTCTGCCAGACAAGTTCTCACTTTTATGGGCCTTGAGATTGACTCATTATGCATGGAAGCTAGACTTCCGGAGGATAAACTCATCAAACTACGACATCTTCTCGAGCTGCATGAAGGTCGGCGCAAAATTACTCTTAAAGATCTACAATCTATATTAGGTTTACTAAATTTTTGCTGTAATGTAGTGCTACCGGGCAGGGCCTTTATGAGGCGATTAACTGATTTGACAAGGAAGGTTTCAAAACCAAACCATTTTATCACATTGAATAAAGAAAGTAAACGTGACCTTAAAGCATGGCAAATATTTGTAAAACATTTTAATGGCCGCCATTTACTCCTGGATCAGCGCTGGGTTTGTAGCTCCAAACTGCATCTGTATACGGATGCTTCAGGCTCACATGGTTTTGGGGCTATTTTTAATTCACAATGGTTTTTCGGGGCGTGGCCGGATAGTTTTAGGCAACATACCATCACACTGAAAGAATTGTTTCCCATTGTCCTAGCCTTTGAAATATGGGGACACCATTTAAAGAACAAATGCATTATTATTCACTCAGACAACGAGGCAGTTGTTCATATCCTTAACCGATCTACTTCCAAAGATAAGCACATCATGTGTTTAGTCCGTCGTCTAGTGATTTGCTGCATGTCTTTAAATATTCTTCATATAAAAGGTCGCAACAATGTCTTACCGGACCTTCTTTCCCGATTACACGTGGAGAAATTTCGACAAATGGCGCCCTTCATGGACAAGACAGCTACGGAAATCCCAGCACACCTGCTAAAATTATCTTGAACAAGTCAATTAAAACAATTCTTTTTGAGTCGCTTGCTCCATCAACGCGTCAGAATTACCTCAACGCGTTTAAGAAATATAAGGTCTTTCATTCTAAATTATTTGCTACTAATGAAATTTTCCCTATTTCGACTGAAAAATTGGCCCAGTTGGAATGGCGGTTTTTTGTCGCCCAGATATGGGATTTATTCATGTCTTTACATATGAAATGTGTTTATTATGTTTTTGATTTTCGGCATATTATTAAATGCCATATTTTCAATTCAAACATTGCTTCAGTCATCTATTATCCCATACAGAGTGCGCGCAGCTTCATCATGTCAGCTTCTTTTATTTAGACCAAAATAACACCAATGAATTTTATGAGAGTAAAATAATTTGTGTTAATTGAGGATTCGATACTTTCCGAGATTGCCAAAAAACGGATAGTTACAAGAACCAATCAGTAATCAGTTTCTCGAGCCAATCAACGAACTATTCAGGATATCTTTTTGACCAATAATCAAGCGAGTTATTTGACCAATCAGCATCTCTTGCCTGCATCTTGTCTGACCAACGGACGGAGAGAGTTAATCATTCTTTGTTAAGCTTTTAGCCACCATAGTTTTTCCAATATCAATTTTCACATCACGACAATTTTAAACCACCTCCTCCCATCCTCCGCCGTGTCAATTATCATTAATCTTAGTTTAGTGTTCATCTCGTTGATTGGATCGGTTTTTAAAGTATGACATACGTTACCATTCAATTTGTTAATAGTCTACATGAACATTTATGCGGTTTTTTGTCGCCCAGATATGGGATTTATTCATGTCTTTACATATGAAATGTGTTTATTATGTTTTTGATTTTCGGCATATTATTAAATGCCATATTTTCAATTCAAACATTGCTTCAGTCATCTATTATCCCATACAGAGTGCGCGCAGCTTCATCATGTCAGCTTCTTTTATTTAGACCAAAATAACACAAATATATTTCAAAAGTATGTTTTCTTGTGGTACATTTGGTATAAAGAACATAGAAATTGACCAACAGGTTTGGAAAAAATGGCAGAGGGAACTTAACGGGAGACGTGCAATTTCAAATGTTTAAGCATTACCGTGCGCGACGTCTATTGAAAATCATTTTTTCAAGCTCCTCTACTCCGCTAATTCTATATGGACACTAATTCACCTTTAAGGTAATGGAAACGTAATAGTTCCGCAACGTTTCGGACGTCGTGAACCTTTACATCGTCAACCGAGGTTTCCTTATGATTTCTTTAGGAAATCCGGTTAAAATTGTGAAAGATCATGAGTTCAGAAATGTTGCGGAACTATACGGGTCCACTTACTTAATCGAAAAAATGAATTTTTTGGGCATGCATAAATTCACAAACCCAACTATTATGGTCGAATTAATGAGTTCGAATTAAGTTTCAAAACACCCGAGTGTCTACCTACGATACAATCAACCCTTGACATGCTGAACTCGGAATATTCCTACTCTGGTATGAGGTAAAGACAAAGATCACCATGTGCAGTCTTATTTAGGTCTATAACAGCTTTTATTCGTTAAGACACGAGAAAAATTTAAAAGAATGGAATTAAACGATATCTTTAAATTTATGCATCAATGCCACAGTTAAGAACATCGTGGAATTAACAATGTGAATGATGTTGAAATGATTTTGGAATGAAACTAAATGAGCGAGAGGAGTAAGTTTTGAATTAAATTAAATGGAAGTAACCCAATATCGAATATTTTGTTCTAGAAGAACAAAATAAGCGATATAAATATCGTCTTTTTAGTAATTCATGCATACAAGTTCCAAACTAGCTTTCAATGTCTGCACAAAGAAATCAGGCGCTTACAAACTTCAATAAAGTCAAGGAAACTGAGCGGTTCTAATTTTGAATTGAACTCTTGATCTAGTATTTAAGTAATGACTTTGGAACGTTTTCGAATGGTTTGAGTGAGTGTGTGGAATGAATGAATCGAGCGTTGTGTGAGTGACTTAAAATAGTTTTGATCGGAATGAGAGTCAATTTTACGATGTAACGCATTATATATTATGTTATTTGGCCACGTTTTTGTTCGGCATGACGAGGGTAATTAAGCTTTGTAAGGTTTAAAGCCATCATAAAAGGTGGTAAATACAAATACAGATTGTGTGAATATTTATTCCATAATCATTGAATTGTAGTATTAAACTACTTTAAAATCAGGCTCGTTATATCTTAATTTTCGGTTTATGCCTTCTTCAGTAATACAACATGTATTTCCGTATTTCTAATAATGCATGAGCCAAAAATCAAGATACAATGAGTTCAATTGAAAATATTACTCTTCTTAGCTCATCAGACAATGGATAGTGAGACCAGGCCTTTACACCACGAAGATATATATTGATGTTTTCTATTTTCAATAAAACCTTTAATAATAATATATAAATACACTAGCTTTCAGCGGCACAGCCGCCTTCATCAGGTGAATCCTATGAATTCATAGGATTCACCTGATGAAGGCGGCTGTGCCGCTGAAAGCTAGTGTATTTATATATTATTATTAAAAGTATATATCTCAAGAAGAGAACTTTTTAATCGTTTCAATAAAACCGATAAATCTTAACAACATAAGATAAAGATGCTCACAATTTCAATTCGACATTGTAGTTGTAAAAGAGAGATGTATTTGAAAGACAATGGACTGCAGATGGAAATAATGAGAACTATTTGTTTTCGGCGTTAAGCGGTTCCACATGCTAAATATTTATGTTTCTATGTACCTGCTAAATAGCCATGAACTATTAGTGGGGAATTATTCGCTTTTCTGCTTTCAATAAAAACAGATATAATAATACACTGATCATAAAAACTCTTTCCCTCTGACACTTTCATTTTTCCCTATGAATATAAAAAGCCTTAGAAAAAGCTGTATATCATTCGACTGATTGGTACTTGTAGCTTACCTAGCGTATAGAAATAATCACAAGTCAATATGAGAACACATTTTGAACACTCTTTGAGACTAACTAATTATTGTTTGTCATAGAATTATTTGCTGTTTCGGGTTTAAAATGACTGATAAGAAAAGTGCGATAACTTGGCATGAAATAAAACCAGAAATTATAGCCAAAAGAGTTCAAAATGTATCTAAAGAACCCCCTTCAATTGCAATGAGTTACAATAAGATTATGCCTTCCCTCCTCTGTTTCCAATAAGCATGAGGGTCCAATGTGCTAAGTCCGATTTCGTATTGGAATTGTCATACTCAATAATACAAAAGATTAAAAGACTTTGAATCGTATTTACATTTGGCAAAATATAAATGACGTCAATTTGAAGCAATATAGTAGACAGACAATAGATAGAGGATATTAATCGAGGAGCCATGAAAACATGAATTTAATAAACGATTCATTTATAAACAGACAAAACGAATGAAACGAGACTTTTTATCTGAAAAAGATGACAAATTTCATAAATTTCGTACTATAGAATCACTAATTCAAAATTCAATTTTCAGCGAAAGATCGACAAAATTTCCAAGTTAACACATTAACCAATGCTTCATGGCAAACGCTTCATAACGCGGAAATAAAAAAGTCTTTGATGTTATAACCGGTAAATCCCTTTGCTTACATTCTAAAAGAATGTTCCAGTGTTTCTAATTAAGCCTTCCTCTTGATTTGCAACATAGAAGTAAAAAAGCATAAATTAATGAAAAAGCCGTACATGTTCTTTCTTCTTCTTTTATATTTTAATTCATCCTAGGTCGATTGAATACTTTCAGCGAGCCAAGTGAAGTATTAACACCAATTCAAATAAAATTGATGGCAACCAATTGCACAGAAAGCGCGTTGGAAAAGAGAAGGATATTCAAGATCGAAGTTTTGCTAATCATAAAAAAAAATAAACAAACAAAAAAGAAAAAAAAAAAAAAAAAAAAAAAACCCGAAAAAGTTATATAATACAATTTTAATGTTTAATTATAAGCGCCAGATTTGACCGTGAAGAAACAAAATCTTAAAAAAAAATAGATTTAGATAAGGTGCGTGTGAAAAATATCGCTTATTGCATCCAATTGGACGAAACTTTCGATTATGTTTTACCTCTCTTACAAAATATACCAAAAACTCGCTCCTCACGCTCATCCAATTTCATCTCGAAAACATATTGTGTTTGATTTAGGAATATATAGACATATATATGTATAGACATAAATGCTTTGGGCAATCACACCTATTTCAGTATTTTGTTAACTGTAGTCTTAAACTGTACCTCTTTTTTATTGCGCTACTCACTCATGATGGACGCTTCACATGTTTGTTTCCGCGTTTTACAAGGTGATCCCGACTTTATGAAGTGCTTTCTATTACTAAATGTACATATGATAGGTCTTTGAACGTCCGTATAGTAAAATATATAATATACATACTTAGTGTTTTCTATGAAAAAAATTATCTAACGAGGTTGGGAGAATTGATAATTGGCGAGGCTCTGCCGAGACAATTATCAATTCTTACAACCGAGTTAGATTTTTTTGCATACAATACACTAAGTACGTGTTATATATTCATCTTATATCCTCTATTTGTCTCGTTTTCGTCAATGTTTCTAACTGAAATGCAAGTTTCTAAAAATAACCGCATTATATCATTGTTAAAAAAAAGTATATGATATCATAAACAATATCATGCGGGATGTTATCACACGGATATTTGTATAGTAATAAGATAAATAGATTGATATACAGTGTACCTGGACTATACTTAGTGAAACAAGGATAAATAACATTTGACACAGTTTAATCAGGGGTAAGTCTTAAAATGTACCACTTTTTTATGGCGCTACCCACTTGTGATGGACGCTGTACATGTTTGTTTCCGCGTTTTACAAGGTGATCCCGACTACATGTAGTACTTTCTATTTTGTACGTATGATATGTCTTTGAACGTCCGTGTAGTATAAATATATAATACATACTTAGTGTTTTGTACGAACAAAAATTATCTAACGAGGTTGGGAGAATTGATAATTGGCGAAGCTCTGCCTAGACAATTATCAATTCTTACAACCGAGTTAGGTAATTTATTTTCATACAATACACTAAGGACGTATTATATTTATCTTACAAACTATATTTATCTTGTTTTCGTCGATGTTTCTTAATGAAATGAAAGTTTCTAAAAATAACCGCATTATATCATTGTTCTAAGAATAAGTATGTGATATCATAAAAAGTATCATATGGGATGTTACACACGGATATTTAAATAGTTTTAAGATAAATAGATTGTTATATAGTGTTACTGTTAAAGGATAAATAACATTTGACACAGTTTTATCCAGGGGTAAGTCTGCAGACCACTCTTACTATCTGTATCACAAATTACAGTTAACGATATCGTGTGATTGACAAATTGAATGAATTTGGAATGATTTGGGAATGATGTTAAATGGGTGTGTGAAGCGAGTTTTGAATGAAATTCAAGGGAGATTATACAATATCGATAATTTCGTCCTAATTTTTTACCCCCCCCCCTTCAATAAATTAACGTTCTTTTCTATCTGTGTGTCCTCTAGGGCGAATCAGACAAGGGCGACCGAACAAATTAGAATCAACACTAGCAAATACAATCGTGGAATAATATTTGACAATTTTATTGACATGTTGTTCGTTTTGGACGATTTCGAATTGTTTTTAACGATTTTTGGAGCGTTTATGAGTGTTTGGAGCTGATTGTTTTCAATGGATAAATGAATGAATGAATGAACCGAGCAATAAGTGAGCGATTTAGAAAGGTTTTGATAGAGATAAATGTCAATTTCACGATGTTACTAACTGTTTCATTCTTTTTTATGTATGTTTTTCTGTTTTATTATTTTCTTTCATTTCTATCAATATCGTTTCAATAAGTTTACGGGATTATTCAAGTGAAAGATGTTTCTGTTCCACTGAAATAAACTGTAATTAAAGAATATTAGATTTACGCTTACTTTACATGGATAAGCTTACTAGTCAGTGACTGTGGTTGTTTGATACTTCCATATTTCAAATAAGTGTTCCGTAGTTTGATAAATGAGCCTGTGCGTGACAATTCCAACAATTGGAAATATTCGTGAGGAGGCCAACGACCAACAGCCTGGCAAGTCACATATTGTAATTAGGAGATTGGCTGTCTGTTTAAATACTCTTCGGAATATCTCTAAAATCGCAAAATGAAGTCTGGACAGGCTGTGCAGATGCACATACTGGCCAGAATCGTTGCTTAGTGCGCTTTGAAATTGACGGAAATGTCGCGCACTGGCTAAAATTCTCTCTGAAAAAATGAAATCGCCGTTTGATTCATTATTCATTTAAATTCAAACAATTAGCGTTATTCAACTAAACTAAACTTTATTGGTAAATCGGCAAGTTGCCTTTGACCATTTACAATAAATAATTACATGAAGTATGGTCAAGACAGAATTCACAAATAAATGTTACAATATATTCTAAATATGAAGGAAAACAATATATTAATTCTGAAAATAGACTACTAAGAAGCAGCCTCTGTGTTTAGAACTTCGTCTCTTTAAAAAAAAAATCATGTAAGATGTATTTCTTTTGTGTAATGATATTTACAAGTATTACATTAGGACACCGAGATCTCATTTTGACATATATATGGCATTTGATGGTTTGATAAGTACAGGAAATGAAATACTTTTATCAGGCTCGTGTCATGTTTATTTCACGTCAAGACGTGGATTAAAAAAAGGTAGAGTCGTTAGAAAAAGGATAAATAATGCTTTTCCGTGATTTGCACGTGTGTGCCAAGCATAGCAACCTTTTCATAATCATTATTGACAACAGATTGTGTCCCTTTGCACAAAATTGGATCAACTGGGAAGCGCAAAGCGTCGACTCCAAAGAGACTGTGCTGACTTTGCAATTTGACAAGAGTCAAAACTCTTCACGCTAGGTTGCTTTTCTGAAGCCAGATCTACCAATATACCTTCCCGTTTAAGGTTTTTTGAAATGCCTACCAAGTTGATATGTACTGGAACCAATCTCTTTTCAGCAATTCAGTTAATAGAGTTCCAGGAAAATTGTTTCATGTGTCCGGTCACATTAAGTATATACATGTATAATATGACTTAAGTCGTGGTAGCGAAATAACTCCATTGAATATTTCTGATAATACACGGGTGTTTTACACTAGTGTACGGAATATGCGAATGAGTTTATGGCGTACAGCAACGTTATTTTGATATCATAAAAATGACGCCACAATGGTTATGAGCTTCGTTTATTTATCGCAGAATACTCGTTGAATAAATTTGGTGTTCCATAACCACTCTTTATATATCCTCTATAAATCCGATTCTTTTTCTCACATAAGCACTAGTATTATACGTGAAATGTACTTTTGGATCGCCTTCATAATAAAAATGCCGCGATAATGAGCGTTAGATGAGGTCATGATGATGTCATTTAGATTGTGACCTTACACATGTGTGAGACAAGGATATCGACGATGGCTGTTTGCTATATAAGACGAGGTAGATATATGAGAAAAATGTTGTTTTTTTTTTCAATGCCTTCTTATCCCTAGACAGGTCCTGAATCCTGGAAATCAATCAGAAACAGAATTTCCTTAGAAACCCTCACAAATTACAAAAGCGGTGTAAAGATTCTTAAAATAATAATTCTTCTTGCTGTCAAACATGATTGTTACTAGGGTACACATTTTATGCATCCCTTAGATGTAGGACAATTCTTAGTTTTGAATTGAATTAATAAATGCAAAATACGCTATTTAACACGACTATCGACATACCTCTGATACATCGCACCTTTATTTTTAAATAATGAAGCGTAATGGGAGGCACGATATAAGTGAAAGCTGACTGAAATTGATCGCCTTCGAGAGAAATAATCACCCCTCCATCACCGGATTTATCTCACCCTCAATTTATAATTTGGAACAAGATGTGAATGTGTCGATATGTACAGTTAGTCACATAGTGAAATTGATTTTCGTTTCGATCAAAACAATTTAAAATCACTCCGATACCGCTTATTTTGTTCAGGATTAACATAAGGCGATTTGTATTACCTCCCTTTAATAGAATATGCATACAAGTTCTATAAATAACTTCACATTTCTTCACGAACCAACCAAACGCTTAAAATTTTAGTCATTTCAATAAAATCGCGCGTTTTTTTTTCTTTCTATATTTATTTTGAATGAAACTGTTGACTTTATCTATAGAAAACATTTTGGACCGATTTTGAATGCTTTGAGTGAGTGTTTGGAATAAATGAATTGGGCGCTGAGTGAACGAATAAGAATGGTTTTGATAGGAACGATAGTCCAATTAACGATGTAACTCACTGTATGCAACGTCATGACGACACCATTTTTTTTAATGAGGACCTCCTAGATAACGTCAAATGGTGTCATTTCACTGGTCTTGTCGCGAGGTTATCATACGATAATCTAGCATTTTTTCTCGACAATCGACGGAATAACATTAACATTAGGTCTATTAAAGTGTTGCCGCCATTATTTGACTCATTTCTCAAAATCAGTTTATCAAAGAAATATATAAAGACAAATTCATTTGCCATAACTTTATGTAAGAACATCCAGAAAAACTTTACTACTTTCTCCTTAATACTTTCTCCGGGATGAAACGTTCGAAAAGCGGGGCACAATTATAAAAAAATCGTTTTTGTATCCTCAACGAAAAGCCGGTCTTTCTCATTCTGGCTCGTGTTTGACCCTTGAACCAGGATTGACCCCCAAAGTCTGAAAATATCTTACATATGCAAAATTCTATTTAGGATTTGCTTATGCTGTCATTTTGACAACTATAAATTCAGATTCCCCACCCCCACCCCCTCCCCCATGATACCTTAGAAATAAGAGTAGGTATATTAGTATTCCGACAGGTCCTAACACTCATAAATATTTAGCACGTGGAAGTTATTTGGTTGTTAAAGAATATACTAATTATCACATTTTTCTTGTCTTTCATCGAAGTCTATACATAAAACGAAAGCAAATTGAATTAACAACGATATACCTAGAGGTCATTTATGTTATGAACTAGTGATTCTTTTACATGTGTACATGTAATCATTTTCTCCTTTTCAGATCCACTGGTCGAATGCCACTGGGTCTATGTCATGGCGCTGTGCCCGTCGTTTACTAAACTGTTTACTAAATGCAGATTGGAGTGCAGTCATTTTAAGTGACAATGTCAATGATGCATGGCTTAATTATAAAGATACGTTTCTCTCGGTATTGGATAAATGTGCCCCTTTTAAACATTTAAGAATCAAGCAGAGAACAGAACCCTGGATAAACGATGAAATTTTACACAGTATTCATGCAAGAGATATAGCTTTTAAGAAGTATAAGGAAACAAAACTTTCTTCTTTCTATGAAATGTTCAAAGAATTTCGTAATTCTACCAAATCCCTTACATACAAGGCAAAGAAGGAATACTTTCAAAGTGTTTTGGACCATAACAAACATGACTCCAAAGCTCTTTGGAAGTGTTTGAAACAACTTGGATTACCTTCAAAGAAGAATGTATGTTCATCTGCAAATATTGGCTTAAAGATAGATGGTGAAATCTGTTTTGACTTTTTTAATGTTGCACAAAGATTTAATGCTTTTTTCACAATTGTTGCATATACGAGTAAACTAGTTGAAAATCTACCATCCAGTGATTCATATTATGGTAAACAGTTTGTCAGTAAATTTTATATGTCCAAAGGTGTTTTTCCTCACAGTTTTTTCCTTTTCCATCGTTACTCAAGATAAAATTCTGAAATATCTTCTCAATCTTAGCCCAAATAAGGCAACTGGGCTAGATGGTATCCCATGTAGATTTATTAGAGATGGTGCACCAATTATTGCTTGTCATTTAGCGCATGTGATAAACCTTTCCATTATTCAAGGCTCTGTTCCTGATGATATAAAGAATGTTACAGTTATACCCCTGTATAAGAAAAATGATTAAACTGAGGCGGGTAATTATAGACCTGTGTCGGTTTTGAGTATAATTTCAAAGGTGTTTGAAAGAGTCATCTATGATCAACTGGATGATTATTTGTCTTCAAATAAAATTCTTTGCAGTTTTCAATCTGGTTTTAGGCGTGGTTTCTCTACCGCTACAACTTTGATTAATTTGTTAGATTTCATCAGATTTAATATGGACCAAGGTAATATGGTTGGGATGGTCTTACTTGATTTACAAAAGGTGCTTGATACAGTCAATCATGATATTTTATTGATGAAACTTGAATGTATTGGACTCACATCAGATGCCATTAGATGGTTTAAATCCTATTTCTCTGACAGGACTCAAGTCGTAGAAGTTTCCAGTGTACACTCCAGTCAGGGTTTTATACCATATGGAGGGATTAATACTAGGACCCCTTTTATTTCTGATATATGTAAATAACATATCTGCTGTGGTAGAAAATAAATTACTTTTATATGCTGATGACTCCGGCATACTTGTCTCTGGTAAAAATGTCACTGATATAGAGTCGATACTATCTTCGGAAATGGAAAGGGTTAGTCAATGGCTTGTTGATAATAAGCTTTCATTACATCTAGGCAAAACAGGGATAATACTTTTTGGTTCTAAGCCCCGATTGAAAGGTCAGAGTAATTTAAATGTTTCGTGTAATGGTATAAGTAAACATGCCACCAGTTCAGTAAAATATCTTGGTGCTATTTTAGATCAACATTTAACTTGTGATGAAATTGCCAGGTCCCTTGTTTCAAAGGCTATTGCACGTTTAAAATTCTTTTTTCGAAATAAACAATTCTTTAATCTCCAAACTCGTAAGCTTTTGGTTATGCCCCTAATCCAGTGTCATTTTGATTACGTATGTTCTTTCTGGTATCCCAGCTTTAGTCAGTATTGGAAAAACAGACTCCAGACTAAACAAAATAATTTAGTTTGTTTAGTCTTGGACTTGGGCAGCAGGTCTCATGTAGGAGCCGAGCAATTTAGATTACTAAATAGGTTACCACTCCACAGGCGAGTTGAGCAATTAACCCTATGTCAGTCCATAACATTCACAGAGGAGTGGCCCCAGAATATCTAAGCGAATATTGTTAACCCCTCAGTCAAGTTAATGGCCGTTTGACAAGGTCTAGGGTAACTGCAGTTTCTTCTTCATCTTTTGATACTGAAGTAGCTTTTTCAGATTCTGGTCGGTTTGCTCTCCCAAAGGTTAAGAGCTTTGGTAAGAAGTCTTTTGCTTACCAGGGTATTGTTTCTTGGAACTACCTGCCACAGCAGCTAAGGGACATGCAATCCTCTATTTCATTTAAAACTGCTGTGAAAAATACCTTTTGGACTATTTCTTAACTTTTCTCAATCATTCAATTTCATATATTTTCTAATATTTTCATATCCCCTTTTCTTAAATACTAAGTGATTGTTTTAAGGACATGTCTTGTTTGTCTTAACTGTCAATTAATAACTGTGATAAATATATTTATCTTTATATTGATAACATTTAAATGTGATATGATTGTCTGTGATACAAAAACATGATTTTTCTTTAATATGATATATTCTAATAATTGAATTGTAAACATGACTTTCTGTGCCATGCCTCCATTATCTAGGACCACAATGGAAATATGAGGATCTAGTTTTCTTCTTTTTTGTGTTATCCTTGGTAATGCAGCGCATAACATGGTGCTTTTTTTCATTTTTTTTCCTCGATGCAAAAATTATTTGTTATACTACTTTAACTATGCCATGTTCTGTACTCTTTTACCTAAATAAACTTATTATTATTATTATAATTCTGTTTTGGAAAAAAATCAGTTTCGATACTCTACATGCACTTGTTCATATGATCTTCAAACCCAGAAACAGATATGCAATTAGTATTGTGTTATTCGTGTTCTTGTGTAATATGTGATCCAAAACGATAGAATGGATACCACATACAGTTGCACTGGAGCACTTGACCTTTCTCTAGACGATTTCTTTTTTCAGATATTCAAAATAGTCTGTACAAACTTTCCTCTTATAATCGCTTACAATATTATGTAATACTTATGTACAACTTCCAGTCTAAAGCTGATGTAAATTTTGGATAAAAAAATATAACAAGGTAAAATGTTAAAGAAAAATACTAGTTTCCTTAAACTTTTATTTTTCTCTTAATACCTCCCTGATAATCAACAACTATATTATATAATGCTTATGTTGAACTTTCTATGTTGAATTGATGTCAATTTATTAGTCTTTTCGACGGCAATCTTTGGATACAAAACAAGAAAACCGTTCTTTTTCCCTTTTGATTATTTCTGAAAAAAAATGCCGAAATAAGTCCTATTTCATTACCTGATTTAAAAAAAAAAATAATAAAATCCTTTTGTGTAAGTGTGCCTTCCCGGACCAATCAGACACTTGGAAACCAGCCTAAGCATATAAAATTTTGGAATGATATTATCGTTTTGAACGAAAAGTCTATCGTTTTAACGATTTCGAATTGTTTTCATCGACTCCGAAGCATGTTTTAAGTAACTGGAATGAACTGAATGGGCGCTGAGTCACTGATTTAGAATGATTTTGATCGGAATGAGTGTCAATTTCACGATGTTTTTAACTGTACCAGCATGAGAAAAGTTAAAACAATATTTCTATGGAAAATGTCAATTTTAGTTTCTTAAAAAATTCCTTTCATTCCACTGATATTCAAGACTTAGACGACTGAATGACATAAGCCAAAACATAATTGAATTTTCATAGTAGATAATAAGAAAGTAATATGCCACAAGCAGGTTTTATTTTACACTAATTGAATAACTGAAACCTGCCTTGCAGACTAATTTAGTTACTAAAAACCCTAAGGTTATACAACCAATTTAACTTTTGCAGAATATCTCCCAACTGAAGTAAAACAAAAATATATTTGTGTGTTTTTTTTCAACCTTTTGGGTACTTTTACAACCACATTTAACCGATGAAAATGTTATTCTTGCCATTCAATAATTTCTTAAATTATTCCACATGTCAATTTTATGATGTTGGTAACTGTTTTTGAATGGGCGTTATTGTAAATGGAATACCGATAACGGACTTCCTTAAGGAATAGGATAAGTTTAAGAACAGCTTCGATTAAAACATTAAAAGAGAACAAATTTTGGAATAACTTTGGAATTAACCTAGAAGTCTGCGAAGACCGAGCTTTGAATGAAATTAATGGGAGGTAATACAATATCGCTTATTTCGTTCAAAGGAACGAAATTTGCGATATTCTATTAACGCCTTTTAAAGAAAACTATGTACCCCTCTATCAATAGATAGTTGTGTCTTTGCGAATAAATAACACTCTTTTTAAAGTCACACCAGCCATTTAATCATAAAATAGTTCGTGAGGTTTGATTGAATGATTGAAATTTCAGAACATTTTTGAATGAACGCTTTCGGAGCGTTTTGAATTTGTTCGAGTTAGTGTTTGGAATAAGTGGGGGACTTTGCGAGCCATTTAAAATAGCTTTGATATGGACGAGTGTCGATATTACCAACTGTTCTTTTAATGTGAAAACAGGGATTATCCTCGAGGCAATTCACAGCAATATTGAA
Source organism: Fragum whitleyi (assembly GCA_948146395.1). Taxonomy (NCBI): domain Eukaryota; kingdom Metazoa; phylum Mollusca; class Bivalvia; order Cardiida; family Cardiidae; genus Fragum; species Fragum whitleyi. Next base: position 29,073,336 of record OX411553.1, read on the forward strand.
AAGAGTTACAACACAAACAAGGGTCACACAAGTGCATCATTTATTATGCTCACGCGATAAGCGCGATATCGTATATAAACACTGGATCAATCCATGTTATTGAAAACAGTGTTCATGTCGATTGGCTGTGTTTATTATACTGAAAAAACATGCAGTAGTTTATCGGAGTGGCGTAGTCAAGTGGATAAGGACTACAGAATTTTGACCAAGCGGACCGAGTTCAATTCTGCATTGCGACATAAAAATTAACTTTTCAATTTATACATTTAATGGCATATTTTTTTTTCAAAAAAAAAAAGTTGTTAAATGTTGTGCTAATTTTGAAAATTCTTCAAAGGCTTTTTGTATTATTTGGATTGAATAGATATATACTATTTTTACTTCACCGTGGGGATGGATATAAAGGCCACTTTAGATAGAGCTTGAAACTGCAATTTGACTATTCGAAGATTCCAAATTAAAAAGATTTCACGCTGATAAACCGAATGCAATAGCCAAAACAATTGTAGACCAAAGGCGATTGTTTCATGTTTCGATATTTTATCGCATAGAATCGATAAAGGTTTCTCCGAACGGTATAATCCTGTATGTTTAATCCTATGATACATATCTAAAATATAAAGAAACACATAGAAAAGAAATTTATCTGCGTGTATTTGATGATGTAAAAAATTTAATTTTCTCGAATAAAACCAACAATAACAAAATGTGCCGATGACAGGATACGAACCGGGAGCGCTTTGGTAACAATCAGTCGATAGTCTAGCATGCGTATCCACTGAGCCATCGCAGTCATCTACATACGTCACGGTATTTTAATTATATTATATCAGGTTCTGTACAGGAAGTTAACATATTCGATAAGTAACCTGCACTACCTATAGAAAATATCGATACAACCGTCTAAATGTTAACATTATCGCGTGCAATTTATACCATTCGGTTTCGAAAAGGGTGTTGGCATCAAAGTGAAAAGTTGTACAGGTAAAAATAGGAGAACAAATTAAGCCAATTTCAAAATGGTTCTTTGCCAAGACGGGGAATAATGTGTCCATCAAATAACAATGTTATACAATGTACTACATCGAAACTGACACTTACATCCTACGGAATTATTTTTATGCCCCTGCAACGATAAATCGGGGGCATATTGTTTTTGGTCTGTCTGTTTGTTTATCTATTTGTCTATTTGTCTTTTACTCTGTTCGTCCGTTTGGCAGAAGTAAAACTTTGACATTGGCCATAACTATTAATTGGTAAGTGAAAGAGCCTTTATATTTCACATGGTGATTGATTGTGACAAGACTTTTCTGTAGATATAAAATCAATGGTCAAAGTCAAGGTCTTTTTTTCAAGGTCAAATTTGTGACAAAATAGAACTTTAACATTGGCCAAAACTTTATTTTGGGGAGTGATAGAGCCTTGATATTCATATGTACATTGCTTTTGACAAGACCTTTTTTAAGACTACTAAGTTAAAATCGTCTTCTTCCTTTCAGCATAAGGTCATTTTATCAGGTTCTACTCCGGCTCTTAGTCAAGCACTTGGTACACATACGTGTTTAGCTGTATAATGCCACTTGCGGATCACAGGCAAAATACTGAAGGCACGTGTCTTAGAAAAATAAACAACGAGGAACAAAGGCCAAATAAATGTTAGTTTATTTTGCTCTTGAAGAATAAACAGAGGGATCTTGAAGTAATTAACAACAAGAAAATTATCTTCAAACGGAGAGATTGCATACAATGCCAGAGAAACCATATTATGAGTGGAGGAGGCATTTTAACCCTTCTCATGCTATTCACTGCAAATTTCTGTCGACATTGGCATCATGTATCAGCCTGTGTAAACATGCAATCTGGGCCCGTAGTTATAACACTTTTCTCAGGCTCAACTGAGAATTTTCTCAAATTCTTAATTTACATAAATGTAAGAAAATAAAAGATACAATTAATTAGTTGTTATTTCTAACAACTTATTTATATTATCTTTTTTGTTAATACATTAATTTGAGTAATAAAACAGAATTAAAGCTTTAATCTGAAATTGAAATTTGAGAACATTTTTGAATTGAGAATGAGAAAAGTTTTATAATCCTAGGCCCTGATCTCAGTCTTAACTGTCCACTTTCTACGTTAACATTGAGGAAAAAGGCTTAACATAGGCTGGTTGAAATGTCCCTTAATTAGCAATTTATTAAAACATGGGGTTTTTTTAAATATCGATGGACAAGGGTTAATATAGCCTTCAGCCAAAACATGAGTACCGGCCCTAGTCCGTCATTATCTTTAAACACATAGTCACATCACAAAACAGAAAGAAAGCTGAAAACGTATATATTATTTTAACACTATAAATTGGCTGCTTCATACTAAAATATAGATCTATCCCATGGATAAAAATGAACACGTCGTAGGGTTCTTTCAACGAAGAGGCATTCTCAACGAGGTACTGTGTACAAATTCTGAACACTTAAAATTGTTAATTATTGCTATGATGAAAAAAAATCTCATAAAGTTGCACTCATATATCAAAGTGTTGAAATCTTTTATTGAAGCCTAAGATGAAAAGGAAAGGTATCGACAATATCAGGCTGCACTTTGACGAAGAAAATCTTTGTTTTTACCTCTTCTCAAATCAGAAATATTGTGGGTGACAAGGGCAAAACTGCCACTCTCTAGTAGAGTTCCTGATTATCCAGTACTTTCATTACATTACATCACATAAATCATACCAATAAAGCGAAATCCCAGTGTCATCTTTTTAGACGAAATCAACAGTAAATAAGGATAAAGAAATAACAAGCTTATTAGACTTGAAATGAGATTGGGAACATAAATTTGTATTATCGAAGCAGAGATCGCTGCATTCGAAGAGCCTTCGGCCATATCTTATTACGATTACGCTGTAAATAATCTGCGGTTGTTTTAAAATGCGTGAAATCTAGGGATAGTCAATTTGTTAACAATCATCAAAAACAGTCAATTTTGCAAGACCTAAAACCTCAGTTAAGCGACCACTTTCAAAGGCGGTCACTATCGAAATCATCCTAGATAAATGCATCAATGGCATCCGAAGATGGATTTTCTAGCACCGTAAATCTGAAGTACAGTCGATATCACTCGAGCGACTACGTCTACTAAGCGACCGGTTTTATTAAGCGACCACCATAAAAAGTCCCCCCACCGGAAGCAAATTCTCTGAAAAAGAGGACATTCTTAACGAAAAATTTGTTATTTTTGAATCTTATGTTGTTGGAACCCATTTTAATCGTCTCAAAAAGACTATTCTAATGGATTCGAACAGCATAAAATACACTACGACTTGACCGACAATCTATAAATGCTATCAAAATGGGCTGTCACATTAATCATGATATTTCGTATTAGGCGACCATTCCCATAAACGACTGCTTTCTGGTGGTCCCTTATGTGGTCGCTTAACACAAGTTTTACTTTAATCGATATTTTCAACCTGATGCGACCAAATGTTTTAGGCATTTGCAAATCATGTACTCGTCTGCGGTTCGAAATTTATTTTCTTTTCAGTTATATTACGATATACAATGTGACCCATTACCGGAATAGCTATATTAATAAGTGAATAATTTGCTAGGATTTGGTGGAAAATAATCGAAATTATAACGCACTGAGTTGGCATTTAGGTGTAAAAACGTCTTATTAGACATGTAAAATCTACCTAAAAAATTACATCTACTGAACAATAAATAAACGACAATTTCTATTGACGCTACAAAGCCCTGCAGATTATTTTCCTTGTTATATAGTAGTTTGTTCATACGACACAACGCATGCAACGAGACATGTAATAAGGATAATATGCTTTTATATGTTAATGAATTTATAAAAAAAAAATAGAATCTCTGGTGTAAGCTCTATTTCTTGAACCTAAATAAACGTCAAGTAATTTGATTGAAAGTTTCGGGACAATGGGAGTGAATTCAGAATGATGAATTCTACTTTTCTTTCGGACGATTGGTGAAACCATAAACAATTACTGCGGCCTTCTAATTGGCTAAACTTATTGCAAGACGTCTGACCTATGGTAATTCTTATAGTTGAAACTTATTCGATACTATTTTTCTATTTAACACTATATGCTTACCTTTCCATCCTGTATTAAATAAAATATGCTTAAATTTGATAAATTCACTGCATTAATCTAAAAAAGGAGTACCAATTGAAAATTCCTGTTCAGATCTTATGTCTGAGCAATGAACGTTTCATTTATTTGACAGTCGTGTCTACAAAAAAAAAAAAGATGCAAAAAGGTACCTTGACAACTAAGAAAACGTTTTGTCAAGAAAAAGTTTTGAAACTGTAGAAAAAAATGATAACTAACTATAATGAAATCATGAAGTGGATTTTCTGCTGTACGTTTGATTGTACACAGGGCATTTAACATTTAATCAATTCGGGAAAAATGAAAGTATTAAGACCCGTTTTGGGCATGGGAATTGTCAATACGAACGTGCATCTTTCCTGCCTCCAATCATAATGACAAATGAATGGAACTATTGAATTTAACATTCTTCACCCAGGCTTGTAATTAATCTGTTTAGATTGCAATACGATCTTGACTGTGTGATTTTTTTTCCAAATGAACAGGCACAATCTAAATAATTCAATTTTTAGGCTTTGAGAAGTTCCGCACTTTTCACATTTAATTGAATGCCATATCGTTATTTACATCATGAAATTGGCAATCACCTGAATTAAAACCCCCCTAAACTACTCACCTGACCTTCACTCATCCATTCCAAACACTCAATTCAATCTCTCAAAAACATATACGACCCGAAATCGTTCAAAAACACCTCATATTATATAAAGTTCAGGAAGATCATATTTTTTTTTTCATTCAAGTCTATCATATTTTTGCCTTATTATATTACCTGGTGCGAAATTACCGATATACTATATTACTTCCCTTTAATTTCATTCAAAACTCGCTCCTTCCATTTATCAATTTCATTCTGAAACCTTTCGAAAATTCTTGTTTTAATTGAAATAAGTGGAATTCCGGCAAATGTATGGAATGCCGTTTATGGTATACAACATCATGAAAATGATAAGCACGAAATTGACAAGGTGAATATTTTTGGAATTATTTGGTTTTTAATGAAATTGAAGGGATGTAATCAAATATCAGTAATTTCGTCCAAATGGACGAAATCAGCGGTATTTTATTACCTCACTGTGATAAAAATCATAATTTTGTGTTTGTGTGTCATCACGGACCTATCAAACTTCTTTAAAACCAACACAAGCCCATTTTGCAGAACCATTTTATCTATTTGAATGATAAATCGCTTGCCTTGAAGGATTTGAAATTATTTGTGAACAGTTTTATTTAAGTGTTTCTGTTTTTTTGAGTGGGTGTTTGGAATGAATGAATGAATGAATGGATGAATGAATGAATGAATGAATGAATGAATGAATGAATGAATGAATGAATGAATGAATGAATGAATGAATGAATGAATGAATGAATGAATGAATGGAGCGTCGAAGGGGCGGTTTAGAATGGTTTTGATCAAGATGAAAATCAATTTCAAAGTTTATTTTACTGCAACAGTAGCGTCTCAGTAACCATTTTAAATGCAATTTTCAATATTAATTGCACCTATATCGCGGCGGCTGGAACACCTACCCATTGTATTCTGTCTTTTCTCGAACAAGTTCAACCGCAATATTGTTTAAGAGTTACAAGATGATCATCCTCCTTAGGCGTCCTATTGTGGGAGACAAATAAGTCGTGTTACATTGACCTTCTGAGAAATGTCGGATGAAAAGTGGCACGGCCAATATCCGAACTCACAATTCAAGGATTGTAAGTCCAATGCGATACTTTCTAAGCTAGCAAGACTCAGCTGCGTCGATACAACATTTAACAACATCGTGAAATTGAAAAGGACGATGGTTTAGGAATGATTTCTGAATGAAATTGAAAGGATGGAGGGATCGAATTTTGAATAAAATTAAAGAGAGGTATACAGTATTGTTAATATCATCCAATTTAACTCAATCAAAACCATTCTAAATCGCTCACTCAGCGCTCCATTCGTTCATTCCAGACACTCACTCAAACCACTGAAAAACGCTCCAAACCTACTGAAAAACAAATGACAACAACATCGTTCAAAATTAAGATAGTTGCGTAAAAAATCGGGATTTTACTTAATTAATTGAAATTGTAAGCGTCTGATAGGTTCTTGAAGAAATAAGAAGCGATCTTCAGAACTTGTATGCACATTTTATTAAAGGGAGGTAATCAATATTGCTAATTTTGTTCATCCCGAACAAAATTTGCAATACTGGATTACCTCCCATTAAATTCACTCAAAAGTCGATCCACACACTCATTCAATTTCATTCCTAAATCATTCCAAAATTATTTACCTTGTCAATTTCACGATGTTGTACTGAGTTTCGGTAAACGTGAAAAGATACCATGTGTTCAGGATGTAAAAACGTTTCGCGAGCGCTTTGAAATGATACCCCGCTTTGCACGTGCACATACACGTTCCCGCCAAATAAATGAAAGTGGGAAAATAATTTAACCAGAAACGTCAAAGATATTGTGAAAAGCATCAAAACTTATCATTTGTTTGATTTTGACATTAATCATTTTAAAATATGCGGTACATAGGTAAAATAATTAAAAAAATAATAATAATAAACGTATGTTTATTTTCGGTAAATTATGGATTTCTTTTTGTCCTTATGCGTTGTTAAACAATAAAGAGCACTGAATAAAAGCAATCAATTAGTCATTAAATAAATCCTAAATGTCTATAACCATTCCATTACAGGGGAAACTGTCGAAATTTTCATCGTTGTCATGACAAGTTAATGATAAAACGAATGAAAAAAAACGACAAAAGATTGGATTTTTAAGAGCAAGTTCAATTCAAAGCATCCATTTAGCTGTCAACTGGATTTTAGGAATACTGCCAGTGTTTTCGACCTTTTTCTAAATATTGCATGAAGCACATGTTTCTTCCAAACCATCCCTGCGTTCAGGATGAAAACGTTAGCGAAGCGCTTTCGAAATGATACCTCGCTTTGCACGTATGTGCACGTGCAAAGCGGGGTATCATTTCAAAGCGCTCGCGAAACGTTTTTACATCCTGAACACATGGTATCTTTTCACGTTTACCGAAACTCAGTACAACATCGTGAAATTGACAAGGTGAATAATTTTGGAATGATTTAGGAATGAAATTGAATGAGTGTGTGGATCGACTTTTGAGTGAATTTAATGGGAGGTAATCCAATATTACTGATTTTGTTCAACATGAACAAAATTAGCGATATTAATTACCTCCCTTTAATAAAATATACGTACTTCTCTATTTGTACGTTTTCTTTGGCCAATTAGACACTTTAAAGTCCATACCAGATAATAACCGGTCGTATTTATAAAATTCATATACTGGATGGTGGATTGACCAAACTAGATTCGGAAAACTATCCAAGTGCGAAAAGATACGACATACAATTAACAACATAATGAAATTGACGAGGTGAATGATTTTGGAATGATTTAGGGATGAAATTGAATGAGTTTGTGGAGCGGGTTTTGATTAAATATAATGGGAGATAATCTTATATCGCAAAATTTGTTCAGGATGAACGAAATTAGCGATATTGATTACCTCCCTTTAATAAAATAAACATTAAAGTGCTTTAGATGGCTTCATATTTCTTCAAGAACCTATGAGACGCTTACAATTTGAATTATATCAGTGAAATCGAGATTTTTCTCTATCAAAATTTATTTTGAATGGCGTTGTGATTCTGTATTTTTTCAATTGGTTTGAGCGTTTTTGAATGGTTTGAGTGAGTGTTTTGAATGAGTGAATGGAGCGCTTAGTGAGCGATTAAGAATGGTTGTGATTGAGATGAATGTCAATTTCACGATGTAAGTAACTGTAAGCCAGACTTTGAGGACTGTGGACTTCAGGATCGAAACCTTACATACAACCCAAATTGGTCACACATTGTTCATGTGAACGCGCAAGTAGTACCATGGATATATCACAAACTATCAATGTTTTCGCGCGACGTTAACCATGGCAATGACGAATGTAATACAAAGGCTACAACAATGCAAGTACAGTTAGATTCATTGTAAAATTGACATTAACCTCAATCAAAACCATTCTAAATCGCTCACTCAGCGCTCCACTCATTCATTCTAAACACTCATTCGAACCATTCAAAAACGCTCAAACCCTTTGAAAAAAATAATATCAACAACGTCATTTAAATTAATTTTGATAGAGAAAAATCCCGATTTCACTGACATAAGTCAAATTGTTAACGTCTCAAATGTTCTTGAAGAAATAGGAAACTTTGTATAGAACCTGTATGCATATTTGAAATAGAGGGAGGTAATCAATATCGCTAATTTTGTTCATCCTGAACATAGGATAACCTCCCAATGAATTCACTCAAAACTCGCTCCACGCACTCATTCAATTTCATTGCTTTATCATTTCCGAATCACTCACCTTGTACAGTTAACAACATCATGAAATTGACAAGGTGAATGATTTTGGAATGATTTAGGAACGAAATTGAATGAGTGTGTGGATCGACTTTTGAGTGAATTTAATGGGAGGTAATCCAGTATTGCAAATTTTGTTCAGAATGAACAAAATTAGCAATATTGAATACCTCCCTTTAATAAAATGTGCATACAAGTTCTATAGATCGCTTCTTATTTCTTCAAGAACCTATCAGACGCTTACACTTTCAATTAATTAAGTAAAATCCCGATTTTTCCCCAACTATCTTAATTTTGAACGATGTTGTTGTTATATGTTTTTCAGTAGGTTAGGAGCGTTTTTTTTTTTTTGAGTGAGTGTCTGGAATGAATGAATGGAGCGCTGAGTGAGCGATTTAGAATGGTATTGATTGAGTTAAATGTCAATTTCACGATGTAATTAACTGTAAATTTCACAATGTACCTAACTGTACCTCAAATTTATTCTTACATGTCCTGGTATCCATAAAATACAATTACATGTGTATAGACAACAAAAGTAAGTTCATAGCTAAGCTTTTAGCGTAAACAAATTCTTTTGATATAGTTAAAAACAACAAAACCTGCTTCCCAAAATGATTTCTTTCAAGACGACAGTTTGTATGAATAAGTTCGGAAAAAAGTATGACGCAAAAAATTCTAGGTAAGACCAATTTGCAGCGAATACAATTCCACTATTCAATTCTGTAAATTACAATGTATCTGTGTAAATATGCATTTACCAATATTTACTGCCCGATAACTTCATTAAATCTACTGTTTACATACAAGTATGCAATTATAAGAAGTGCACTTCAATACAAAATAGATAATGACAGACATGGGCTCTTAAATATAAGGCTTATTTACGTAAAAACTACATCCCACATATTCTTTTAGCGTCACAAGCAACTGCATGGGTCTAATTATTTTCATATAAACTTATGAAACTGCTTTGATTTTCAACTTGTATTTGGGCGGTCAGCTTTTATCTAAAGCAGAATTCGCATACATAGAAGTGAAAATGTTTTTTTTTTATGATTTTTATAATCATTTGATTAATGATAAACATGTGGATATCTAAATGGGATTGATTCATCTTCAAATTACTAAGTACACTGTAAAAAAAAAAAACAAACAAACAAACAAAAAAACTACCTGCTACCACTTTCAGAGTAAAGTTACACCTTTGTTTCATTGAAAATCGTAAGACCAAACAAGATGCTTTAATATTAGCCTATGAACAAGTGTAAACTCCCAACATGGAAAAGGGAAACGTGACACCTTGGTGAAAACCTCACACCAAATCTTGTGTTGAAGCACGCCAAAACCTCGAACAGAATCACATTAGTTGGTGTAAAAAAACAACCTTATAAATAGCATTAAATGGGTATCTTTACACAACTTCTGTTGCAAAAATGAAATAAGAGTGTGTTTTTTTTCTTATTTCAAAAATCAATTCCCTGTTAAATTGATGAATATTAATTAATTAGTTTTTATTAATTTATTTATTCATTAAAAAGAAAGAAAAATGATGAAAGTGGCATTTGTACACACAAGAAAGGCTATTCATCTACTAGTAGTTGGAAACACAATTCAATTCATATTTTCTTCTCCTCTTGTATTTTCTGTTATTCGAATGATATCTATCTTCTATCTTTTCCCTTATCATAGGTCTGCAATTCATGCAACGAATGGTTATATTTATCAGTACATAAGGCACAAATATTGTTATAAAGGAATGCGTACTTACCCACTTCGCCATCGGAAATGGCGTACTTAGTATAGGGACGAGAGTATTTCGCCATCGGAAATGGCGTATTAAGTATAGGGACTAGAGTATTTTTTACTTTATGGGAGGGGGGGTATAAAGTACAATTGCCTAAGCACATGGTAAATATCACCCTTATGTAAAAGCACTGCGCTAAAGCAATTGCTCTTTATACTCCAATAAATGCAGTGACAATACTCTCGGCGCTTTTGATTGTAATCATTTATACCGAAGAAGCATTTGAAATACCCGGCTAAATAATAAAGGTTCATTTCTACTTTCCGTGCGGCCGCCGTCATAACGCAGATGGTAGTGCGTCGGACTGTCAATCTAGAGGTCCCGGGTTCGATCTCCGACAGCGGCACTCATTCTTTCCGACTATTTGTCTCTCACCAATGGGTTGATAACCTATGTGAGATAGCAGCTGGAGGCTAGGAAAGGATGATGTGGTTGTACTTGCGAGAGAAATACCAGGAAACCATTTATAGTTGCCCCAGCCGCCGAGATATAACTGAAAAAATGTTGAAAGCGGCGTTAAACTCCATTCAATCAATCAATCTACTTTCTGTGCGTATGATTGATACATATAGTAATCTTTTTTTAGATTGGCATACTAAATATATATTGTTAGCTCGCTATCGAAGTTAATAGCGTTTTACAAATGGGGTAAAAGTAGACGACAATTTTAATATTTCTAGAGGTATTTATGTGCAGAAAACTATTTCCAAATGTATGCCTCTATTTTCAAACAATATCTACGGGATCGACCGTGGTTGAAGGGATTGCTTGATTGTCTTCGTCGACTCGCTGCTATCCTCGACTCGGAATCAGAACTGCGTGCTTGTGATCAAAAGTTCCATTGAAAATGGTTTGATTCTTAACTTATCAAAAAGCGGAGATGGGTTATAGAAGACAAAACCAGGGATTTCCTAGTCGCAACATCGCTGGTCTTGAAGATGTTAGCCTTTAAAGGTCACTTGACAATAGCTGAAATTTCGATCTACCTAAATAGTTTCCAATCATAAGTGTCATGTGATAAAAAACACCACTTATTAGAGAATACATACTCCAGTAGTATAAAACTGCGTTACCATAAGTATAAACGAAAATAATACTCGTTTTCGTCATAACCAAGCACATCAGCACGCATTCTGGTTTACCATTACACATTTTTGGCCCCATTCAGATCCCTCGCCTTCAGTACTATCAATACTTTGATTTTATCACAGCGTAGTGATATGCAAGCATTGTGATAAACACACAAAGAACATTATGTCGCACAAAAGTTGATGACGTATACTAGACCTATTTGGCGCGCAGAGGAATAAAGAAGCTACGTAGCACACATGTTGTTCGGTTTTTGACTTGATTATCTTTTCCCTTGGCGATTTCCAGGATACAGGATTGTCTCCTATGGCCTGCTAAACCAGGCCAAATCAAACATACAGACGGATTGACTGCGTAACTCAGTTAATTTCCGTAACGCCGTTATGTAGAAGGGGAATAAAATAAGATAACTATGATTCGTTTTACGCAAATGATCTGCAGAACAAGTTTTAATTTACCTAGAATATTAAACACATCACCCTATCAAATAAACATATAACTGTTAGTTTAGAAAGATGGTAAAATAGCGATGAAATACATAAAACAGATGAATGTTTAACTTGATTTGGAAATAAACACGTCATTCAAAAATCAGTTTGCTTGTAATGTGGACTGCATCATGAGTCATTCTCGCCATTATTTAGTTAGGAACACCGTGAAATTGACTAGTGGAATGATGACTATAGCATGACTTCCGAATGGAATTGAATGATGAGCGCGTTTTGAATGATTTTCAATGGAGGTAAAACAAAATCGATAATTGGACGAAATTATCGATGTTCTTAACCGCCCTTGATAAAGATCTACGTACTTTTTCTGTCTTCACTGACAAATCAGGAGCTTAAAAACCAAGGTATAGACGAGTTCGAATCGATTTTGAACAATTTCGGAGCATTTCGGGGTGATTGGAATGAGTGTTTTGAATGAATGATTGGAGCGCTGAGCAAGTGGTTTTGAATTGTTTTGGTCGTGAAGATTGTCAATTTCAAGCTGTGATTAAATTAACGCGTCATTCAGGGATCCCTCAATTTATTTTTGCCCACTCCCGGTGAAAGCTAGTCTTAATCAAGTTTAGTTGTGTATGATGACCGAAAAGGGTAAAATGCCAAGGTCATATTTTAAAAAGGCTTTTTCGGACAACTTGTTCGACAGTTTTCAATTTCTTTCAAAATGAATTGGCAAAAATGGTCTTCACTATGTGAAGATCTACAAACTTGCCTCTCTTTAGGGGTGGCTAATGCTCATGTCATACCAAAATCAGCGATGACATCACCTGAACACGTCGGCGATTCCTTATTACATCAGACGATTAGTAAAAAACATAGTGTCGGCCGGCTATTACTCGACAAATTATTTATGTTGCAGTTATATAAAGTCACTGTGACGAGACGATACCCCGTCTTCTTGTCCAGTGAAGATACGAAATGAACGGTCGATTAAACAGAGATTGCTGACGATACACCGACGGACTGTCATCAACCAGTCGGCAACACTTAACGGAAGAGATGGGTCAAAAAGTAAAAAAAGACGTCTGTGATACAGTTAGTAACATCGCGAAATTGACATTCACCTCAATCAAAAGCATTCTAAATCGCTCACTTAGCGTTCCATTTATTCATTCCAAACACTCACTCAAACCATTCAAAAACGCTCAAACCCATTGAAAAATATGGAATCAACAACGTCATTCAAAATAAATTTTATGATATAGAAAAATCTCGATTTTACTGACATAATTTAAAATGCTAGTGTCTCATAGGTTCTTGAAGAATAGGAAGCTATCAAAACAACTTGAATGCATATTTGATTAAAGGGAGGTAATCAATGTCGCAAATTTTGTTCATCCTGAACAAAATTGCGATATAGGATTACCTGCCATTAAATTCACTCAAAAGTCGATCCACACACTCATTCAATTTCATTCCTAAATCATTCACCTTGTCAATTTCACGATGTTGTTAATTGTATGTACAAAATAAGCCGTGATCGGGCAATCACTTGCAATTGGTCTCAGATACAATACTGTCTTTCACAAACCTAAAATTCGTTGCCGACTAGTTGGCAACGGTTTTAACACGAAGATAAAACTCGCCGACGTGTCGCAAACCTCAGACAAAACCGCTAGTGAATAATAATAATAATAAGTTTATTTAGGTAAAAGAGTACAGAACATGGCATAGTAAAAGTAGTATATCAAATAATAATTGCATCGAGGAAAAAAATTGAAAAAAAGCATCATAAATTGAAAAAAAAGCACCATGTTATGCGCTCCATTACCAAGGATAACACAAAAAAGAAGAAAACTAGATCCTCTTATTTCCATTGTGGTTCTAGATAATGGAGGCATGGCACAGAAAGTCATGTTTACAATTCAATTATTAGAATATATCACATTTAAAAAAAAAAAAAAAAAAAAAAAATCATATTTTTATATCACAGACAATCATATCACATTTAAATGTTATCAATATAAAGATAAATATATTTATCACAGTTATTAATTGACAGTTAAGACAAACAAGACATGTCCTTAAAACAATCACTTAGTATTTAAGAAAAGGGGGTATGAAAATATAAGAAAATATATGAAATTAAATGATTGAGAAAAGTTAAGATAAGTCCAAAAGGTAATTTTTCACAGCAGTTTTAAATGAAATAGAGGATTGCATGTCCCTTAGCTGCTGTGGCAGGCAGTTCCAAGAAACAATACCCTGGTAAGCAAAAGACTTCTTACCGAAGTTTTTAACCTTTGGGAGAGCAAACCGGCCAGAATCTGAAAAAGCTACTTCAGTATCAAAAAATGAAGAAGAAACAGCAGTTACCCTAGACCTTGTCAAACGGCCATGAACTTGACTGATGGGTTTAAAATGTTCGCTTAGATATTCTGGGGCCACTCCTCTGTGAATGTTATGGACATGACATAGGGTTAACTGCTCAACTCGCCTGTGGACTGGTAACCAATTAAGTAATCTAAATTGCTCGGCTCCTACTTGAGACCTGCTGCCCAAGTCCAAGACAAAACGAACTAATTTATTTTGTGTTGTCTGGAGTCTGGTTTTCCAATACTGACTTAAGCTAGGATACCAGAAAGAACATACGTAATCAAAATGACACTGGATGAGGGACATAACCAAAAGCTTACGAGTTTGGAGATTAAAGAATTGTTTATTTCGAAACAAGAATTTCAAACGTGCATTAGCCTTTGAAACAAGGGACCTGGCAATTTCATCACAAGTTAAATGTTGATCTAAAATTGCACCAAGATATTTTACTGAATTGGTGGCATGTATATTTATACCATTACATGAAACATTTAAATTACTCTGACCTTTCAATCGGGGCTTAGAACCAAAAAGTATTGACTCTGTTTTGCCTAGATGTAATGAAAGCTTATTATCAACAAGCCATTTACTAACCCTTTCCATTTCCGAAGATAGTAACGACTCTATATCAGTGACATTTTACCAGAGACAAGGATGCCGGAGTCATCAGCATATAAAAGTAATTTATTTTCTACCACAGCAGACATGTCAATTACATATATCAGAAATAAAAGGGGTCCTAGTATTGATCCCTGTGGAACACCACATGATATAAAACCCTGACTGGAGTGTACACTGGAAACTTCTACGACTTGAGTCCTGTCAGAGAAATGGGATTTAAACCATCTAATGGCATCTGATGTGAGTCCAATACATTCAAGTTTCATCAATAAAATATCATGATTGACTGTATCAAACGCCTTTTGTAAATCAAGTAAAACCATCCCAACCATATTACCTTGGTCCATATTAAATCTGATGAAATCTGACAAATGAATCAAAGTTGTAGCGGTAGAGAAACCACGCCTAAAACCAGATTGAAAACTGTAAAGAATTTTATTTGAAGACAAATGATCATCCAGTTGATCATAAATGACTCTTTCAAACACCTTTGAAATTATACTCAAAACCGACACAGGTCTATAATTACCCACCTCAGTTTTATCATTTTTCCTATACAGGGGTATAACTCTAGCATTCTTTATATCATCAGGAACAGAGCCTTGAATAATGGAAAGGTTTATCACATGCGCTAAATGACAAGCAATAATTGGTGCACCATCTCTAATAAATCTACATGGGATACCATCTAGCCCAGTTGCCTTATTTGGGCTAAGATTGAGAAGATATTTCAGAATTTGATCTTGAGTAACGATGGAAAAGGAAAAACTGTGAGGAAAAACACCTTTGGACATATAAAATTTACTGACAAACTGTTTACCATAATATGAATCACTGGCTGGTAGATTTTCAACTAGTTTATTTGCAACAGTTGTGAAAAAAGCATTAAATCTTTGTGCAACATTAAAAAAGTCAAAACAGATTTCACCATCTATCTTTAAGCCAATATTTGCAGATGAACACACATTCTTCTTTGAAGGTAATCCAAGTTGTTTCAGACACTTCCAAAGAGCTTTGGAGTCATGTTTGCTATGGTCCAAAACACTTTGAAAGCATTCCTTCTTTGCCTTGTATATAAGGGATTTAGTAGAATTACGAAGTTCTTTGAACATTTCATAGAAAGAAGAAAGTTTTGTTTCCTTATACTTCTTAAAAGCTATATCTCTTTCATGGATACTGTGTAAAATTTCATCGTTTATCCAGGGTTCTGTTCTCTGCTTGATTCTTAAATGTTTAAAAGGTGCACATTTATCCAATACCGAGAGAAATGTATCTTTAAAATTAAGCCATGCATCATTGACATTGTCACTTAAAATGACTGCACTCCAATCTGCATTTAGTAAACAGTTTTGAAACTCCTCTTGAGAGTAATTTTTTAAAGATCTCAGTTTAACAGTTTTGTGTTTACTAATAGGTTGCCGACAAATTTTGCGAGTACAAAAAGTCAAAGAATGATCACTTACAGAAATATCAACAACCCCACTGTTAGACACTTTATCACTATCTGAAACAAGAATGAGATCAATTGTTGTAGATGAAATGTCAGTTATTCTAGTAGGACTTTTTATCAGCTGTGAAAAATTAAACAAATCGCAAAAAGACGTAAAATTTGATAAGAGAGAACAATTTTCACCTAAGACATTGGTATTAAAATCTCCAAATATATATATTTCCTTTAAAGAGAAATCATCAAAAGATTGGCACATAGTTTCTAATTTGTCGTAAAAGTTTGTTTGAGAGGGTGGTCTATAAATAACTCCACAAAGAATAGGTTTTGATTTGGGAAGAAAAATGTCTATCCAACAGGTTTCCAATTCAGGATTTTCAATGTCATATCTAGGATTAAAAGGCAAGTCACTGCGGACAAAAGAACACACTCCACCTCCACGACCATTTTTCCTGTCTCTACGATGAACAATGTAGTTGGGAATGTTTATTTCATTATCATGTACAGAAGAATCAAGCCAGGTCTCGGACAAAAAAATGGCAGCTGGATTGTATTTTCTGGATAAATCACGGACTTCGTCTAGTTTAGGTATAAGGCTTCGAATATTGAGGTGAATGAAATGTAATCCACGTTTTTTATGGAAATTAACATCTGTCCCTGTTGAGCTTAATAATGGTTCAGTAGAGCGAGTAGGGCCTGGACAAGGATGAACATCGCCACAGAGTAAAATCCAAACGGGATCAGTATTTCTGTTCCTATTAATACATGGTACAGCATAGTTTGACTTCTTGCTAAGGCTAGAATAAGATGTTATAAAGTTCTGGTAAAAGACGTGTTGACCAAATGTAATAGAATGTTGAGACGCTGTGTTGAAATAGTGGGTGGGGTACAAACCGTCAGAATCATCTATGTAGGAGAAATTTAAACGTCTTGCAACGGCTGTGAGCAGTAAAATCGTGCGAATAAAGTTCATATTGTGTAGACTGTAGTAAAAAGCGACTGTTTAAAGGTATATAACTGCTTTAAAATAATTTTTAAAAATTTCCAAATGTAAACAATAACATCGACCGATGCACCGATCAAGCGCTGACTAGTTCTCGATTTTTGTACACCGATTCTACAAGAAGACAACGGCGACGCAACACGCGTTAAAGTTACACTAGCTAAAATTAACGGAAACAGTTCAAGGGCTAATCATTTCCATATTTTTCATTGATAAAAAATATTGCTTAGTGCAGCCTTTGGCAGTAATGAGATAAACGCCATTTAAAAGGACTTTGGAGAATAATAAATGTGCCACTAAGTATGGAAATCGGCAAAAACGAAAACGAGCATTTCAACATACCCTGAGCCAAATCTTCAAGTAACGGTATCAGTGAAAACAGTCTCACTCGCCTTGTTTACAGGTCTCGGCACGGCTAGACTTTGTGCGAAACAATCTCATAAAACGATTCTAAAATGTACACGCATTTCGAGTTCTTGTCAAAATGTTTATTATACTTTTATAAAGCTATTGCTAAATGCTAAACTGTCCTCAAAAGAAAGGCGTAAAATATATGCTACTCTGTGGATTGTATCAGAACGACATCTTTTTTTAATCAGTTTTGCAGATAATCCATTCACATTCGCTAAAAAGAAAAGGAATCATTCCATTTACATACATGTAATAGAATGCTTGTTAAAGTTTTCGTCTAACTGAAACAGAAGCAGTAATTGGTCTGAAGTTCTATTACTTTTCTTCTAAGATTTGATAATTCTGTCTATCTTGAGATATCAAAATATTACATGTAAATTTAATTTCAAAAAGCAAATATTGTTCTAAGAATTTATACTGGAAGGTCATAATTTAAATACAGCAGACATTATTCGCATTATTTGTATTTTCTGCTGATTGGAAGTGATCAGAATTATGTAACATGTCAAAATCGGCGAAGCCGAGTCTCATAAAATCTCAAGATTTGTATTGTTATATATGTTTGGTCTTTTCTCATAAGAAATTTGATTTGTAAGCATGTCTCACTTTATATGCCTAACTTTTTTTTTAAATAAAATATCAAATCAACCACAAATGTTAGACGAAGTCGAGTGTTGCTTATAGTTGTAGATTTTTTTTAAATTCAGGTTTTGTTCTAAACCCAATGATCCAATGACGCGACGAATAATTTACTTGTGAGCGAAGTGAAGCACTAGCCCCTGGTTGTATAAAAGAATACCATTGGTTAAATATCGACAGGAAGTTTTTAATTTTAGATAACCAGGGTTATTGTTTCAACTGTAGTAATTAAAATCCCGAATAGCTGAAATTTGGGTTACTTTTAGTTTAAATTTAACCATTGGTTATCTTCTAGACGACTTGGTCCTAGACAACAGTTAACGCCTTATAGCAGGGTTGAAGGATAGTTGCCGTTTGAAGCAGGTATATAAATACAAAGCAAAACAAAGTTTATTGTAATGTCAATTCATCTAGACATGGTAATTATTTTAACCGTTACCATTAAAGAATCGCAAGAGCTGTAAAATTTTAGAAACAGTTGCATTTAAACATTACAACCCCATTTTGCTTGTCAAAAAACGTCAGAGCGAATGAGTTTCTATGTAATTCTTCTTATTTCATAAATGCGTTTTACGCCATCGTCTTATATTAACAAATTCAACGATGCAAGAGTAAAAGCTGTCTAGAGATGAAGATGAAAATACAGAAACAACCTTGCATACCAAAAGGGTTATGCAAGCCGCCATGATTCAGCTCGTCGATTATCACAAGCTATTCAACCCCTGAACAAAGCCAACACCAATTTGCTCTTCGTATTGACGAGTTGATCGATGCTTCTTTCAAAATTATCTCCTATTTGAGGTGAAATTTTGGATTCCTTCTGTGTGGTACAAGTCGGTCATGTTTTCTGCATGTTACAGTTAGTAGTATCGTTAAAGTGAGTTAGTAGTATCGTAAAAGTGACACTTAAAAAAACGACAAAAATATTATCATTCTCTCGATAATCCTTCTATTCATTGCTTTAATACTTCTCACTCTCATCGTTCAAAACACTCCGAAATTCATAAATATACAAAAGAAATCCTGTCTGAAATGGTTCTAAAGGTTCTACAACTTATGGGCCGAGGTCGAGGGGTGCAAATTTGTAAAAGCATACTGTGAAAACGCAAAGAGACAGACATGCTTAGCCATGCCTGTTTTAAATTACATGTATCTGCCTGAAAACAAAAAACGTAAACGTTCTCTTACGATAAAGAAGGTAACAGTTTTTATGAGGCTAATTAAGCATTATAGTTTAACCTCCGTATAATGTCATTCAAAGCTCACCAATTCAATTTCATTCCGAAAACATTCAAAAGTCATTCACTTTGTCAATCTCACGGTGTTAATTAAATATTTAGACTTGTTTGTAGAGGGAGAGTACAATATCAAAGGAAACCATTCTATATGTAGATATTGAAGAAGCGTCTTTATTAAAAACGAATTCTTCTCTTCCATATAATTTCTTCGGGTATGAAGAACAAAGACGCACACTCCAGGGGTAAGCAAGATTGGGTAATTAATATCCTATGATTTACCTTTAATGTTTTATGCGCATAAACGACGTCTTGTGGTTTAAAGTTAATTTTAGTTCAATGCAGACATCAGGAAAATTGATATAACATAATATGACCTAAGTCGCGGGAGTGAAATAACCCCGTTGAATATTTTTGATATTAAACGGGTGTTTATACACTAGTGGAAAAACTATGCAAATGAGCTCAAAGCGAATGGCAACGCTTTATTGTAACCGCGAAAATGAGGTCATGATGTACACATTGTGACGTCAATTTTAAACGGCGTTACAAGTTTCGCGGAAAATTGATGTGTTGAATTTCGAAGATTTTGACGATTTTTCGAAAAATTTCGGGTCATATTATAAATAGAATATCAAATTTGTGCTCATTGAATACCGAATCTATTAAACTCGTCATCTTAAAACAGATAAAAACTCGGCACAGCCTCGTTTTTATCTGTTTATTGATAACTCGTTTAAAAAATTCGGTATTCAATGACCACTCATTTAATATCCTCTATTTATATATCATTATATTTATCATATTAATTGAACCCTTGGACCATCTGGGTTGTGCTTAAAATCTCGATCCTACTCAGAACGCTTAGGCTGATCAAGATAAAAACTGTTCAAGTTTGGCTGTTTTTTTTGTTTTTAATTTAGAGTGAACATTCTACCTTTCAGTAGTTTTTTGAAATGCGAAATACGGTTACCTACACTGGAAATGATTTTTTTTAAAAAAAATTACGAAGTTTCCAGAAGATCCCTTTTCGTAAAACGGGTCACAAACATGTAACCAAATGGTAGCAGTGTGTTTGATGAGAAAAGGAGTAACACCTTGAACTAGTGGTCTCAAGGTAATAATAAACGTCAATTCAATCGCATTCGATAATGTTACAGGGTGATTCAATTTCCTGTTTTACGTAATAAACTTCTTGTAAAATTTGTGTACCGTGTCGCCCTGTTTCACCAAGACGCCTATTAAACATTAATATTTTTTCGCATATATAAATTTGTCGGATACAGATTTGTCTTATCTAAAGGCTAAATACTCCAATCAACAACGGAGATATAAGAATATAAAGACTAAAAAGAAAATTCTAAAATCCAAAATAAGTTTCTGTGATTTTTTTCTCTCCGGAACGCAACTTGTTTAATCTTTTGCCTAGCCACACTTGTTTGCATACCTTATCAAATTATTTACTCACAACCGATGATATGGTGGTTATCTAGGCAATGATATTTGGATTTTTCTTTTTTTTTTTTGAAAGTAAAATATCTCTTTAAATCATAATATTGTGATAATATTCAATAGGATACTCAAAACACAGACAAACTGACCAAATGCTCTAGAATCTTAATTAGAAAGAGCCAACATAAAATTTTTAAAGATATGTACATGTATTAAAATTTCTTATTATATTTAGAAGATGATAAAGCTGATTAGTATTATATGTCGTTACATATCTCGAATAGTTTTAACTCCATATTTAATTGAGCCCTATATAAAGTAGAAAATCGTAAGGAAATCTTTATATCCGCTGTAAAGACGCGATGAGTATCTTATGTACCCTATACATACGCTTTGCACGCACTCGTTCTGTCGAGAGTCAGTACATCACCCGCGAAGAAAGATTTGAGCAGCACAAAACTTGAAGAGTGGATACAATGTACGCTAGATTCGATTATTACTGGTGGTATTAGTAAATGTATATTAGCATTAAGAGGCCAAACGCTATTTATCTGATACCATCCGTTTTACTTCGGATGTATGCTCAATGCACTCGTTTTACTTCCGCTGTATGCTCCATGCATCCGTTTAATATCCTCGGAACTATCGTCCGCTATGAAGAAAACCTAGAAATACCAGATTCATCCGATATTCGAAAAGTATATATTCAAGGAAGTAACACGGAAATGTAAGTATGAAAACTTATGCATCGCCTTAATTTAGCTATCCGCCGATTTACTTTCGTTCGGCGTACGCACTGCATGCGTCCATTGTATTGCGCATCCGCTCTTTCCGCTTTTTGAATACACCACAATCACTACGGTGACCGCTTCTCAACTTTGATCCGCACTGGGCCACCGATGAGCTTCCTCTTAATAACCCTGCTACAAACTTAACGGTCGATATATTTGTTCAACAAATCGTGGTTACCATTATCATTTTTATCAAGCTTTATAGAAGGGGTGCAAATTTTGCTCTTCCGCCTTGTCCGTTTGCGTACCATTTGTGTCCGTTTGACATTGGGACTGGACCTTAAGCAAATTATAGTAAACGGGGTGTGTTGGCCCTTACCGCACAGATGATACTCTTGACAAGAGACAAAATATACATCTCAAAATTTGATAAGGACCACTTGTAATCTTGTAATTCTACGCTGTAATGAAATCAGAATTTGTTTTGCTTCTTGAAATATGTTCATTTGACTATAATTGAGTGCTAAAACAACAATGGATTGACGAGATATTGAATCTTTAACCCTGGTAGGGACGATTATACAAGAGAACTCTGAGTTGATGACAAACTTAAACTAAAGGGGAAAACTAAGCAATCTTATTTAGACTAAACAATTGTTTGCGCAAGCCTTTCTATTGCAGTTGATATCAGGAATAGCTTCTCAGTTTTTTACAAGCCTTGCGATGCTATCAAAATTGATTTGAACCGACCAATTGAGTGTTGTCCTCTATTGCCGCAGAACCATTGTTGACCTAACTATGGTGGCATCTGTTGGTGTCTGTTGCATGTTTAAGTCGTGGTCAACTGGATTAAAGACTGGAATTTGTGAAACAGTGCATTCTCTTCAAGTTGCTTTCTACAGGTATTCGATGATGATTCCATATTTCAAAATGTATTGGCAAATGTTATTACAACTCAGAAACTGTTAACATAGAACCTTTGTGGCGAACTGACATAAGCATTCCAATTAATGTCATGTCAGGTTTCAAAAAGGTGTGCTTTTGACGAAAATTTGAAACGAATAAGTGTTCTATATGACATTCATAAAAATTGGCAATAAATCTTGCAAGGTCACTGTTAGACTACCGATCATGGACCATTCGGAACATCACTCGGCCATTTCCGTAAACTGCAACAGACCTCGGATGTATGTAAGGCGGATGGGTATGTAACAATGTGCATTTTGTTAGGCGTAAACAGTGTTAGAAAAACTAGCACTGTAAATTTATATCTTTTACAGTAAATAACGGCTGAAAAATCTTGATTTTTGAGAATGATGAATCATTCTCAATAATTTAAATTATTTCAGCCGTTATCTAAGAATTTAAAGATATTTATATTAGGATTCGATGATTTCACGTCAGTGACTTAAACGCGTAGCGTTGGCGACGTCGAATGTTTTCACTCACAGTTTCGAGGGCTAACGCCAATTCAACTGACGTCATCTAGTTTTCCAAGGTTTTCCCGTACTTTTTAAAAATAGCCCGTCTATGTACATCCGGGGTTGATTGTGAGATTGGCCGAGTGGTGTTCCAAATGGGTCATTGAGCTCCTAAGAAGGAATAACCCTATCCGTATTCGTTGTTGCTAATGAGTCTTGAGTACAGAATTAGTGACGGTAAGAATGGGTGTAAGATTGCAATGAAAAACGGACCTAAAATTTCAAAAGAAAGGTACAAAGATTTATTCCTTAAAATCCAATTGCATCCTAGACGCGCAAGATCTCTGGACTTATTTCGTTTTTTTTTATTTCATTTATCAACCTAAAATATCCACCCGAAGAGGGTAGGGGGTCAAAAAAGAGCACTTGATGACAACATTTTAACAGACCTTGATATGTTTGCCAATGTCTTAAAATAGTAACTAGCTGAAAGATTTGCTTGTCAAGTAAAGCCAACCACGATTCTGGAAGTGCAGCAAACAACTTTTTGGGAGCAGGCTAAAATTCCATGATGAAAGCATTCGAAGATTTTTCATTCTTTAAATCTGAGAGGCTTATTATAGGTTAAATACTCACTACAGTTAACAACATCGTGAAATTGACAAGGTGAATGATTTTGGAATGATTCAGGAATGAAATTGAATGAGTGCGAGGAGCGAGTTTTGAGTGAATTTAATGGGAGGTAATCCTATATTGCAAATTTTGTTCGGAATGAACAAAATTTGCGATATTCATTACCTCCCTTTGATAAAAAAAGTGCATACAAGTTCTGTGCACAGCCTCAAATTTCTTCAAGAACCTATGAAGCGCTAACTATTTGAATAATGTCAGTGAAATCGCGATTTTTCTCTGTCAAAATTTATTTTGAATTATGTTGTTGATTCTATACTTTTCAATAGGTTTGACCGTTTTTAAATGCTTTGAGTGAGTGTTTGGAATGAATGATTGGAGCGCTGAGTGATCGATTTAGAATGGTTTAGATTGAGGTGAATGTCAATTTCACGATGTTATTAACTGTAATAACTAAAGCGAGCACCTTTAATGCCAGATTAAATCAAGTTATTCGATTTTTCAATATGTCTTCTTTACTTCTCGTTCATTGTTATCCGCAATTATTGTCCCGTCTAAGTTTAAACGACTGGTCTGCTCTTATAGTTTGATAAAACTTTCGCTTTAACCCTTTGCTGTTTAATCCCTGCTTTGTACGTGCCTGTGATTTAATGATTGAGAAAACATTGTGAAAAAAGAAGAAATTGCTTCTGACAAGCAATTTCTCCTTTTCCCACACTTTTTTCTACCCTACTGAATGGTTATTTTTCAAATTAAATCAACTTTAAATTTTCGTCTGCAAAACCTTTGAATTTGGACAGGTCTAAAATTTTGTAAATCAGGAAAGGGTTAAGTCCAATAAAAATGATAAAATTTTCTGACGTGTCTCTCTCAGACCAAAGAAGCGTTCGAACAGATGGCTATTCATATGCAGGGATGGCTGTTCGAAACTTTTTCTGCTTGGTATTCAATTTGAATATGCGATCCGTCACACGAAAAGGGACCATCTTGGCAGTTCGTTAAAAGTCGGTCCAAGTCGGACTACGCAGTCTTAATAGGGTCTATGCTTTTCGCTATTTTTATATTTATTCTGGCACTAGAACGACCATTCTATATATTGCGATTCGACCACTGGTGCCTTTGCTAGAGCAAATGTCCTTTTCAAAATTTCCTCTTAAGGAGTTCAATGATGGTCCTTATTTGCGAAAACGGTTACAGTGGATAACAGAAATAAGGAACGCATCCAATGCAAATTTCTCATTCATCAACAGTGTATTGAAAGTGAAAAAGGAATCCTTTTTTTTTCTGGATTTTTGACAAATTAGATGCTTTCCGTTTTTTATCGTTGAATACTTGTGCTGGTTGTTGGTGAAATATTGCAATCTATTTTGCCTGATTTAACATATTTTAACTTTTTGAGAAAATTGTCCAACTTCTTGAAATTTAACATTTCAATTTTCCCGCGAAACCTACAACACCTATAAAGCTGACGTCACAATATATACATTATGACGTCATTTACGTGGTCACAAAATAGCGTTACTATTCGCTCTGAGCTCATTTGCATGATTCTGTCACTAGTGTAATAACACCCATGTAATATCAAAAATATTTAACTGAATTATTTCACTCCCGCGACGTAGGTCATATTATAAAAAATATTTCCTGACACTTCTTTCAACTGCTTTAAGTTATCTATTCTATCATTTTTTATTTTTTTTTTTTTACTTTTTTTATGAATATGGTTTATTTGAGTATTTTTTTTCTATCGGCTCGTGGTTATTTAGCTCTTTTAATATTTGATTTAAAAATGTAATTTCATAGGATGTAAGAACGATTAGTTTAAAAATTGTTCGTTTTTGCTAGAATTCCTTTATGAAGATGTATCAATTTTTCTTCGTTAATAAGGTGTTTGGAACGCAACCTTTGATCCAACTTTACTTACTCCAATCTGACTTTGAAATGATCGTCTAAAATTTACAGTAACAGTTTATCGGATCGAGTCAAAGGTCAACGAACATTGATCAACATGACACAAACGTTTGGTCAAAAGCGATTCACAAAACATTTCAAGTAAATGAACCTTTGAAAGACATAAAATTGATGAAGTCTGTCATATAACTATCATGTTGAAGAATTTTACTGCTAGTTATCCCTTGTAGCAAACGATAATGAAGAAAGTTTATGAGTAAGTGCACTATTCAAAATTCCCTTGATGATAATCCTTTTGTATGTTAACCATCAAATCAATATCGAGAAATTGACGTTTTTTAAAGATTCGAACTTTTTCTTACGAAATTATGTCTAAACGTGTTTACTTTCAATAACATGAAAACCAAATATCCCCTGCAAGAAAGTATGTCGTATATATATCTTAAGCACTTTTCATTTTTAGAAATAAAGATTCCACACTTTGCTCCAGTGTTTCTCATTACCACCATACGCTGATTATGCAAATAAAGCCAAGTTCTGAAAGCTCATAAGATCTCCACTGATCGGGGCGAATTCGGTATTAAAGGCGAGCAATTGGGGGGAAAGGCTCACCCTGTTTGACCATGCACCGATTCCGATCAGCCATGCACTTACTGCGTCCATACTTCCGGTCCGCTGGGACAACGATGATAATATTTGAGTTGATTCGAAAAACTTAAAGTTTGAATAATGGGGAAGCAGAGATTATACAGATATTAAACAGGAATAGGCAGAAAATAAATCACTGTAATATTGGAATCGAAAATGCTATGATGCAAACGTCTAGCAAAAGAAAAATAATGCGATATTATGATAAGAAAACTTGAAACAGGCGTCATCTTAGGCGTGTGAAACCAAGGGTTCCGTTACTTATGGAATCATAAGCCACATTCTGAACTCACTTCAAAGGAAAAAAGTCGAACGGTGTGCTCACTATTAAGCGCTGAGTTTACAAAAGACAACTAATTCCCAAAAAATGGATTACTACCCCCGAAACGCGTTTTTATAATCCATTACAAGACAACAAATGTTTAGACAGGTCCAAATTGGACAGGGTTTTAGTTTACATATAATATTCGGGCAAAATAGTAAAATTTGTAACAGAAAGGGATAATATTAGGGAGAATCGAGAAAGTGTTAGTTAGCAGCATTTTTTTTTTTCTTTTCTTTTTTAGAAAAGGAATCCGTCAAGATCAAATATATAAGCTATGTATCTTTAACACAGCCGTGATTTTGGCAGTGATAAGTAAGAAAAATCTAGTTTACATTAAAAGGACAAGGTGATAATTAAGGTTATATTCCAGAAAATTGACCTCGTGTGTTGTTTCGTCTATTCAATTCCCTCGCCGTCAGTACTATCAGTACTTTGATTTTAGCACAGCGTACTGATATGCAAGCACCGCGTTGAACACACAAAAGTTGATGACGTATACTAGACCTATTTTTTGCTCGCGCATGAGCACAAAAAGCTACGTAGTATACACGTTGTTCGCATTTTGACTCGATTATATTTTTCCTAGGCAATTTCCAGGATACAGGGTTGTTTCCTATGGCCTGCTTAACCAGGCCAAAATGATAATTAAACGGGTAAAACCTCTGGAGATTTATTAAATTTATTACCACAGGAATAATCCTTCCGACATGATCTGTCTGATTTCTTTGTGAAATAATTTGCTCCGAATATTCTATGGATCGGTCGGTACTGATCCCTTCTTCTCAATTCCAAAGCTAACGCTTTCAGACATGGGGTTATCATAATCGTTAATATAATCGATTATTAATCGATTAAGAATATTAATCATGAAACAATCGATTATTTAAATTTTTTTTTAATAATGATTAATAATTTAACCGATTAATGGTGAAATCTTGTTTTTATATTCGGTTTATCACTTAATATTATCCGTATTCTACATTAAGTGGTCAGCTATATAGTTGATAATTTCATTTTGACAACACTTTTTGTCGAATTTTAACCATTATCAGCATTTTAATTTTTGTGATGTTTTCATTTTATCATCAATAATCATTGGTCATTTCGGGGTCACATCCATCTTTATCATCTCGATACTTGTTTCTGATCATCATAGATATCATCTTGTCTATTTTTCTTCTGTTGAGAAGGCCTCATTTTAAGTAAGTGTTTCATTATTCATGTCTAATGCATGTATAATGATGTCAACTTAATGGGTACCCTTCTATAAATCAAAGAATTTATTATTATTATTATTATTATTATTATTATTATTATTATTATTATTATTATTATTATTATCATCATCATCATCATCATTATTATTATTATTATTATTATTATTATTATTATTTTTATTATTATTATTATTATTTTTATAATCATTATTATTATTATTATTGTTATCATTCTAAACAAACTTTTAGACAAATTTTTAAGTAACTGTACCGGTGAAAATGGTCCAACTCGCCTTGTTTACAAGACTTGGCAGGGCTTGACTTTGCGCAACAGTCTCATTAACCGATTCTGAAATGTACAGGCATCTTTTATATGAAATATAATTTTCGCAATCTTGTTTATTATACTTTTGAGGTGTCGTTGATACATTGTTTTGATAACTGTCCCCAAAAGAAAGACGTGAAATATACACTAGATCTACTCTTATGCATGTGGTTTGCATCAAAACGCAAGTCTTTTTATATCAGTTTTGCATATATTCAATTCACATTCGCTAAAGAAAAGAAATCATTCCATATAGTATGCTTGTTACATCGTGAAATTGACAAGTTGAATGAATTTGGGATGGTTTAGGAATGAAATTGAATGAGTGTGTGGTGCGAAGTTTGACTGAATTTATTCGGAGGTGTTCCAATATCGCAAATTTTGCTCAGGATAGACAAAATTAGCGATATTAATTACCTACCTTAAATAAAATATGCATACAAGTTCTAGATAGCTTCCTATTTCTAAAAGAACCTATAAGACGCTTTCAATCTAAATTATGTCAGTGAAATCGCGATTTACCTCTATCCAAATTTATTTTGATTGGCGTTGTTGATTCTATATTTTTCACTTGGTTTGAGCGTTTTTGATCGATTTCAGTGAGCGTTTGGAATGAATGAATGGACCGCTGAGTGAGCTATTTAGAATGGTTTTGAATGTCAATTTCACGATGTAACTAATTGTATGCTTGTTATAGTTTTCGTTCAACTGAAACAAAAGCAGAAATTGGTCTGCAGTTCTATAACTTGCCTTTTTAAGATTATATAATTCTGTTTATCTTGAGTTATCCAAATATTACATGTATATTTAATTTCAAAACGCAAATATCGTCCCAAGAATTTATACCGGAAGGTCATAATTTAAATACAGCAGACATTTTTCGCATTATTCGTATTTTCTGCTGATTGAAAGTGATCAGAATTATGTAACATGTCAAAATAGGCGAAGCCGAGTCTCATAATGTCTCACAATTTGTATGTTTATATATGTTTGGCCTTTTCTCACAAGAAAGTTGATTTGTAAGCATGTCTCACTTTATATGCCTGACTTTTTTTAAAATAGTAAATCAGCCACAAATGTTAGACGAAGTCGAGTGTTGCTTATAGTTGTAGATTTTTTTTATTTGGGTTTTGTTCTAGACCGATTTATCCTATGACGCGACGAATAATTTACTTGTGAGTGAAGTGAAGCACTAGCCCCTGGTTGTATAAAAATATACCATTGGTTAATTACAGACCGTAAGTTTTTAATTTCAAATAAACAGGTTTATTGTTTCAACTGTACCAATTAAAGCAGCAATCCCGAATAGCTGAAATTTGGTAATTTTTAGTTTAAATTTAACCATTGGTTATCTTCTAGACGGCTTGGTCCTAGAGAACAGTTAACGGCTCATAGCAGGGCTGCAGGGTAGTTGTCGTTTGAAGCAGGTATATAAATATATAGCAAAACAAAGTTTATTGTAATGTCAATTAATCTAGACATGGTAATTATTTTAATCGTTCCCATTAAAAAATCGCAACAGTTGTAAAATTTTAGAAACAGTAACATTTAAAAAATGCAACCCCATTTTGCTTTCTCGTTTCAAAAAAAAAAAAAAAAAAAAAAAACCAATGTCAGAGCGAAAAAATTTCTATGTCATTCTTCTTATTTCATATATGCGTTTTACGCCATCGTCTTATAATAACAAATTCAACGATGCAAGAGTAAAATCTGTCTAGAGATGAACAAGAAAATACAAAAACAAACTTGCATACCAAAAGGGCTATGAAAGCCGCAATAATTCAGCTCGTCGATTATCACAAGCTATGCAACCTCTGAAGAAAGCCAACATCAATTTGCTCTTCGTATTGACGAGTTGATCGATGCTTCTTTCAAAATTATCGCCTATTTGAGGTGAAATTTTGGATTCATTTTGTGTGGTACAAGTCGGTCATGTTTTCTGCATGTTACAGTTAGTAGTATCGTTAAAGTGAGTTAGTAGTATCGTAAAAGTGACACTTAAAAAAACGACAAAAATATTATCATTCTCTCGATAATCCTTCTATTCATTGCTTTAATACTTCTCACTCTCATCGTTCAAAACACTCCGAAATTCATAAATATACAAAAGAAATCCTGTCTGAAATGGTTCTAAAGGTTCTACAACTTATGGGCCGAGGTCGAGGGGTGCAAATTTGTAAAAGCATACTACGAAAACGCAAAGAGACAGACATGCTTAGCCATGCCTGTTTTAAATTACATGTATCTGCCTGAAAACAAAAAACGTAAACGTTCTCTTACGATAAAGAAGGTAACAGTTTTTATGAGGCTAATTAAGCATTATAGTTTAACCTCCGTATAATGTCATTCAAAGCTCACCAATTCAATTTCATTCCGAAAACATTCAAAAGTCATTCACTTTGTCAATCTCACGGTGTTAATTAAATATTTAGACTTGTTTGTAGAGGGAGAGTACAATATCAAAGGAAACCATTCTATATGTAGATATTGAAGAAGCGTCTTTATTAAAAACGAATTCTTCTCTTCCATATAATTTCTTCGGGTATGAAGAACAAAGACGCACACTCCAGGGGTAAGCAAGATTGGGTAATTAATATCCTATGATTTACCTTTAATGTTTTATGCGCATAAACGACGTCTTGTGGTTTAAAGTTAATTTTAGTTCAATGCAGACATCAGGAAAATTGATATAACATAATATGACCTAAGTCGCGGGAGTGAAATAACCCCGTTGAATATTTTTGATATTAAACGGGTGTTTATACACTAGTGGAAAAACTATGCAAATGAGCTCAAAGCGAATGGCAACGCTTTATTGTAACCGCGAAAATGAGGTCATGATGTACACATTGTGACGTCAATTTTAAACGGCGTTACAAGTTTCGCGGAAAATTGATGTGTTGAATTTCGAAGATTTTGACGATTTTTCGAAAAATTTCGGGTCATATTATAAATAGAATATCAAATTTGTGCTCATTGAATACCGAATCTATTAAACTCGTCATCTTAAAACAGATAAAAACTCGGCACAGCCTCGTTTTTATCTGTTTATTGATAACTCGTTTAAAAAATTCGGTATTCAATGACAATTCATTTAATATCCTCTATTTATATATCATTATATTTATCATGTTAAATGACCCCTTGGACCATCTGGGTTGTGCTTAAAATCTCGATCCTACTCAGAACGCTTAGGCTGATCAAGATAAAAACTGTTCAAGTTTGGCTGTTTTTTTTGTTTTTAATTTAGAGTGAACATTCTACCTTTCAGTAGTTTTTTGAAATGCGAAATACGGTTACCTACACTGGAAATGATTTTTTTTTAAAAAAATTACGAAGTTTCCAGAAGATCCCTTTTCGTAAAACGGGTCACAAACATGTAACCAAATGGTAGCAGTGTGTTTGATGAGAAAAGGAGTAACACCTTGAACTAGTGGTCTCAAGGTAATAATAAACGTCAATTCAATCGCATTCGATAATGTTACAGGGTGATTCAATTTCCTGTTTTACGTAATAAACTTCTTGTAAAATTTGTGTACCGTGTCGCCCTGTTTCACCAAGACGCCTATTAAACATTAATATTTTTTCGCATATATAAATTTGTCGGATACAGATTTGTCTTATCTAAAGGCTAAATACTCCAATCAACAACGGAGATATAAGAATATAAAGACTAAAAAGAAAATTCTAAAATCCAAAATAAGTTTCTGTGATTTTTTTCTCTCCGGAACGCAACTTGTTTAATCTTTTGCCTAGCCACACTTGTTTGCATACCTTATCAAATTATTTACTCACAACCGATGATATGGTGGTTATCTAGGCAATGATATTTGGATTTTTCTTTTTTTTTTTTGAAAGTAAAATATCTCTTTAAATCATAATATTGTGATAATATTCAATAGGATACTCAAAACACAGACAAACTGACCAAATGCTCTAGAATCTTAATTAGAAAGAGCCAACATAAAATTTTTAAAGATATGTACATGTATTAAAATTTCTTATTATATTTAGAAGATGATAAAGCTCATTAGTATTATATGTCGTTACATATCTCGAATAGTTTTAACTCCATATTTAATTGAGCCCTATATAAAGTAGAAAATCGTAAGGAAATCTTTATATCCGCTGTAAAGACGCGATGAGTATCTTATGTACCCTATACATACGCTTTGCACGCACTCGTTCTGTCGAGAGTCAGTACATCACCCGCGAAGAAAGATTTGAGCAGCACAAAACTTGAAGAGTGGATACAATGTACGCTAGATTCGATTATTACTGGTGGTATTAGTAAATGTATATTAGCATTAAGAGGCCAAACGCTATTTATCTGATACCATCCGTTTTACTTCGGATGTATGCTCAATGCACTCGTTTTACTTCCGCTGTATGCTCCATGCATCCGTTTAATATCCTCGGAACTATCGTCCGCTATGAAGAAAACCTAGAAATACCAGATTCATCCGATATTCGAAAAGTATATATTCAAGGAAGTAACACGGAAATGTAAGTATGAAAACTTATGCATCGCCTTAATTTAGCTATCCGCCGATTTACTTTCGTTCGGCGTACGCACTGCATGCGTCCATTGTATTGCGCATCCGCTCTTTCCGCTTTTTGAATACACCACAATCACTACGGTGACCGCTTCTCAACTTTGATCCGCACTGGGCCACCGATGAGCTTCCTCTTAATAACCCTGCTACAAACTTAACGGTCGATATATTTGTTCAACAAATCGTGGTTACCATTATCATTTTTATCAAGCTTTATAGAAGGGGTGCAAATTTTGCTCTTCCGCCTTGTCCGTTTGCGTACCATTTGTGTCCGTTTGACATTGGGACTGGACCTTAAGCAAATTATAGTAAACGGGGTGTGTTGGCCCTTACCGCACAGATGATACTCTTGACAAGAGACAAAATATACATCTCAAAATTTGATAAGGACCACATGTAATCTTGTAATTCTACCCTGTAATGAAATCAGAATTTGTTTTGCTTCTTGAAATATGTTCATTTGACTATAATTGAGTGCTAAAACAACAATGGATTGACGAGATATTGAATCTTTAACCCTGGTAGGGACGATTATACAAGAGAACTCTGAGTTGATGACAAACTTAAACTAAAGGGGAAAACTAAGCAATCTTATTTAGACTAAACAATTGTTTGCGCAAGCCTTTCTATTGCAGTTGATATCAGGAATAGCTTCTCAGTTTTTTACAAGCCTTGCGATGCTATCAAAATTGATTTGAACCGACCAATTGAGTGTTGTCCTCTATTGCCGCAGAACCATTGTTGACCTAACTATGGTGGCATCTGTTGGTGTCTGTTGCATGTTTAAGTCGTGGTCAACTGGATTAAAGACTGGAATTTGTGAAACAGTGCATTCTCTTCAAGTTGCTTTCTACAGGTATTCGATGATGATTCCATATTTCAAAATGTATTGGCAAATGTTATTACAACTCAGAAACTGTTAACATAGAACCTTTGTGGCGAACTGACATAAGCATTCCAATTAATGTCATGTCAGGTTTCAAAAAGGTGTGCTTTTGACGAAAATTTGAAACGAATAAGTGTTCTATATGACATTCATAAAAATTGGCAATAAATCTTGCAAGGTCACTGTTAGACTACCGATCATGGACCATTCGGAACATCACTCGGCCATTTCCGTAAACTGCAACAGACCTCGGATGTATGTAAGGCGGATGGGTATGTAACAATGTGCATTTTGTTAGGCGTAAACAGTGTTAGAAAAACTAGCACTGTAAATTTATATCTTTTACAGTAAATAACGGCTGAAAAATCTTGATTTTTGAGAATGATGAATCATTCTCAATAATTTAAATTATTTCAGCCGTTATCTAAGAATTTAAAGATATTTATATTAGGATTCGATGATTTCACGTCAGTGACTTAAACGCGTAGCGTTGGCGACGTCGAATGTTTTCACTCACAGTTTCGAGGGCTAACGCCAATTCAACTGACGTCATCTAGTTTTCCAAGGTTTTCCCGTACTTTTTAAAAATAGCCCGTCTATGTACATCCGGGGTTGATTGTGAGATTGGCCGAGTGGTGTTCCAAATGGGTCATTGAGCTCCTAAGAAGGAATAACCCTATCCGTATTCGTTGTTGCTCATGAGTCTTGAGTACAGAATTAGTGACGGTAAGAATGGGTGTAAGATTGCAATGAAAAACGGACCTAAAATTTCAAAAGAAAGGTACAAAGATTTATTCCTTAAAATCCAATTGCATCCTAGACGCGCAAGATCTCTGGACTTATTTCGTTTTTTTTTTATTTCATTTATCAACCTAAAATATCCACCCGAGGAGGGTAGGGGGTCAAAAAAGAGCACTTGATGACAACATTTTAACAGACCTTGATATGTTTGCCAATGTCTTAAAATAGTAACTAGCTGAAAGATTTGCTTGTCAAGTAAAGCCAACCACGATTCTGGAAGTGCAGCAAACAACTTTTTTGGAGCAGGCTAAAATTCCATGATGAAAGCATTCGAAGATTTTTCATTCTTTAAATCTGAGAGGCTTATTATAGGTTAAATACTCACTACAGTTAACAACATCGTGAAATTGACAAGGTGAATGATTTTGGAATGATTCAGGAATGAAATTGAATGAGTGCGAGGAGCGAGTTTTGAGTGAATTTAATGGGAGGTAATCCTATATTGCAAATTTTGTTCGGAATGAACAAAATTTGCGATATTCATTACCTCCCTTTGATAAAAAAAGTGCATACAAGTTCTGTGCACAGCCTCAAATTTCTTCAAGAACCTATGAAGCGCTAACTATTTGAATAATGTCAGTGAAATCGCGATTTTTCTCTGTCAAAATTTATTTTGAATTATGTTGTTGATTCTATACTTTTCAATAGGTTTGACCGTTTTTAAATGGTTTGAGTGAGTGTTTGGAATGAATGATTGGAGCGCTGAGTGATCGATTTAGAATGGTTTAGATTGAGGTGAATGTCAATTTCACGATGTTATTAACTGTAATAACTAAAGCGAGCACCTTTAATGCCAGATTAAATCAAGTTATTCGATTTTTCAATATGTCTTCTTTACTTCTCGTTCATTGTTATCCGCAATTATTGTCCCGTCTAAGTTTAAACGACTGGTCTGCTCTTATAGTTTGATAAAACTTTCGCTTTAACCCTTTGCTGTTTAATCCCTGCTTTGTACGTGCCTGTGATTTAATGATTGAGAAAACATTGTGAAAAAAGAAGAAATTGCTTCTGACAAGCAATTTCTCCTTTTCCCACACTTTTTTCTACCCTACTGAATGGTTATTTTTCAAATTAAATCAACTTTAAATTTTCGTCTGCAAAACCTTTGAATTTGGACAGGTCTAAAATTTTGTAAATCAGGAAAGGGTTAAGTCCAATAAAAATGATAAAATTTTCTGACGTGTCTCTCTCAGACCAAAGAAGCGTTCGAACAGATGGCTATTCATATGCAGGGATGGCTGTTCGAAACTTTTTCTGCTTGGTATTCAATTTGAATATGCGATCCGTCACACGAAAAGGGACCATCTTGGCAGTTCGTTAAAAGTCGGTCCAAGTCGGACTACGCAGTCTTAATAGGGTCTATGCTTTTCGCTATTTTTATATTTATTCTGGCACTAGAACGACCATTCTATATATTGCGATTCGACCACTGGTGCCTTTGCTAGAGCAAATGTCCTTTTCAAAATTTCCTCTTAAGGAGTTCAATGATGGTCCTTATTTGCGAAAACGGTTACAGTGGATAACAGAAATAAGGAACGCATCCAATGCAAATTTCTCATTCATCAACAGTGTATTGAAAGTGAAAAAGGAATCCTTTTTTTATCTGGATTTTTGACAAATTAGATGCTTTCCGTTTTTTATCGTTGAATACTTGTGCTGGTTGTTGGTGAAATATTGCAATCTATTTTGCCTGATTTAACATATTTTAACTTTTTGAGAAAATTGTCCAACTTCTTGAAATTTAACATTTCAATTTTCCCGCGAAACCTACAACACCTATAAAGCTGACGTCACAATATATACATTATGACGTCATTTACGTGGTCACAAAATAGCGTTACTATTCGCTCTGAGCTCATTTGCATGATTCTGTCACTAGTGTAATAACACCCATGTAATATCAAAAATATTTAACTGAATTATTTCACTCCCGCGACGTAGGTCATATTATAAAAAATATTTCCTGACACTTCTTTCAACTGCTTTAAGTTATCTATTCTATCATTTTTTTTTTTTTTTTACTTTTTTTATGAATATGGTTTATTTGAGTATTTTTTTTCTATCGGCTCGTGGTTATTTAGCTCTTTTAATATTTGATTTAAAAATGTAATTTCATAGGATGTAAGAACGATTAGTTTAAAAATTGTTCGTTTTTGCTAGAATTCCTTTATGAAGATGTATCAATTTTTCTTCGTTAATAAGGTGTTTGGAACGCAACCTTTGATCCAACTTTACTTACTCCAATCTGACTTTGAAATGATCGTCTAAAATTTACAGTAACAGTTTATCGGATCGAGTCAAAGGTCAACGAACATTGATCAACATGACACAAACGTTTGGTCAAAAGCGATTCACAAAACATTTCAAGTAAATGAACCTTTGAAAGACATAAAATTGATGAAGTCTGTCATATAACTATCATGTTGAAGAATTTTACTGCTAGTTATCCCTTGTAGCAAACGATAATGAAGAAAGTTTATGAGTAAGTGCACTATTCAAAATTCCCTTGATGATAATCCTTTTGTATGTTAACCATCAAATCAATATCGAGAAATTGACGTTTTTTAAAGATTCGAACTTTTTCTTACGAAATTATGTCTAAACGTGTTTACTTTCAATAACATGAAAACCAAATATCCCCTGCAAGAAAATATGTCGTATATATATCTTAAGCACTTTTCATTTTTAGAAATAAAGATTCCACACTTTGCTCCAGTGTTTCTCATTACCACCATACGCTGATTATGCAAATAAAGCCAAGTTCTGAAAGCTCATAAGATCTCCACTGATCGGGGCGAATTCGGTATTAAAGGCGAGCAATTGGGGGGAAAGGCTCACCCTGTTTGACCATGCACCGATTCCGATCAGCCATGCACTTACTGCGTCCATACTTCCGGTCCGCTGGGACAACGATGATAATATTTGAGTTGATTCGAAAAACTTAAAGTTTGAATAATGGGGAAGCAGAGATTATACAGATATTAAACAGGAATAGGCAGAAAATAAATCACTGTAATATTGGAATCGAAAATGCTATGATGCAAACGTCTAGCAAAAGAAAAATAATGCGATATTATGATAAGAAAACTTGAAACAGGCGTCATCTTAGGCGTGTGAAACCAAGGGTTCCGTTACTTATGGAATCATAAGCCACATTCTGAACTCACTTCAAAGGAAAAAAGTCGAACGGTGTGCTCACTATTAAGCGCTGAGTTTACAAAAGACAACTAATTCCCAAAAAATGGATTACTACCCCCGAAACGCGTTTTTATAATCCATTACAAGACAACAAATGTTTAGACAGGTCCAAATTGGACAGGGTTTTAGTTTACATATAATATTCGGGCAAAATAGTAAAATTTGTAACAGAAAGGGATAATATTAGGGAGAATCGAGAAAGTGTTAGTTAGCAGCATTTTTTTTTCTTTTCTTTTTTAGAAAAGGAATCCGTCAAGATCAAATATATAAGCTATGTATCTTTAACACAGCCGTGATTTTGGCAGTGATAAGTAAGAAAAATCTAGTTTACATTAAAAGGACAAGGTGATAATTAAGGTTATATTCCAGAAAATTGACCTCGTGTGTTGTTTCGTCTATTCAATTCCCTCGCCGTCAGTACTATCAGTACTTTGATTTTAGCACAGCGTACTGATATGCAAGCACCGCGTTGAACACACAAAAGTTGATGACGTATACTAGACCTATTTTTTTGCTCGCGCATGAGCACAAAAAGCTACGTAGTATACACGTTGTTCGGATTTTGACTCGATTATATTTTTCCTAGGCAATTTCCAGGATACAGGGTTGTTTCCTATGGCCTGCTTAACCAGGCCAAAATGATAATTAAACGGGTAAAACCTCTGGAGATTTATTAAATTTATTACCACAGGAATAATCCTTCCGACATGATCTGTCTGATTTCTTTGTGAAATAATTTGCTCCGAATATTCTATGGATCGGTCGGTACTGATCCCTTCTTCTCAATTCCAAAGCTAACGCTTTCAGACATGGGGTTATCATAATCGTTAATATAATCGATTATTAATCGATTAAGAATATTAATCATGAAACAATCGATTATTTAAATTTTTTTTAATAATGATTAATAATTTAACCGATTAATGGTGAAATCTTGTTTTTATATTCGGTTTATCACTTAATATTATCCGTATTCTACATTAAGTGGTCAGCTATATAGTTGATAATTTCATTTTGACAACACTTTTTGTCGAATTTTAACCATTATCAGCATTTTAATTTGTGTGATGTTTTCATTTTATCATCAATAATCATTGGTCATTTCGGGGTCACATCCATCTTTATCATCTCGATACTTGTTTCTGATCATCATAGATATCATCTTGTCTATTTTTCTTCTGTTGAGAAGGCCTCATTTTAAGTAAGTGTTTCATTATTCATGTCTAATGCATGTATAATGATGTCAACTTAATGGGTACCCTTCTATAAATCAAAGAATTTATTATTATTATTATTATTATTATTATTATTATTATTATTATTATTATTATTATTATCATCATCATCATCATCATCATTATTATTATTATTATTATTATTATTATTATTATTATTATTTTTATTATTATTATTATTATTTTTATAATCATTATTATTATTATTATTGTTATCATTCTAAACAAACTTTTAGACAAATTTTTAAGTAACTGTACCGGTGAAAATGGTCCAACTCGCCTTGTTTACAAGACTTGGCAGGGCTTGACTTTGCGCAACAGTCTCATTAACCGATTCTGAAATGTACAGGCATCTTTTATATGAAATATAATTTTCGCAATCTTGTTTATTATACTTTTGAGGTGTCGTTGATACATTGTTTTGATAACTGTCCCCAAAAGAAAGACGTGAAATATACACTACATCTACTCTTATGCATGTGGTTTGCATCAAAACGCAAGTCTTTTTATATCAGTTTTGCATATATTCAATTCACATTCGCTAAAGAAAAGAAATCATTCCATATAGTATGCTTGTTACATCGTGAAATTGACAAGTTGAATGAATTTGGGATGGTTTAGGAATGAAATTGAATGAGTGTGTGGTGCGAAGTTTGAGTGAATTTATTCGGAGGTGTTCCAATATCGCAAATTTTGCTCAGGATAGACAAAATTAGCGATATTAATTACCTACCTTAAATAAAATATGCATACAAGTTCTAGATAGCTTCCTATTTCTAAAAGAACCTATAAGACGCTTTCAATCTAAATTATGTCAGTGAAATCGCGATTTACCTCTATCCAAATTTATTTTGATTGGCGTTGTTGATTCTATATTTTTCACTTGGTTTGAGCGTTTTTGATCGATTTCAGTGAGCGTTTGGAATGAATGAATGGACCGCTGAGTGAGCTATTTAGAATGGTTTTGAATGTCAATTTCACGATGTAACTAATTGTATGCTTGTTATAGTTTTCGTTCAACTGAAACAAAAGCAGAAATTGGTCTGCAGTTCTATAACTTGCCTTTTTAAGATTATATAATTCTGTTTATCTTGAGTTATCCAAATATTACATGTATATTTAATTTCAAAACGCAAATATCGTCCCAAGAATTTATACCGGAAGGTCATAATTTAAATACAGCAGACATTTTTCGCATTATTCGTATTTTCTGCTGATTGAAAGTGATCAGAATTATGTAACATGTCAAAATAGGCGAAGCCGAGTCTCATAATGTCTCACAATTTGTATGTTTATATATGTTTGGCCTTTTCTCACAAGAAAGT
This sequence comes from Fragum whitleyi, assembly GCA_948146395.1. Classification (NCBI taxonomy): domain Eukaryota; kingdom Metazoa; phylum Mollusca; class Bivalvia; order Cardiida; family Cardiidae; genus Fragum; species Fragum whitleyi. Next base: position 29,113,607 of record OX411553.1, read on the forward strand.
TGATTTGTAAGCATGTCTCACTTTATATGCCTGACTTTTTTTAAAATAGTAAATCAGCCACAAATGTTAGACGAAGTCGAGTGTTGCTTATAGTTGTAGATTTTTTTTATTTGGGTTTTGTTCTAGACCGATTTATCCTATGACGCGACGAATAATTTACTTGTGAGTGAAGTGAAGCACTAGCCCCTGGTTGTATAAAAATATACCATTGGTTAATTACAGACCGTAAGTTTTTAATTTCAAATAAACAGGTTTATTGTTTCAACTGTACCAATTAAAGCAGCAATCCCGAATAGCTGAAATTTGGTAATTTTTAGTTTAAATTTAACCATTGGTTATCTTCTAGACGGCTTGGTCCTAGAGAACAGTTAACGGCTCATAGCAGGGCTGCAGGGTAGTTGTCGTTTGAAGCAGGTATATAAATATATAGCAAAACAAAGTTTATTGTAATGTCAATTAATCTAGACATGGTAATTATTTTAATCGTTCCCATTAAAAAATCGCAACAGTTGTAAAATTTTAGAAACAGTAACATTTAAAAAATGCAACCCCATTTTGCTTTCTCGTTTCAAAAAAAAAAAAAAAAAAAAAAAAACAATGTCAGAGCGAAAAAATTTCTATGTCATTCTTCTTATTTCATATATGCGTTTTACGCCATCGTCTTATAATAACAAATTCAACGATGCAAGAGTAAAATCTGTCTAGAGATGAACAAGAAAATACAAAAACAAACTTGCATACCAAAAGGGCTATGAAAGCCGCAATAATTCAGCTCGTCGATTATCACAAGCTATGCAACCTCTGAAGAAAGCCAACATCAATTTGCTCTTCGTATTGACGAGTTGATCGATGCTTCTTTCAAAATTATCGCCTATTTGAGGTGAAATTTTGGATTCATTTTGTGTGGTACAAGTCGGTCATGTTTTCTGCATGTTACAGTTAGTAGTATCGTTAAAGTGAGTTAGTAGTATCGTAAAAGTGACACTTAAAAAAACGACAAAAATATTATCATTCTCTCGATAATCCTTCTATTAATTGCTTTAATACTTCTCACTCTCATTGTTCAAATCACTCCGAAATTCATAAATATACAAAAAGAAATCCTGTCTGAAATGGTTCTAGAGGTTCTACAACTTATGGGCCGAGGTCGAGGGGTGCAGATTTGTAAAAGCATACTGTGAAAACGCAAAGAGACAGACATGCTTAGCCATGCCTGTTTTAAATTACATGTATCTGCCTGAAAACAAAAAATATAAACGTTCTCTTACGATAAAGAAGGTAACAGTTTTTATAAGGCTAATTAAGCATTATAGTTTAACGTCCGTATAATGTCAATCAAAGCTCACCAATTCAATTTCATTCCGAAAACATTCAAAAGTCATTCACTTTGTCAATCTCACGGTGTTAATTAAATATTTAGACTTGTTTGTAGAGGGAGAGTACAATATCAAAGGAAACCATTCTATATGTAGATATTGAAGAAGCGTCTTTATTAAAAACGAATTCTTCTCTTCCATATAATTTTCTCGGGTATGAAGAACAAAGACGCACACTCCAGGGGCAAGCAAGATTGGGTAATTAATATCCTATGATTTACCTTTAATGTTTTATGCGCATAAACGACTTCTTGTGGTTTAAAGTTAATTTTAGTTCAATGCAGACATCAGGAAAATTGATATAACATAATATGACCTAAGTCGCGGTAGTGAAATAACCCCGTTGAATATTTTTGATATTAAACGGGTGTTTATACACTAGTGGAAAAACTATGCAAATGAGCTCAAAGCGAATGGCAACGCTTTATTATAACCGCGAAAATGAGGTCATGATGTACACATTGTGACGTCAATTTTAAACGGCGTTATAAGTTTCGCGGAAAATTGATGTGTTGAATTTCGAAGATTTTGACGATTTTTCGAAAAATTTCGGGTCATATTATAAATAGAATATCAAATTTGTGCTCATTGAATACCGAATCTATTAAACTCGTCATCTTAAAACAGATAAAAACTCGGCACAGCCTCGTTTTTATCTGTTTATTGATAACTCGTTTAAAAAATTCGGTATTCAATGACAATTCATTTAATATCCTCTATTTATATATTATTATATATATCATGTTAAATGACCCCTTGGACCATCTGGGTTGTGCTTAAAATCTCGATCCTACTCAGAACGCTTAGGCTGATCAAAATAAAAACTGTTCAAGTTTGGCTGTTTTTTTTTTTTTTTTTTTGTTTGTTTTTAATTTAGAGTGAACATTCTACCTTTCAGTAGTTTTTTGAAATGCGAAATACGGTTACCTACACTGGAAATGATTTTTTTTAAAAGAAATTTACGAAGTTTCCAGAAGATCCCTTTTCGTAAAACGGGTCACAAACATTTAACCAAATGGTAGCAGTGTGTTTGATGAGAAAAGGAGTAACACCTTGAACTAGTGGTCTCAAGGTAATAATAAACGTCAATTCAATCGCATTCGATAATGTTACAGGGTGATTCAATTTCCTGTTTTACGTAATAAACTTCTTGTAAAATGTGTGTACCGTGTCGCCCTGTTTCACCAAGACGCCCATTAAACATTAATATTTTTTCGCATATATAAATTTGTCGGATACAGATTTGTCTTATCTAAAGGCTAAATACTCCAATCAACAACGGAGATATAAGAATATAAAGACTAAAAAGAAATTTCTAAAATCCAAAATAAGTTTCTGTGATTTTTTTCTCTCCGGAACGCAACTTGTTTAATCTTTTGCTTAGCCACACTTATTTGCATACCTTATCAAATTATTTACTCACAACCGATGATATGGTGGTTATCTAGGCAATGATATTTGGATTTTTCTTTCTTTTTTTTTTTTTTTTTTGAAAGTAAAATATCTCTTTAAATCATAATATTGTGATAATATTCAATAGGATACTCAAAACACAGACAAACTGACCAAATGCTCTAGAATCTTAATTAGAAAGAGCCAACATAAAATTTTTAAATTTCTTATTATATTTAGAAGATGATGCTTAGCCACACTTGTTTGCATACCTTATCAAATTATTTACTCACAACCGATGATATGGTGGTTATCTAGGCAATGATATTTGGATTTTTCTTTTTTTTTTTTTTGAAAGTAAAATATCTCTTTAAATCATAATATTGTGATAATATTCAATAGGATACTCAAAACACAGACAAACTGACCAAATGCTCTAGAATCTTAATTAGAAAGAGCCAACATAAAATTTTTAAATTTCTTATTATATTTAGAATATGATAAAGCTCATTAGTATTATATGTCGTTACATATCTCGAATAGTTTTAACTCCATATTTAATTGAGCCCTATATAAAGTAGAAAATCGTAAGGAAATCTTTATATCCGCTGTAAAGACGCGATGAGTATCTTATGTATACTATACATACGCTTTGCACACACTCGTTCTGTCGAGAGTCCGTACATCACCCGCGAAGAAAGATTTGAGCAGCACAAAACTTGAAGAGTGGATACAATGTACGCTAGATTCGATTATTACTGGTGGTATTAGTAAATGTATATTAGCATTAAGAGGCCAAACGCTATTTATCTGATACCATCCGTTTTACTTCGGATGTATGCTCAATGCACTCGTTTTACTTCCGCTGTATGCTCCATGCATCCGTTTAATATCCTCGGAACTCTCGTCCGCTATGAAGAAAACCTAGAAATACCAGATTCATCCGATATTCGAAAAGTATATATTCAAGGAAGTAACACGGAAATGTAAGTATGAAAACGTATGCATCGCCTTAATTTAGCTATCCGCCGATTTACTTTCGTTCGGCGTACGCACTGCATGCGTCCATTGTATTGCGCATCCGCTCTTTCCGCTTTTCGAATACACCACAATTACACTCGGTGACCGCTTCTCAACTTTGATCCGCTCTGGTCCACTGGGCCACCGATGAGCTTCCTCTTAATAACCCTGCTACAAACTTAACGGTCGATATATTTGTTCAACAAATCGTGGTTACCATTATCATATTTATCAAGCTTTATAGAACGGGTGCAAATTTTGCTCTTCTACCTTGTCCGTTTGCGTACCATTTGTGTCCGTTTGACATTGGGACTGGAACTTAAGCAAATTATAGTAAACGGGGTGTGTTGGCCCTTACCGCACAGATGATAATCTTGACAAGAGACAAAATATACATCTCAAAATTTGATAAGGACCACTTGTAATATTGTAATTCTACCCTGTAATGAAATCAGAATTTGTTTTGCTTCTTGAAATATGTTCATTTGACTATAATTGAGTGCTAAAACAACAATGGATTGACGAGATATTGAATCTTTAACCCTGGTAGGGACGATTATACAAGATAACTCTGAGTTGATGACAAACTTAAACTAAAGGGGAAAACTAAGCAATCTTATTTAGACTAAACAATTGTTTGCGTAAGCCTTTCTATTGCAGTTGATATCAGGAATTGCTTCTCAGTTTTTTACAAGCCTTGCGATGCTATCAAAATTTGATTTGAACCGACCGATTGGGTGTTGCCCTCTATTGTCGCAGAACCATTGTTTGCCTAACTATGGTGGCATCTGTTGGTGTCTGTTGCATGTTTAAGTTGTGGTCAACTGAATTAAAGACTGAAATTTGTGAAACAGTGCATGTTCTTTAAGTTACTTTCTACAGGTATTCGATGATGATCCCCTGTTTCCATAATGGCTTGGCAAATGTCATTGGAGTAGACCTTTGAACAACTCAGAAACTGTTAACATAGAAAATTTATGGCGAACTGACATAAGCATTCAAATTAATGTGAAGTCAAGTTTCAAATAGGTGTGCTTTTGACGAAAATTTGAAACGAATAAGTGTTCTATATCTCATTCTGTAAAAAAAAATGGCAATAAATCTTGCAATGTCACTGTTAGACGTGTACGGTCATGTACCATTCGGAACATCACTCGGCCATTTCCGTAAACTGCAACAGACCTCGGCTGTATGTAAGGCGGATGGGTATGTAACAAAATCGTGCATTTTGTTAAGCGGAAACAGTGTAAGAAAAACAAGCACTGTAGATTTATATCTTTTACAGTAAATAACGGCTGAAAAATCTTAATTTTTGAGAATGACGAATCATCCTCAAAAATAAAGATTTTTTCAGTCGTTATTTAAGAATCTAAAGATATTTATATTAAGAATCGATGATTTCACGTCAGTGACTTAAACGAGTAGCGTTGGCGACATCGAATGTTTTCACTCACAGTTTCGAGGGCTAACGCCATTTCAACTGACGTCTTCGAGTTTTTCCAAGGTTTTCCCGTACTTTTTGAAAATAGCCCGTCTATGGTCATCCGGGGTTGATCGTGAGATTGACCGAGTGGTGTTCCGAATTGGTCATGGACTTCCTAAGAAGGATTTACCCTATCCGTATTCGTTGTTGGTCATGAGTCGTGAGTACAGGATTAGTGACCGTAAGAATGAGTGTAAGAGTGCAATGAAAAACGGACCTAAAATTTCAAAAGAAAGGTACAAAGATTTATTCCTTAAAAACCAATTGCATCCTAGACGTGCAAGATCTCTGGACTTATTTCAATTTTTTTTTATTTCATTTAGCACACTAAAATATCCACCCGAAGAGGGTAGGGGGTCAAAAAGAGCACTTGATGACAACATTTTAACAGACCTTGATATGTTTGCCAATGTCTTAAAATAGTAACTAGCTGAAATATTTGTTTGTCAAGTAAAGCCAACCACGATTTTGGAAGTACAGCAAACAACTATTTGTGAGCAGGCTCAAATCCCATAATGAAAGCATTCGAACGTTTCTATTCGTTAAATCTGAGAGGCTTACTATAGGTTAAAATTCACCTTAATAACTAAAGCGAGCACCTTTAATACCAGATTAAATCAAGTAACTCGATTTTTCAATAAGTTTTCTTTACTTCTCGTTCCTTGTTATCCGCAATTATTGTCTATTCTAAGTTTAAACCACAGGTCTGCTTTTATATTTGATAAGACTTTCGCTTAAAGCACAATAAAAATAATAAAATTTTCTGACGTGTCTCTCTCAGACAGAAGAAGCGTTCGTACAGAAGGCTAATCATATGCAGGGATGGCTGTTCTAAACTTTTTTCTACTTGGTTTTCAATTGAATGCGATCCGTCACACGAAAACGGACCATCTTGGCAGTTCGTTAAAAGTCGATCCAAGTCGGACTACGCAGTCTGAATAGGGTCTATACTTTTCGCTATTTTTATATTTTTCTGGGACTAGAACGACCACTCCACTGGTGCCTTTGCTAGAGAAAATGTCCTTTTCAAAATTTCCTTTTAAGGAGTTCGTAGATTGTCCTTATTTGCGTGAACGGTTACAGTTGATAACAGAAATAAGGATTTCGAAGAACGCATCCAATGCAAATTTCTCATTCATCAACAGTGTATTGAAAGTGAAAAAGGAATCCTTTTTTATCTGGATTTTGACAAATTGGATGCTTTCGATTTTTTATCGTTCAATACTTGTGCTGGTTGTTGGTGAAATATCGCAATCTATTTTGCCTGATTTAACATATTGCCGAATATCAATAACTTGCAATATATAGCTGTTTTTTTTTTTTCTTTCTGTGTAATTTCGAACGAATAGAATAAGGCTGTGTTTGTTTCTAAACTGGAATCAAAGGACTGAGAGCCCCGAAAGTGGATTTTTTTGTCGGTCTGATAATGCACTTATATCCTCCATTCAGTAGGGCCGACATGAGCACGGAAACTTAAGGGGAATGAATTACACAAAAAGAAACCCTGAACATGTGTGTGGGAAAAACACACAATGCAATGACGGAATTGGGCCATAAAAGCTGAAAATCTTAAGATCTAAACTGTTGACTCAAATTTCCATAACTGTACCACTAGAGTATTTTGCATTTCCATTGATTTATGTTGAACATCAGTAAAATGCATTGCAACGATTCAATTGTCCTCAACTATTTATTTAGACTAGACACTATTTATCTGAAATTGTAGGACGAAATCTGATAGATGTGATAGTTATTAGTCGCCCTTTAGGATAATTGCCTTACCAACAGTTGTGTCTTGACAGAATGTCTCAATATCTCTTTTCTGTATTGTTAATATTCGTCACACTGTCTGACCTATATAAATATTTCCTGACATTTCTTTAAATTGCTTTGAATTTATCTATTGTATCAAGGGTTTTTTTGTTTTAAAAGGGTTAACATAATTTTTTTTTCTATAGGTTCTTGGTTATTTAGCTCTTAAAATATTTGATTTAGAAAGGTTATTTCATAGGATGTTAGAATGATTAGTTTCGACATTGTTCGTGTTTGCAAGCTTTCTTTTATGAAGATGTATGAATTTTCCTTCGTTAATAAGATCATGTTTGAAACGCAAGCTTCGGTTGAACTTTACTTACCCCAATCTGATTTGGAAATGGTCACCTAAAATTTACCTTAATAGTATATTAGATGTAGCCATAGGTCAAAGAAAGCTGATCAACATGACTCAAACGTTTGGTAAAAAGCGATTCATAAAACATTTCACGTAAATGAACCTATGAAAGACATAAAGTTGATGAAGCCTGTCAGCTAACTCTTAATTTGAGAATTTTACGGCTAGTTGTTCCTTGTAGCAAACGATAACGAAGAAAGTTTATGAGTAAGGGCACTATTTAAAGTTCCCTTGATGATAATACATTTTTATGTTCACCATCAAATTAACATCGAGAAAATTAACGTTTTCTAAAGATTCGAACTTTTTCTTAGGAAATTATATCTAAACGTGTCGTACTTTAAATAACATGAAAATCAAATATCCCCTGCAAGAAATATGTCGTAGATATACTAGATACAAGATACAAGATAGTTTATTGACTTAAACTTGACAGTTTCTCGTCAAATAATATGCAACATACAAAGACATTAATGATCATGAACTTGCACATGTAAACAAACAATCAACATTTTAGGTCTATTTACAAAATGGAAGAGAAGCTAAGACAAAGTTTTACATCTCTTATGTTTCAGAAGCTAAGAAAAATAATCTAAACCAGATCTTCGTGTAAAACTTTCTTTTAAATATTTTGCTAAATTCAAAAGAACGTATCTGTTTTCGGTATTCATTAAAGCTATAAATTTCATCATGCTTGGGCGAGTATAGTAGTATTTTTTCAAGTAGGTTTTCCTAATATCGGAAAATAATGGACACACTAGCAAAAAGTGGAATTCATCTTCTAATTCATTCAAATCACTTGCCAAGCATATCCTTGCCTAAACCATGCCTACCGGTTTCTATTCTTAGAGAATGGGAAGACAATCTAAATTTAGAAATGTGCGAACGCCATTTTTTTGGTAATTTGTCTAGGTAATAAGGTAAGTTAAATGACTCTTTCAAATACTTATATGTACATAATTCTGAGCTGTTATTAATAAAATTATATTGCCTTTGTTGAAATTCGTCTATTAATTTTTGTCAAAAAATCTGGTAAAAATATTCATGGTTTACACAATAAGGATCAGACCATACATAACCAAATCCGTGATCGTTTAATAGCTTTTTAACGTTACTACACCAGTTAGTCCCGCTATCACAAGTCAATAGCGCTTCATAGGAAGATTTGATTATAGGGTTATCACGATTCAAATAATGGTTCTTCGAACTGGGTTTCAAAAATAAAAACTTTATTGTTCGAACATGGATTTAATGATATTTGGAATAACCCTTACAATATTAACGTTAATTCATTTATATCACTCTATTTACGCAAAGAGTCAGAGACAACTTTATCCAATCGTGGCACTCTAGTATAGATACATCTGAATCTTTGAAACTTTATACACAGATAAAACATGCATTTCATATTGAAGATTATTTGAGCTATGTTCCGAAATCATTAAGATGTTTCATTACAAGACTTAGAATTTCTGCACACGATTTAAGAATACAGACAGGCCGTTATGCTAGGAATAGAATTCCGAGAGAAGAAAGATACTGTTTATTGTGTAGCATGCGTGATATTGAAGACGAATACCACTTTGCAATCAAGTGTCCAAAATTTAATGATCTTAGAAAGAAATTAATTCCCATTTTTTATATAGAAAGCCCAAGTATGTTTAAATTCATAAATTTATTGCGCGAAACAGATAAGAAAACTCTTCATAGACTTTCTCTTTTCCTCAAAGAATCACTTAATGAAAGAAAGAGACTGTTGAGTTCCTATTAATCAATACTAAAAAAAATCGATAATGTTATCATATATTCTTAGAGCCAACGGGGGCAGGGATCGGACGGTCAATGTGTAACGCTTGGTCGTCTGATCCAGATCCTTGTTGGTCCCGATTATCTTATTTTATATACACAAATGTACGTTTTTTTGTTGTTTTTTTTTAAATTTTCCGATAAAATGTATTGAGTTCCATTTAGCTCGTCCTCTACCAAACACTGTATCACGTGATGTATGTTTATTATGTTTGTATTTATTATGTTTTTGTAATGACAATGTACTTTGTACACGTCTTTTGAATAAAATGTTCTGTTCTGTTCTGTTCTGTTCTGTTATTAGAATTTAATATTTTACCCCAGAATTTAATTATTTTGCAAAATCTATTGATATATAGTGGATATCTTCCTAACTCGTGATAAACCGATGCATTAGCTGTAGAACTTTTAACATTTAATAATTTTTACAAAATTTGAGATGAATTCTTTCTAGACAAGCTGATTTACAAAATCCAGAAATTTCACAAGAATATGATAATATGGATCCTACAAAAGCATCAAATAACTGTAATAAGGTGGTTGTCTCGAAGTCAAAGTTTCGAGTTTTACAATTTAAGATACTTAGGGCCTTCAGCGCTTTGTCGGATAATATTTTATTGTTAATATTGAAAGATCCCGTATAATTAAATGTTGTTCCAAGATATGGGAAACTATTGACAATCTCAATTTTTTGCTCATTATAGTACCAAATTTCGTTATCTTTAAGAGCAACCCGTTTTCTAAAAACCAATATTTTGGTTTTTTCTGTATTAACTTCTATGCCCCATTTGTTACAATAATTTGATAGTTGGTCTAAAGTATTTTGTAGATCTAATGGGTCTTCGCTCAAAAGGACCATATCGTCTGAAAAAAGAAGAAGTAAAATTTTCATTTCATTTAGATCCAAACCTGAAGAAGAGCTTTTCTGCAAATAAAGTTCAATGTCATCTATGAACAGAGAAAAAAGTAGGGGAGATAATATTTCCCCTTGTTTTAATCCCACATGACTTTCGAAAACAGGGGATGATATATTATTGACCTTCGCAAAAGACTTTACTTTAGAATACATGTCTTTAAAAATCCTTAACAGTTTACCCTTTACACCTACGTTAAACAGTTCATACCAGAGGCCTTTTCTGTATACGCTGTCAAAAGCTTTTTTGAAATCAATGAAGGCCACGTGTAATCGTTTTTTCTGAAACAACGTTTTCTGTATGAGGGAGAGGAGTACAAATGTAGCATCAGTTGTAGATCTTTTAGGTCTAAAGCCGAACTGAGCGTCGGACAGGATATCGTTATTTTCACAGAGATTGCTTAATCTATGATTTAAAATAGAAGTAAAAATCTTTGAAAAACAACTCACCAATTTTATTCCCCTATAATTGTTTACGTCATTTGGGTCATTTTTCTTGTGTAACGGTATGATAATACCCTCTGACCACTGGTCGGGAAAATACCCAGAGTTGAAAATTGCGTTAAAAAGATCAACCAGGTGTGAAGATATAATATCAAAACTTTCAATAAAAAATTCATTCATCAAGCAATCGCTACCAATTGCTTTATTACGGTTTAATTTGTGTATGGCAAACTCTATTTCCTGCAATGTTATAGGATAATCTAGCTCCTCAAAATTGCAGTAAGAAGAGTCAAAATCGTTATTATCACAAAATATTTCTGCTTCCGGTACATTGACACGAGCAACATCATCGGTCAATTTGGAAAAATAGTCATAAAATTCGTCAACAGATAATTCACAGTTAGTTGATTTCTTTTTACAAAATAGATTCCAGAAATCTTTTGGTTTCGAATTACGTAAGTTCTCAATAGTTTTGTACTGTTTTCTGTTGAAAATAGATTTATGTTTCCGAACGACCCTTTTATATTCCTTACTTATATATCTTAATGTCTTTTTCATTTATAAAAATTAAAATTCCACACTTTACTCCATTGTTCGTCATTACCATCATACGCCGATTAAGCCGATTAAGCCAAGTTCTGAAAGCTCATTAGATCGCGACTGATCGGGGCCAATTCGGTATTAAAGGCGAGCAATTTGGGGGAAAGGCCCACCCTGTTTGACCATACACCGATTCCGACAACCTTCTACACCAACTGCGTCCATACTTCCAGTCTGCTGGGACAACGATAATAACATTTGGGATGATTCGAAAAACGTTAAGTTTGTGTAATGAGGAATCATCTTTCTACCCGGTGGTGTCGCGTTTAAAATGCGCTTTTAGTTCATTTTTTGCGACAATGTATACATATGGGTTTACTTTGTTTCATACAAGACTTAAACACGGTTAAATTTGATTGATTATATTATCCTAGAACATGAGATTTTACAGATATTAAACAGGAATAGGCAGAAAATTAAGCACTGTAATATTGAATTCGAAAAACGCTATGAAGCAAACATCTTTGCAATAATAAGATAATGCGATATTATGATTAGAAATCTTGAAACAGACGACTTCTTATAAGGCATGAATGTATATAGATTTGAGCAAATAAAAGGGGTTCTTATCAAAATTAACATTGTGATTACAATAATTTGTCACAAAAATAAAAGCAATAATTTAACGGATGAAACCTCTGGAATTTTATCATCACAGGAATCATCCTTGCGACATTATCTGTCAGATTTCTGCGTTAAATAATTTGCTCCGAATATTCCATGGATCGGTCGGGACTGATCCCTTCTTTTCAATGCCAAACTACCGCTTTCAGACATGGGGGTTATCATAATCGTTAATTTAATCGATTATTAATCGATTAACAATATTAATCATGAAATACAATGTTATCGATTATCTAAAAATTTTGTGATTAATGATTAATACTTTAATCGATTAATGATGAAAAAAGAGAATACTTCATGATTATTTAGTGATTATTTTATGAAAAAATAAAAACCCCTATGTGCCAAAACTTTGACACAAATATCAATGCAATTTGAAATATTTCCCTAAAATTTTCAGACAAAAGATTTTAGATATTTTTACCCAATTATGGATATTCAATGTAGATTCAAATACATCAACAAAAAATACAAACATATCAAAGGCACTGTGAATATAGAAAGCTATTTTTCAATACTACCCAAAAAGTATTTCAAACTAATTGCTCAAATACGCCTTTCATCACATTATCTTAAAGTGGATTCTGGAAGATATACGAATCAACGAATAGAATATGAATCCAGGACCCGTGCCTTTTGTACAAAAAAGAGAAGTCGAAGACGAATATTATTTTATTCTCTGTTGTAATGCATATACAGATATCGTCAGAAATATAAAAAAAATTATTATAGAAATCGCGAAAACATGTTTAAAATCATCGAACTTTTAAGCTCCAAAAATAAATCAATACTGTTTCATTTTGCCAAATTTCTTAAAGAAGATGTTAAAAGAAGAAAATCCCTCGAAAATAGATAATTCACTTTGCTTTAACCTCCATTTAACCTTAAAATTGATATAATTTTCAGTTAAAAAAAACTACAATCTATAGAATATTCACATATGTGTTGAAAATCATTATATGAATGTATAGTTTATGTTAATTATTTAAAATGTTTGAAAAGTCATTCTTAGTGGTTTGTACTCTACTAGTACTTGTTTTTTTTTTTATGTATTGTCACTAAGGTAGTGCATGCCCTTTGAGGAAAGTCTCTAGAAGACAGTTGTTATTGGAAAGTAAGCAAGGATATGGGATGAAAAAAAAATTCAGGGTTTCTGTAAATCCTCAAAAAAAAAAACATCATTCTTTTTCTCAAATAAAATGGATACATTGTATTCTGAAAAAGACTGCAATTAACTCCCAGATTTCAGAAGTAATCTTATCAACCATTGTTTGAATAGATTCATTTGTTTAAGATTCCCCCCCCCCCGATTATCATGATCATTTATCGATTTATCACATGAAATTAATACTTGTTAACCAATAAATGAATGATTTTCGATGCTATGGTTACTAAATGATTAATAATCATTGCAAAATAATTATTAATTAAATCGATTACTTTTTTCAAATAATCGACCGAAAACAGACCGCACTGACCATTGATCTACGGATTCCACGTGCTATGAAAATTATATAATGTTTAGACAGGTTTTCCAGGATAAGACTTTATGATTAAAGTATTTCGTTTGGTCAAAATATTGTGGATGACATAGTGACACACTAGCCAGTACTTGATCTCACGTTTCTCTATCAGTATCTTCCGCTTGTCAGGATAATTGTCTTATCTCTTCTTGAAGCTTTGACAGGATGTCCTATTATCGATGATCGTAATTATTCATGTCGACGATATACTAATTGCTTGTCCTATATCGATGGCTCAGCGCGAAACAGTTGTAACTCCCTATATGTTTATAGGGAGTTACAACTGTTTCACGCTGAGCCATCGATGTATCAATTTGTAGTACACTAAAGAGCATTGTGAAATTGACAAGATGAATGATTCTGGAATTATTTTGGAATGAAATTGAATGAGTGTGTGGAGAGAGTTTTGAGTGAAATGAAATGAAGATAATCCAATGTCGCTAATTCTCTTCAATATGAAAATAATAAGCGATATCTATTACCTACCTTTAGTAAATTATGCCTGCAGGTTCAATAAATACCGTGCTATGTTTTCATGAACGCATATACGCGTCAGTGAAATCGTGTATTTTTCTACCGATTTTAATTTTGAATGTAAAGTTGATTTTATCACTTTAAATGATTTTTGGCGTTTTTGATGGTTTGAGTGAGTGTTTGGAATGAATAAATGGGGCGCTGATTGAGCGATTTAGCATGGATTTGATCGGAACGATAGTCATTTTCACGATGTTATTCACTTTATTTGTTTCTCCCTTTTCACTAGTCCTATCTTTTTTGATTGTATGTTAGATAATGAAACTTATATAGTTATTAACTTTATTACTTTTGGAAAACTTCGATAAAACATGGAAACGTTTTCTTTCTTTTTTTTCATTTGGGACCTACAAAGGCCATGAGATACCAAAGTTATTAAAAGATTCACCAGTGAGGTTATAAAAAACGAGACTATATGACACAAGCACATACCTATAGAGACTTGTAAAGATAAAAGTGAGACAGTTTGACTGGTATTATAAATGCCGTTAATTGATTTTGGGACTTTCTGTTATAGAACAATTGATTAAAAGACTACCATAATAAACTGAAGCCAATAACTTTAAATTCAACTGATTTAATTTCGATAACACATGGAGGACGGACATGATGTAACGCAAATTCTTCGACGTCGATTTAAAAACAAAGTATTACCCAGGCTTGATAAATGAAAGCAATATCAAATATAATTGCATTCATTAAAAAATTCATGAAATACATCGAATGTATTTTTATTTGATTGAAGATAACATGCAACGTGTTTGTGATATGACATCATTACTTTCTAAATTATATTATTATCGCTGTTATGAAATGGATGCTTTAATTCAGAGCAGAAGAGTGTGTTTTTATTCATACGACATTTCGACATGTGCCACTTTTCTCACGTCATTTGTCGAGTGATACGTTTACATATTTAGGATGAGAACCTGTTACATGTAGCTCTGATGGAATGCTGTGGTCCTTCAAGTTTGATAAATGACAGGAATCCATTGCTAGGTTCAGCAGCCATAGTACTATAATTGAAATAAAGTTTAACTATGTTTTGAAATTTCGCAAAACAACAAAATAAAAAGAAAGATCCGTCGACAAACGGTACGCCTAAAAAGCATTATCGTTTAAATGAACGCCCTTTTTCTGCAAGGCTACAACATATGAATTAATGGTGAAAATATGCTCTTGGGGCCTGCTTTACTAAACATCTTACGATCATTTTTTGCGTAAGTTCAAAATTTAAAGTTGCTTCTACAAACAAACTTTAATATGGAATTCCGCCATGCATCATCACATTGGAATCGTCTTTAAAGGACGATTCCAGTGAGATATTTCAAGGCAGAATCTGACAGTGAATGAAAACACTAGGTACGATTTGTGATTTTGACTTACGATCAATTTTTTCGTAAGACCTCTAGTAAAACGGACCCCTGTCCACAAGATGAGAGTATCCTTTGAAAGTATCAACCAAATACATGCTTCAATGTAGAGGTGTCTCCATTTCATCAACAATTGAAGATGATGTGTTGTGAGGAATTATTGTGGTACGGACATACGAAAACGTCGACGTGAACGATACTTTTTCCATGACGTTTCCAAAAATCACACAACCTGTACAATAGGCTTATGGTCGGGTTTTGGGGATCTTTCAGAGATAAAAACAACAACATCGAAATAAGTGCACAAATGTAGGAGAAGTTTCGTTCACTGGAAATTTGACATGGACTGATGGACGAACAGAAGGAGAAAATGATACCAATATACGTCCACATTCGGTGGCGCATAATACAATCGGGGAAAATACCGTCGAAAGCATTAATTTTGTATAAAGTTGAGGGCGAATATTTTCCTTGGAAAAGACGGGTTGAATGGTTAGTCTTTCACCAGATTTGTTTCTTGACAAGTATAATTGAATAAGTTCGTATTTTGTGGTCCCTTGACTTCGTGGTGAATTAAACAAGACGCAATGATTGACACTGGGAATACATATTAGACGCGTGCTGCTTAAACTTGTATAATAAACGCCAAACAGATTCAATAAAGTAGACAACTTCTTGAATGCAAAATTTCAAATATTGAAACAGAAAACTTTAACACCATTTTTAGAGATACAGTTGCTGACGATCTCAAATGTTCCACTTTGGATTATTTAAAAGCCTGGTTTCCAGTAGAAGATTTAAGTCTGAGGATTCAAAATCTGTACCAATAATAAGGACTCACCAGTTATCTTTGAATTAGCTATAAAACACGCCGCAACATACTGGACTACAATCCCCACAAATTGCCGATTTATGTTTATGAGTTGAGAGGAGCAAAGGAGAAATAAGTTACGTTTGAAATTCCTTTTTAAATCCCCAATCTCAAGACACGCTTTATGAACTTAGACTATGGAGTCAACTCTTGCCACGGTCAAATCAAATGCTTAAAATCAATACCAACCAATAAATTTATGCTATTATCTGTTCAATTTGTATGACAAGTTGATATATTTTGAACGATTTCGAAGCATTTGTTAAGTTATTCTCGTCCTTTTTTAAATTGTTTGAGTATGGATTGTTGTAGCGCTCAGCGAGTACTTAAAATGGTTTTGATCGAGTGGAGAATCATTTTTGGTGGACGATAACGTTCACTAGTGTTAATACTGCATAAGATCAATCCTGTCAGATGTTAATAGGTTTTCAAAATAGTAGTGCTCACTTAGATTCAATTTACTCTTTTTCAAGAATTGTGTCCGTCTGACAACTATGCATTTTAAAAATTAAGTGAAACAAGGATTCTACATAACTTGTTGAAACCTCAAAGACATCTTTTAAGTGTGAAATCATATGCAATTCTGAGATCTGGTGAACATTTTGCTGGCGTAGAACTACTTTTCAGGCAGAGTGAGTAATTTGCCACTTGTTTCCCAATGACCTATGGGGGTCACTCATGAAAATTTGGTAAATGGAATTACTGGAATGGTAACCTCCCCCGACACTACTAATAATGATAGAATAATAACCTAGATAACACGCATGAATACGGATACAACGCGAGCAGGTAGTGTAAAGCAGTTAGATCGTCCGATAAAGGTTTATGCAATGGGTCTTTACACTACTTTTCAATACACGACATTCAATCTCGAGAGTGTCTGCAATTACTTTTCGTGCTTACCCTTTCTTTTTTTCATTTGAAAATGAAAATCGCAGAACCTTAATTGATCATCCCTTTATTGAATTTGTTCAAGCAGATAACAACAGAATTTTGATTGTGACCACGCCGAATCGATTAGTGTTGCAAAAAAATGATACCTAGATAATCTAATTGTCATTTCTTACCTTTAATACCCAACGGATCAGACAATCACTCTTTTAACTACATCCGACATAATGCCGAAAGTTACCGAAACCTTGTAATTACACGACTTTGGTTGATGATCGACGATATATGTTGAGAAATGTATATCTGAAGCAAGATGCCAACTTGGGTCAGGTCATATTCCTTTTGTCGTAGTTTTACATGTAAAATTTATCTTTTCTCAATAAATGGAAGAATCGCTTAAGTATGCCAACAGAAACGTCCACCATCAGTACTTCAGTGCTTTGATTTATACATGTACTTGTAAACGAACACTTATTGAACATTCCTTTGCAGCACCAAGGTTTATTCCATGTTGTTTCTGTTAGCTTTCGTGTCTATTTTTTTTATTATTTTCAAACTCTTTAACTAATCAATAATATACTTAAAATCATATTATTTCTAAACCTCTCTCTTAGATCATATTGTGGGGAAATGCTAACAAGTCTGCAAGCTTGACTTATTATTTATATAAGGAAAAATATTTTAATTAATTTTGCGAAACTGCATTACACAATTGATTAAGTTAACGGAAGTTCATTTGTACAGGAAACTAAAACGACTCGTATTCCGGTCAGCTTTGATAAGTATATAGATAGTCTGGCTTCTAGAACTGTAAAAAGAAGAATCTCAAAATGAATCAAAGCGCTGAAAGCACTGGAGGTGGACGTTTCTGGTGGCATTGTGGTGAAAATAGAACGAGACGAAAAGATATTATCCATGTAAACATGTGATAAATATAAAATGTTTCGACACAAGATCGGCAAGTTTCAATGTAAATGCAAACTTTATAGGAATAACAATGTTGGGGTTTTTTTACGTCTTTTTGTTAAGCCTATGTTTACGGTTCAAAATATAAATGGAATATGACGTAACACCTTTGGTTTATTTTGTTTATAAAATATGTGCGACCCGTCACGCAAAAAAAGGAGCGCCCGAAAAAGAATTTGAAAAAAAGATCGGTTCCAGTACCGGTCAACCACAGGTCGTATTTTCAAAAAAAAATTCAGGGGCATTCAACCCTCCTTAATCCGCATGAGCTGTTAGCTTCACATTTAATATAAAATTGACTCTAAATTTAGAAGTAACTAAGAGTGTGCTAATGAGAATGCGTGGTAGATTAGTAACTTTAATGAACTTATCCACCAATAGCACCAAACAACTATATTGCAAGGAACAAATGAAATCTCGCTAATACAGCTGCGGCTTCAAGGTAAATGATATCAATTGATATCAATTGACTCAGTAGAACTTGAGTTGCCTAAATATACGATAAGACGATTGTCTGTATTAGACGACTTAAAGATATATAAGTTAGCCAAAAAAGACATATTGTCTACCCGTAATATAAGCCGAGGACCTCTCAACGTGGACCTAAAGACTTTAATCTTAGCTTTCCTTCAGGTTTTTTTTAAGAAAATATCGCAGACTGATTTAATAATTGATTTTAGATGTTTGTGATTAAAATGTCCTAACTCCCTGTATAGCTTTTTCTGAGTCACGACATTCTAGACACAACCCGAAAAAAACGAAAAATATTTGAAAAGTTTACAGGATCGATCACCGAAGGGAGATTCGCCTAGAAAACATTGCACCCCCCCCCCCCCCCCAAAAAAAAAAACTTTGAAAGAACCCATGTCCCCCTTCCGCTTAAACACAGGTTATACGGTAATTCGAGTTAGGCGGAGTAGGCTACGAGCTATATATAGCATACATGTACATTTTCAATAGCAGACGACGTAGTATAATTAATTTTAGAAAGATACTAAAATGTCTAGTTTGTTATTGGAAGACCCCTCAACTGAGAGCAAAATGACTTATATTTTAGGCTCCTTTCGTAGTTAAAGTGTTTAAACAACGGAGAGTGTCAAAAATTGACTTTTATGTGTTCGTGATCAGAGTGTCCGAACTCGCTATAGTAATATAAGTGATTTACGACCTGCTTTTCACTAACCCTTAAATAGCAAAATTTCTGGAATTGTTCGGAATTGTTCACCGAGATGATCTGTTCTGCATTAGAGAGAGATTTTCTGAAAGTCTGAGTATGTGAAATGTGGGATACCAGTTCAGCCACCTAGTTTTTATCCCCTTTACACCACGGGGAAACCCAATAGGCTTGTCTATAAATAGAATTCTTTCGCGAAACACAAATTCGTGTGATCTAGGATTGGCAGATGATTTCGCATTTAACAGATGCCTTTGGTAAATATTCTAATTGGATAGAATTCTTGAATAGTGCCATTTTCAAAATGCACAGTTGTCGAGCGAAGGTAAGTCTTGTAAAATAGAAAATTGAACTAAAGCCGGTACACCTTTTTTGAAAACCTATTAACAACCGACATGATTGTTCTCACGTAGTACTAACTCTGTGTGACGTAGAAACGTCCCCCAAAAACCAATTTTTAGTCTTCGTCATTTTTTAAACTCCAACATCATTTTATTGTACTATTTCTGAATGAAACAATTTAACTATAGTCTTTAAACCACTCTTCTTTTGTAAATTTTAGAAAAATCTTAAGTAGATCTATGACCAATCTATATAGCAGTTTGGATTTTTCACGAGGTGAACATTTATTTTCTTGTTCGACAGGCTGCAAATATGGCTCAACGTGTCCGATTACGAGCGGATCACCACACATTTTGCAAAATTTACATTCTGCATTAAAGATTTTGGATATATTTGTTATAACTTTGCTTTCTAAGATTTATCTTATGACTATACAAATATCTGTATGATAACATCCAGTATGATATTTTCTATGATATCACATAGTTATTTTTAGAACAATAATATCATTCAGTTATTTTTAGAAACTTGCATTTCAGGTAGAAACAAGGCAAAAAGAGGTTATAAGATAAATATAATACGTACTTAGTATATTGTATTAAAAAATATCTAACTCGGTTATGAGAATTGATAATTGTCTCGTCAGAGCCTCGACAATGATCGATTCTCCCAACCTCGTTAGATATTATTTTCATACAAAACACTAAGTACGTATTATTTATATCTATATTGATAGGACAATGTTGACACGCTCGTGTGGGGTTACAGCTAGGAACATCGTTAAATTGAAACTCATCTCAGTCAAAACCATTCACAATAAATAGCTAATTCATTCGTTCTAAAAACTCACTCAATCCATTTAAAAACACTCAATCAAAAACGTTCAAAACGCTCTTCCAAATCGTTAAAATCGATCCACATTTTATTCAAATCGATACAATGTTTCCGCAATTCTATTAGATGGTGTTGGCTTTTAAGGTAGTGGATCCGTAATAGTTGCACAACATTTCGGAACTCATGATCTTTGACAATGTTGACCAAGGTTTCCTAATGAAAATCATTAGGAAACCTCGGTTAACGCGGTTTAAGTTCATTACTTCAGAAATGTTGAGTAACTATTACGGGTTCACTACCTTAGAGCGTCTGAATGGTCCATGAAGACACATAAAAACTAGCGGACGCATATTCTAATTAAGGGATGAATGAAATATCGCTGATTTGGACGAAGTCAGCTTTATCAAATTACCTCCCTTTTTTGGAGCTTCGCCATTTTGAATATTTCATTTGTCATATCAACAGTTTTGTTTGGTCAAGATATCTCGATATCTTATTATTTTAAGATATTTTAATTGTTATGAAAAAGTTCGTCCAAAATAGCTCATATTTCTTTTCAAATGCCGAGAAGATGGATATTTATTTCATGTTTGCATACTCTACGTCAATCCCTGCGTCATTCCGTATGTGCATTTGTACAAACAACGTCCATATTCCTGTTTCAGTGTAACAGACCTCTTCCTTAAGGAAATACTTTCACTATAAATTTTGCATAATATCCCTGACCTATAATCGGGTTTAGTTGCGTCACGGATAATGGGCCTTAATGTTAATATCATATAATGGTAAAAAATATCGTTATAAACAAATTGCTATGCAATATATTTACTAATATGACATAGGCCTACAGTAAGACAAATCGCGAAAGTGAAGGTGAATGAGCGATATTAACTACACTCCTTTTGAAAATATATTCTATTGATAGTTTTTCATATCGAACTTTTGAGGCGCTTAAAGTAGCAATGGTCACATGTCCTCATTTTCTCCGCCCAAAGATTTTTTTTTCTTATTATTTCAAGGTCGTTTCTCTATATGATTTATAGTGGAAACATTGAAAATCATTTTCTCATAACTTAACTGGTGGATATCAACTTAATTTCACTGGAATGATCTTTTGGTGACCCTTTATCAGACTATAGTATTGTGATGAATAATATGTATTAAACTGGTTGAGGTCAATTTTCTTTGTCTATTGCGTTGATCGTTGATCAAACCTGTGGAGCGAAACAGCTGCTCAAGGTTTGAGCGAGTTAGAATAGATTAATGCATTGAGCGGCGATAGACTGATTTGAATGATTTTAAATCGGAATGGGTGCCATTTTATGATGATTGCGTTAATGTAAAGATAAATCAATTTTGAGGATTAGTGAAAGAATTATGTAAAAAGTACCAACAGTACGATAGTAGCAAACAAAAGAAGACACCAACCCTACTTTGAAAAAGTCACAAAACTCTCAAAATGAAGGGAATTTTCAAAAATTTCCGTTATGTTGATGAAAAATCAATATGCTTTCGATGCCTTAGAAGTAGCTGAATAGAAATATGCAAAGAAAATAATATTTAAGACGTTCATTTGCATGAATGGGGTGAATTTGTTCAATTTACCCCACCCACCAATGTTAATTTTGAAATTTAGGGTACCCAATCTTAATTGCTTTCCCTGGAGAATTTTTGATGCATTTTGGTTTAGCTATCTATCACGTGCATGGGCTATCGGAAATCATCAAACATTTGCATCTTTAACATCATTAAACATTACTTTTCGTGCTTTATTTGAGTGACCGATTAGAAGTTGGTTTAAGTTTACATCAAGCGTTTAAAATTTTGGGCCGAGATTTGGAAAATAGCATTTTGCAGAGGAAAAAAAGATCGACAGAGATGCGAACTTTCACAAAAGGAAAACCCTCATCCATCACGCCTGTATTCAGCGTGCAGAAAGCCAAGTTTTTATATGGATATTGACAAATTAGCTGATGTTTGGGGTTTCTCGTAAATATTTGTACGCTTGTTGTGAAATATGAAATACTGTAATTTGTTACACTGATTAAATATTACACAAACCTTCTCCATGTAATTTATCAGTACATCGGTCTGTTGTAAATTGCAACGATTTGATTAATTTTGGCTTGTTCAAAATTGCCAATATTAATTTTCGAGTCTGTATTTGGCATTTCAAAAGTTCAGTTTTTGAGCAACGCTAAGAATCAGATCAGCCGTTGAGTCTTGTCTGATTTCTCGCCTAGATAACTTAACGTAAATAACATCGTGAAATTGACAAGTTGTATGATTTTGAAATGATTAAGGAATGAAATGGAATCAGTGTGATGACCGAGTTTTGAATGATTTTCAAGGGAGGTAAAACATAATAATTTCGTCCAACTAGACGAATTGAAATAAAAACATACCTCTCTTTAATAAATCTACGTACATGTACTTTACTGATTTTGTGTCTTCAAGGACAAATCAAATGCTTAATAATCAATTCAAGCCAATAAAGTCACAAAAGTGTTTGATCGATTTGATTGAAATATTGACTATTTTGAACGATTTCTAAGCGTTTCTTTTTTTGGAAAAAAAAGGAACATTTCTGAATTGTGTGTGCGTTTTGAATGATTGGAATGAATGGCGCGCTGAGTGAATGAACTAGAATGATTTTAATCAAGGTGAATGTCAATTTTACGGTGTTACAGACTGTTCGCCCTGTGTTTGTACTAAAGCCAGTTACTCATACGTAGACCATGTTTTGAATCAGAAAATATTTCAAATACACTCTGAAAATTACCAGGAGGCTCACTGTATCTGCAACACATACACATGATTTTGCCATGTACAAATTGACTTGATATAGATTTGTGACTTAAGAGATAGCAGTAAAACATAAGTTGAATCTAGCAAAGGTCGACCTCATGTCCTTCATTGTAAATTATTATAAAGGAAAGTGCGGCGTAGAATAGTTATTCGTGTTCTGAAAACATGTTGAAATGGGGGAAACATAACCGATCCTGTTCAACCTAAGCAACTACGCTGGTCGATCAGATTCGATACTTGATTGCCTTTCAAAATGGTCCATTTTCAAGAGACAACAATTTTTACGCTTCAGTTTTTGTGGGAATAAAAAAGGTCACTTGGACTGAAAGCCTCCTCACTTCATAGATGTAATGGTCCATGTTCTAAACAATTTTAAAAAAGGGGCATGTATAATAATAATGATAACAATTATATAAATAATAATAATAATAATAAAGACTTTATTAAATGAACAGTTGCGTTAACGATAGAAAAAGATATTTCTAACATAACCATACGGTTGTTTAGGAATACGTCGAGTAGGAGATTCAGTATAAGTAATTTAAATGACCACATCTTCATTTTTTTTTATTTTATTCATTAATTTATCTTTTTTGCTGGAGACAAGAGTTCAAAGATCACAATAGAAATATCTTTTTTCTAGATTGTTGTCTTACAATATATCCCTGAAAAATAAAAACGTTCTTCAAATAAATTGTTGAATTTGAGGCGAGAAAAGAAACACATACATTACATAAAGTGGTCTCTAGAAATTAATAAACGTCAACTCAATCATATTTAACGGTGCTACAACAGGGATTAATTTCCTGTATTATTTGATAAACTTCTTGTAAATTTTGTGTTTTGTGCTCGCCTTGCACCGAGAAAATGAACCGAATTCACTTAGTACAAATGAAAATATTTCAAGATATTGCTTAAACATATTTACCTCGTAAAAAGGTTAACTTTAAACTTCGGTCAATTGTTTTGAGAATGTTTAAGTTTCCCCCCCCCCCCCCCATTTTCTTTTGTTGTTAACCAAAGAAATTATTAAAAGCAGCAGCTAAAAGAGGATCTAATATAGACGTGAGTTAACTTCAAATTTCATTTGAAAAGGAAATTGATCCTACGAAATATACGTATTTTACATCTCTTCAGGCGCATTTGCGTACTTTCCTATGGGTGAGTGTCAATTTCACGAGGTCATGATTTCACTTGAATGATTCTTAAGTGAGCGTCTATCAGTCTACAAAAAAAGTTATTGTGATCGGATGGAAAATATGTCTTTTATAGGCTGAGGTTATTTCTCTATATGTTATATAGTGGAAACATTAAAAATCATTATTTTTCAGAACCTCACAGATCGAAATCAGCCAAATTTCACTGGAATGTTCCTTTGGTGACTCATTGCCGGACTGGAAAAAATATTGTTAGTTGAGATTATTGGTCGCTAACTGATTTGGAGACACCGGGAATTTTTAAAAACGCGCTAAAAGAGTGGCTTTTCTAAGCGTTATTAATGTTTGTTACAGATCATTTCCTGTAAATCAAACCCAAGTAACTACGAAATCGATAAGCCAACAGGTTTTGGCACGACAATACAGCATTCTGTTGATCTGAAGAGATTTTGTTAAAGCTCTCGAAGGAAAATCTAATGGACGTTCAACTTAGAGGCACCGCACCGACCGTAATCAGAGTATCAAACGTCGAAGGTGCGAAGATTTATGACGGTTTGACAGCGAGAACAAACTGTTGGCACATGATTGCAAATTCCTAAAGTTATCGACGGATTACAGAATAGGCAGAAGACCAGGGGCCTAGGTTACTAAATATCTTACGATCATAAAAGTTACTTCTACCTACTTTATCTTTGTACAACGCTGAAAGTTAAAATAAAATCGCTATTTTTAGAAAATACTTTAACGAAATATTTAGATACATTTTTTTTTCATTTGAATTTATTTTGCGTTCCAATTAATCGATTAATGAAATTGGTAATCGATGATCGTATGTTCGATCGAGTACTCGATTAATCGAGTAGCTGCACGGTCTGACCAGAGTCTTCAATATGCGCCCAATAAATGGCTACGGACTTAAAGTGCTGTTGACAAACCAAGACTAATTTTGAAGCACTGTGTGTGTATCCAGGTCGCCCAAAGTCTGTCCATCACGCAAACATGAAATTGTTGGAAATATCAGACACTCTGGCTTAAATGACATAGGGCTAAGATTTGATATGATTAGCATTTTGACTAAGCGAAGGGGGGGAATATAGCATTACGATAAGATAGATTGTGACCAAGATCGAAAACCCTGAGAAGGACATTATATTTTTAGAAAGGAATAAAAACTAGGTAGCTGTTACCAGGCATGGTTGCCGTCCTTATATAATTTTTCTCCAAAGGGAAGATAACT
Source organism: Fragum whitleyi (assembly GCA_948146395.1). Taxonomy (NCBI): domain Eukaryota; kingdom Metazoa; phylum Mollusca; class Bivalvia; order Cardiida; family Cardiidae; genus Fragum; species Fragum whitleyi. The sequence continues at coordinate 29,139,145 of OX411553.1, forward strand.
ACATTTATTGAGACCAGCCCTGCGTTCAGAAAGACAAAACTTTGAAAACCGTTCGTAAATTTTACCCGATTTGCACGTGCTCTTGCGTGCAAAGCGGAGTATAATTGGCAAACAGTTTGCATCGTTTTGTAATCCTGGACACAGGGCAGATCTATGTGAATATTTATTTTAAATTTGCCTCATAAAATAATGCTCTGTCGAAGATACCTTATCAAATCTTCCAGTTTTTTCAAGGTTATAATTAATTTATTTTTTTTTTATTTTTTTTTGCCTGAGCTGCTTGTATCATATTATGCTGTTTATAGTTATTTGATACTAAAAGACGCTAATCTGGAAATTTATTTAATGATTAGGTATTGAAAGCAAGTTCATGTATGCAATTGATAAAATAAGGTTTTACGTTGCTTTTAATAGTTCATCAATAGTATATACAAACATACATTGATTTGTGTAACTTACAATTGCCTCATAATATATGTTTGCACATCATTGAAATAAACAACAACAGTATCCCATTGTAATCATCAGCAGATGAGTCAACTAAGACAAAATCTATTTGAACATAGAGTTTACTATCTGAAAGAAAATGGACGTTTAACTATTCTATGTAGAGCTTGGAAGAGTGGAAATTTTACCCGTGTACCCGATATTCCGTCACCAGCGGGTACTCGAGTATCAACTAAATGCAAAGTTGGATAAAGAATTTCTTAAAAGGGGGCTCAAACATAAGAATTCCATCATGATTGAAAAGGGGACAGGTTTTGCAAGTCTGTGACTCGCAAATAGATAAATTAAGACACTCAAAACTATCTGATGTAAGTACGTATGACGATCTGAAAATCAAATTCAGAAAAGAATTAGAAAAATGTTTTAAACAGCCTTCCTTTTTTTCTAAAGCTGAACCCCCAAGTGTACATAGTGCTTATACAAACGGGTAATGATTTAGAATCCGGGTAGGATCGTTACCCTACACGATACCCGTGTACTCGAGTACTGGTCCCATCTCTATTTACATACCACCAGAGACGTCCACCGTCAGTGCTGTCAGCGCTTTGATTAAGTACACTGGACTAGATCAAAAGTAAACATATTTGCCGAAACAATTTTTTTTTAAATGTTCAACTTTTTAGGAAAGAACATGTACTGAGCTAGTCACCGTATTGAGATTAGGCAGATAAAAAGTCGATTTTAATTCGATTTCTTCTATAAATGATAGTTCACAATGATTTCCCAGGATATTCTTTAAGTGCATTATGACAAGAAAAATGAGATCTTAGAAGTGTTGTAATGCCAGGCTCAAAGTCGGTATAAATAGGTTTGTATCAAATCTAGGTTTGTTCTTTAATCCTATCCTTTGCTGCTTACATGTACAGTTAAAAACATCGTGAAATCGTCAAGATGAATGATTTTGAAATGAATTTGGAATGAAATTGAATGAGTGTGTGGAGCGAGTTTTGAGTGTACTACTGTTGAGATAAATATGTAAATGCCCAATAAAATGTTCACATTACAAAATTCTATTATATCACTAAATTTATCACCTTACACATTTTTAATTTTTTTTTTCAAAGCAAAGCAAGGTTTCATCAATTACATGTATTGTCTTTAACTCCGAACCGTCATAAATTTATAGATGATCTAAGAGAGAGTAATGTCTATTTATAGATTTGTTGTTTAACATTGGCCGGTCAGACGTCATTATGGAAAACAAGAATTGCAATGAGTTTCGGTCATAAAAATGATGGCGGTTATTATTTGGCTAATTTCGCCCGACACTCTGTGCATAATCCGTACTTGTTCGAAAAATATCCGAGTTCATTCGCTTACACCGAGTTCTAATTGCACAAACCGTTCGTAAAATATTTTTAAAAATACACAATTTAACCCTGGGTGAGAGAGCTAGAAGTGACAGCTTCGTTGGTTAAGAGGCATCGCTTTCCTTGATTCATTTATGAGTTTGAATCTCCGACGTGCTTACTTTTTCATGCTCACTCTCTTTTTATGTATATTTAGGGTCCGTGACTGCACCTATGTGTCTTCCACCGATATTTCAGATTTTCGGAAAACAGCACATTTTTCCTATTAAGCTTAGTTTCAAACAACATTGCAAAAGTTACTGTAACGGCACCGGGTATCAGCAGAGGCACATTTGTTGTTGTTGTTGTTTGGGTTGTCAAAAATAAACTCAATATTAAAAAAATATGTCTTCGGAATTTCAAGAAAGTGGATAAACCCCTACAAAGTCTCTGTCAGAAAGAGGTTATGTGTGATTTTAAGATAGAAAGTAAAAAACATTTGAGTCCGAAAAATATGATTTCTTTAATTCGATTTGAACTTGAGGTCTCTTGATAAAGAGGTGTTTGGCTAAACCTCTACACCACAGGTCTGATAAGTAAAAATGCCCTACAGTAAACAGTTACATTTTTATGCAAATTAGCGGCATTCGTCGATCATCGGTGACTTTCTGATTTCACTCACGGAAAACAAACAGCGACTCAGGCGAAATTAGCCAAAGAATAGCCAACAAATCTACATCTGCTTATGTAAATGTTAGCATCTTTAGAGAATTCGACAATGATGAACAGCGATTAATACCCTCGAGAAAGGTATTTTTTAATATAAACATTATATACATTTCATCAAAATGTGTTTGCTGTGATTGATTACATTGGCACTGAGAGTTTTGATTCTGGCATGTTATTTGCATCTTTCAAGCATTTGGAATATTCTGTTTTATTCATTTTTTCTCAGATAGCTTATTTACATATTCTGGCAGCCCTTTTCATTAACTGAGTCAATTATTCTGAATATGTAGAAAACTTTGATATGTGTAACTTATCCAAGCGGCGGGTAAACTTTTTGACCTGATTTTGTTATGCAACTCACAAAACTATACAATACTTACAGTTAATTGAATCGTGAAATTGACATTTAACTCAATCAAAACCATTTTAAATCGCTCAATCAGCGCTCCATTCATTCCAGACACTCACTCAAACCACTCAAAAACGCTCCAAACTCACTGAAAAGCATATAACAACAACATCGTACAAAATTAAGATAGTTGGGGAAAATCGGGACTTTTTACTTATTGAAATTGTAAGCGTCTGGTACATGTAGGTTCTTGAAGAAATAAGAAGCGATCTTTAGAACTTGTATTCATATTTTATTAAAATGAGGTAATCAATATTGCTAATTTTGTTCATCCTGAACAAAATTTGCAATATTAGATTACCTCCCATTGAATTCACTTAAAAGTCGATCCACATACTTATTCAATTTCACTCCTAAATCATTCCAAAATCATAGAAAAAAATAGAATGTTCTGGTTATACTGTATCCTCGATTTTCAAACCTGTGCCAATTGCGTAAACTACATGTGTCGACCCCGAGAAATATATAATATTAACATACTTAGTGTTTTGTATGAGAAAAAATATCTAAAAAGGTTGGGAGAATTGATCATTTTGGAGGCTTTTCCGATAAAATTCCGAGCCTGTGCGTGACATTTCCAACGATTTCATACGTGCGCAAAGCAAAGACTCTGGTCAGTCTGTGCATCTGCACAGTCTGACCAGAGTCTTCACTATGCGATGTGTAGATAGATAAGCTATCAAAGTATCTGTTGACAGTTATGCAAACTTCTTATTACACTAGGTTACACTAGGTTACTGTCTTGGCTGCTAAATGTTTGTACCTCAAGAAGGTGTCAAATCGTTCGAAATGTCTGGCAAAGGCTCATTTAAATTCCAGGTGGTACAGCCTAAGTAATATAGCTAGGCTGTAGGAAATTCTCAATTTTGATTTAGATATTTATGACAAAGTTACACAGGAAGATGACGGACCTGAGTCTTCTTGGCAGCTAGAAAATCACATGAATGAGGTTGGTAGTTATTCATTTCTAAGGAGATAATTTGTAGTTTATTTCCAATGCCCTGGTCTGATTTTGTGGGGCTGTCACACCATAGCGTATTTAAAGTACTAACGCACGCCAACGTATGCTCATACGTTGGTGTACGCTAGGCATTCGTCGGTCATAAGTCGTGTACGCTACAAGTACGCTCGTATACGTTGGTATACGTTCTTATACGCAGAAGCCCAAAAATGATTTTTAACATGCCAGCTTATAGAATATACGGAAATCATACGGTATGCATACGGTCAAAACGCTAGAGTGTCGCCAGAGGTATGTTACTCATAAGTTGAGTACGCTTGGCATACGCTGGCTGGAAATAGTCATTTTAGCTTTAATAGAGGTACTACCCCTCCTGTATTCTCCTTTATTTTTGGATTGTTTTTTCTGGAAAGAGGATTTGGAACGGGCTTAACTTCGGATAACGGAGAAGAGTCATGCGACCTGATCACCAGAACAAGAGAAAACGATACATGTGAACTACACATTCAGCGCGTTTTTTACTAACAGTTACGTCTCGTTCTTTTTTTTTAATATACCCTATCAAGTCTGTGGACAGAATAATAGCTTTAGATGTTCTTTTATGCGTATTATTCTCCTCTACTGATCGAAGACCAAAAGAGCTGTGGCGACGGCGTGTTCAGTTTGTCCGTCCGTCCGTTTACTCGTTTGTCTGTGCGTCCTTCCGTACATTTTATCTCGTAATCGCAAAATAGTTTACAGTGTTTCTTTTATTATCTACCAACATGAACAGAATGGGTGTGTCATCGTAACTTAGATCGTTCACTTGACCGTGCAATTGAAAAGGGACTGGGTTCTTCAAGTAACATGAGAATGAGAGTCTTCAGAAAATTTGAATAACTACAATCGTCAATGCGGCAGTGTTTACAGTTTTTCACCGGGTTCATTCTAGACATACACAGAATAATTGAACTATCTTTCATAATGAACGTTGCTTTCGAAATAGGGTCAGGTCCGTCAAGTCTCTTGGGAAATGGGAAATAATATAAATAGAATTTTCTAGATTCTGGGTTTTTATTTAGAACGTCATTTTAATTATTACGTTTAGGTCCGTGAAGTTGGCAGCCTAGCAGCCTAGCAGCCTAGCAGAGTGAAGTTGGCAGCCTAGCAGCCTAGCAGCCTAGCAGACTGAATTTTTTTTTATCAAATTTATTGATATATAACACTAGTATTAAACACTAGAAGTCACGTCAAACCGAAAACACTGAAAGTTTAGTGAATGTAGAACTGTTCCGGGTAAATCACGTTATTCAACTTTTCCGACCAAAATGTCCATAAAAATTGCCCGCAACATATCAATCTCGCCCTTAAAAATAAAAGAACTTTAATCCTTTGATAAAAAAACGATAGTGGTCGTTTGAGGATGCTACGCTGCTAGACTGCTGGAAATGTGAAGTTGGCAGCCTAGCAGCCTAGCAGCCTAGCAGACTAAAATTTTTTTATCAAATTTATTGATGTATAACCCTAGTATTAAACACGAGAAGTCACTTCAAACCGTAAACACTGAAATTCTAGTGAATGTAGAACTGTTCCGGATATATCACGTTATTCAACTTTTCCGACCAAAATGTCCCGAAAATTGCCCGCAACATATCAATATCGCCCTAACAAATGGGAACTTAAAATGGGAACTTAAGGCTTTTGATAAAAAAAACGATAGTGGTCATTTTAGTATGCTACGCCGCTAGACTGCTGGAAATGTGAAGTTGGCAGTCTGGCAGCCTAGCAGCCTAGCAGCCTAGCAGAGTGAAGTTGGCAGCCTAGCAGCCTAGCAGCCTTGCAGACTGAAATTTTTTTTTGTCAAATTTATTGATATATAACACAAGTATTAAACACTAGAAGTCACTTCAAACCGTAAACTTTGAAATTCTTGTGAATGTAGAACTGTTCCTGATATATCACGTTATTCAACTTTTCTGACCAAAATGTCCCGAAAATTGCCCGCAACATATCAATCTCGCCCTAACAAATATGAGAACTTTAATCTTTTGATAAAAAAAACGAAAGTGGTCATTTTAGTATTCTCCGCCGCTAGACTGCTGGAAATGTGAAGTTGGCAGTCTAGCAGCCTAGCAGCCTAGCAGAGTGAAGTTGGCAGCCTAGCAGCCTAGCAGCCTAGCAGCCTAGCAGACTGAAATTTTTTTATCAAAATTATTGATATCTAACACAAGTATTGAACACTAGAAGTCACTTCAAAACGTAAACACTAAAATTCTAGTGAATGTAGATTTGTTCCGGATATATCACGTTATTCAACTTTTCCGACCAAAATGTCCCGAAAATTGCCCGCAACAAATCAATCTCGCCCTAACAAATATGAGAACTTTAATCTTTTGATAAAAAAACGAAAGTGGTCATTTTAGTATGCTACGCCGCTAGACTGCTTGAAATGTGAAGTTGGTAGTCTGGCAGCCTAGCAGCCTAGCAGCCTAGCAGAGTGAAGTTGGCAGCCTAGCAGCCTAGCAGCCTAGCAGACTGATTTTTTTTTTGTCAAATGTATTGATATATAACACAAGTATTAAACACTCGAAGTCACTTCAAACCGTAAACACTAAAATTCTAGTGAATGCAGAACTGTTCCGGATATATCACGTTATTCAACTTTTCCGACCAAAATGTCCCGAAAATTGCCAGCAACATATCAATCTCGCCCTAACAAATATGAGAACTTTAATCTTTTGATAAAGAAACGATAGTGGTTATTTAAGGATGCTACGCCGCTAGACTGCTGTAAATGTGAAGTTGGCAGTCTGGCAGCCTAACAGCCTAGCAGAGTGAAGTTGGCAGCCTAGCAGCCTAACAGCCTAGCAGACTGAAATTTTTTTTATCAAAATTATTGATATCTAACACTAGTATTGAACACTAGAAAGCACTTCAAAACTTAAACACTAAAATTCTAGTGAATGTAGATTTGTTCCGGATATATCACGTTATTCAACTTTTCCGACCAAAATTTCCCGAAAATTGCCCGCAACATATCAATCTCGCCCTAACAAATATGAGAACTTTAATATTTTGATGAAAAAACGAAAGTTGTCATTTTAGTATGCTACGCCGCTAGACTGCTGAAAATGTGAAGTTGGCAGTCTGGCAGCCTAGCACCCTAGCAGAGTGAAGTTGGCAGCCTAGCAGCCTAACAGCCTAGCAGAGTGAATTTTTTTTTTTTCAAAATTATTGATATCTAACACTTGTATTGAACACTAGAAGTCACTTCAAAACTTAAACACTAAAATTCTAGTGAATGTAGATTTGTTCCGGATATATCACGTTATTCAACTTTTCCGACCAAAATGTCCCGAAAATTGCCCGCAACATATCAATATCGCCCTAACAAAAATGGGAACTTTAGTCTTTTGATAAAAAAAACGATAGTGGTCATTTTAGTATGCTACGCCGCTAGACTGCTGGAAATGTGAAGTTGGCAGTCTGGCAGCCTAGCAGCCTAGCAGAGTGAAGTTGGCAGCCTAGCAGCCTAGCAGCCTAGCAGACTGAAATTTTTTTTTTACAAATTTATTGATATATAACACAAGTATTAAACACTAGAAGTCACTTCAAACCGTAAACACTAAAATTCTAGTGAATGTAGAACTGTTCCGGATATATCACGTTATTCAACTTTTCTGACCAAAATGTCCCGAAAATTGCCCGCAACATATCAATCTCGCCCTAACAAATATGAGAACTTAAATCTTTTGATAAAAAAAACGAAAGTGGTCTTTTAGTATTCTACGCCGCTAGACTGCTGGAAATGTGAAGTTGGCAGTCTAGCAGCCTAGCAGCCTAGCAGCCTAGCAGAGTGAAGTTGGCAGCCTAGCAGCCTAGCAGCCTAGCAGACTGAAATGTTTTTTATCAAAATTATTGATATCTAACACAAGTATTGAACACTAGAAGTCACTTCAAAACGTAAACACTGAAATTCTAGTGAATGTAGATTTGTTCCGGATATATCACGTTATTCAACTTTTCCGACCAAAATGTCCCGAAAATTGCCCGCAACAAATCAATCTCGCCCTAACAAATATGAGAACTTTAATCTTTTGATAAAAAAACGAAAGTGGTCATTTTAGTATGCTACGCCGCTAGACTGCTTGAAATGTGAAGTTGATAGTCTGGCAGCCTAGCAGCCTAGCAGCCTAGCAGAGTGAAGTTGGCAGCCTAGCAGCCTAGCAGCCTAGCAGACTGATTTTTTTTTAATGTATTGATATATAACACAAGTATTAAACACTAGAAGTCACTTCAAACCGTAAACACTAAAATTCTAGTGAATGTAGAACTGTTCCGGATATATCACGTTATTCAACTTTTCCGACCAAAATGTCCCGAAAATTGCCCGCAACATATCAATCTCGCCCTAACAAATATGAGAACTTTAATCTTTTGATAAAGAAACGATAGTGGTTATTAAAGGATGCTACGCCGCTAGACTGCTGTAAATGTGAAGTTGGCAGTCTGGCAGCCTAGCAGCCTAGCAGAGTGAAGTTGGCAGCCTAGCAGCCTAGCAGCCTAGCAGACTGAAATATTTTTTATCAAATTTATTGATATATAACACTAGTATTAACCACTAGAAGTCTCTTCAAACCGTAAACACTGAAATTCTAGTGAATGTAGATTTGTTTCTCAACTTAATTATTAGTATCTTGATAATAGCAACTAAATTGAGAGTTATATAACTACGAAATAGATCGAAAAGGGCATTTTTATTTTTCTGTGGTGAACCATGTTATCTTTATTAATATTTTCGGGGCGTAAACATAATGAAGACAAATCAAAATATACTATTTCACTTTATTCTGTTTGCACAATGCATCGTTGAATGTGAACTGGCATGTACGCGTCTCTTGTGTCATATGTTTGATAAATATCGCAGCCTCTTGCTATTTATTTTTTTAAAACCGTACAAACAACTAAACATTCTCATCAACAATTTATCACTTAACAAATAACAAGAATAAAGAAAACCAAAAAAGTTTTTCTAAGAAATTGACATTATGCTTTACATATTTGTAAACAAATTAATCAGGTCCTTGATCCATTCATAGCCTACATGTTACCTGTGACGTTTAAAGGTACCATGCGATAACTCCATAAAATCTATTTTGAGAAACAGACTATCACCGACGGTGGTACAAAAATGTTACATTTAGAAAATGATAATAAACTAAGTCTAATCTTGTTGAATTATTGTAGAGTCAGAAAATAATACGAAACTGCACAGATGGAATAAGGATCAGTGATATGTTGCGAAAATTTTACATGGTACCTATTACTGTGATGGGTCAACTGTCATTTAAACATTTTATGACACGTTTTTTGAATCAGACATATAATGATTGATTGATTGAATGGAGTTTAACGCCGCTTTCAACATTTTTTCAGTTATATCGAGGCGGCTGGTGCACCTAACAATGGTTTCCTGGTATTTCTCTCACCAGTACAACCACCACATCCTTTTCTAGCCTCCAGCTGCTATCTCACATAGGTCTACGATTATCGACCAATTGGTGAGAGACAAATAGTCGGAAAGAATGAGTGCCGCCGTCGGGGATCGAACCCGGTACCTCTAGATTGACAGTCCGACGCGCTACCAACTGTGCTATGACGGCGGCTGGATCAGACATATAAACTTTCGGTTTAATGAATAAAATACCAACTAGAGGCGCTTGAGCGCCTGATTCGCTCCATAGGCCTGAATATCTTGATAATGATTATTAAAGGATGATAAGGCTGTTTTAGAAAAATCATGATCAATGAATGATATGTTGAAAATTGACCTCTGCCTGTTTAAACCCTAATTATCATCCAATCACAATAATTTTGTGAAGTCTGATAATGGGTCAAGCAAGGATCATTCCAGTGAAATTTGGTTGAAACATACAGCAGTGGAACAGTGGCTAGGTAGTTACGCGCTTATTGCTCTAAGACACGGTATATGAAAGGAAGCGTGTTTCTAAAGGTTGCCGACGTCCGTTTGATGTGGGGAAGGCGCCGCGCAATGCATGCTTAGAGTTGTGTATTACGTTGACCAGAAAGTGTCACGTGTCTGTTAAACACTTGTCTTATATGCAAAAATTTGTTTAAAAATTCACACATTTGAGATTTTTGAGATCATTGAAACATTTATAAAATCAATATTTCTTATTGACTTATTTCACACCTTCAAGAGCACAAGTATAACTATACATGTACTTTGCAATTTAGAAGGTGTTGACAATATTTATTTTGAAAACAGTATATTTTTGTCTTTTCATACCATTTATGATCTTTTTATTATCACTTTTTGTAACAAGTCAATTATGAAATAGAAAACCAAATGGAGGATATTTACAAGTCATCTTTTCACGGAAAATTATACACATAAGAATATTTTTACACCCACCGAAAATATTTAATTTCATTCCATTTAAAATTACTTGAATATTCATTTCCTTGAAGAATAAACAAATTAATGTTCACAAATTCTTATAAAAGTCAGTACCTTTTTAAGACTTTTTTCTGAAAAATCACACACACATACACACAAATTTTTTTTTGTGTCCATGTGGCTTTTGTCCACTTTTCAGTTAAGGGCATGTGGCTTTTGTCCGATGTGGCTTTTCTCCATGGGGGCTTTCGTCCCAAGGGGCTTTTGTCCTAGGGGGCTTTTGTCCGTGTCCCTTTTGATAAGTACCAATAATGGTCCTCACAACTTACAGTTTGATGAATAGCAGTTTATTTATTACATTTCAATAAAAAGAAGAAAAATAGGTAAAATAGGAGAAATTATGACAAAACTTATAGATTTAAAGGGAAACTATAACGAATCAAAGAGCAAGAAACACAGTATTTTGAAATGATTGTACCCTATTTGTAAAGCATTTCTTTTTTTTTTCAAAAGTCTCTCAAACACCCTCACAGCTTTATTTGCTAAAATATATATCGTAAAAAGTCCATACAAAGAATAGTGTAGTGTAGAACAGGGAAATTTTCGCGTCAAGGAATGCTCAGGTTTTCCTGCACACGGTTCTATTTGTGGCGTTTTATTTTATAATAAGAAAGGTTTGATTTCAATAGATCTAGGTGAAATGGATTTAATCTCGTATTATGCACTTATTAATTCATTTTGACTTGCCAATCGCCGTAAATGATATGTGAATAAATCTCGATTTCAGCTTGCGATATAATATATTGTTAATTTCACACTAAGACTCTGCGTATGAGATTATTTGCGAAAATAAATATATTTTTGTCTTATTAAGCACACAAGTAAATAATCAATTGAGTTTGAAATTCAGGGAAACTTAGAAATCTTGTCCATTCTAACAATTTATATCGCTTGGGAACTTGAAAATATATTTTGTGGGTTTTTTAAGATTTAACTTTCATTGCAATTTAAGTGATTAATAACCGGCTGCTTGTTCGCAGCGTTTATAAGTCAGTGAAGCTAACCACCCCGCGAAAGACGATTGTAAATTTAAACGCGCGAAAGCATTTCCAAGTTTACAGCAAATTGTAAGTATTACCGAGATATTTAAATTTGGACAAATTAGACAGATACAACACAATAATTGGTGGCTAGGACATGTTCGCACGAAAGACTAGCAACGTCTTTAGCATCCAAGTCCTGTGACCTGTTCAATGCTCAGGAAAAAAGGCATCTGCAAGCCCATCAGAAAGTGTACACTCCACAACAAAGCGAAGCGTATGTAAGAGTGAAGCGTTCGCGATCATACTGTTATTCTAAACCAATGAGGGTACTGACAGCTTTCAATATGAACAGTTTTCTAGCAAGTTGCCCTGAACCTACTGTCAACGTTTACCAACACGTTACAAGGTAATAAAAATTTCTCAACTACATCTAAATCTTATCTAAATTATCATTTCAGTCGGATAAAACTATTTTGAATAAAACAAGGTAATATTTTAGATATGATTTAATATCACAAATACCAATACTTTTCTTAACAGATATCATGCATGTTCGTCAGATTGTTCGATGTAGCGAGGGCCTCACCGTCCTATTTCGAAAAGCAGTCGGCAACGGTCTACAAGAAGGTTGTGACAAATGTGACAAATCAACGATACATAGGATTTCTCTTAGATCGTTGACGTGTCGATAAAATTTAACTAAAATTGAAATTTAACGATCTAGTTAGCGACTGAATCCCCCGACCATCTTCTTTTTATTCTTTTTCTCATATGTCTATATTTTCTTGTCCTTTTCCGGTCAGATTTTGGCGACCAGTCGTCGGCATTTCGCTTCGCAGGCGATAAAAAGACTGGTACAACGCTAGCGTCGTATTCTTTCTAATCGAAAAATGAAAAAATAGAAGGCGCCTACGCGATAGTCCTGTGACCGGTTCAATGCTCAGGAAAAAAGGCATCTGCAAACGCATCAGAAATTATACCCTCCATAACAAAGCGAAGCGTATCTAAGAGTGAAGCGTTCGCGATCATACTGTTATTCTGAACCAATGAGGGTAATGACAGCTTTCAATGTGAACGGTTTCAGTGTTTTCGGTTTGATGTGACTTCTAGTGCTCAATACTAGTGTTGTATATCAATAAATTTGATAAAAAATATTTCAGTCTGCTAGGCTGCTAGGCTGCTAGGCTGCCAACTTCACTCTGCTAGGCTGCTAGGCTGCCAGACTGCCAACTTCACATTTCCAGCAGTCTAGCGGCGTAGCATACTAAAATGACCACTTTCGTTTTTTTTATCAAAAGATTTAAGTTCTCATATTTGTTAGGGCGAGATTGATATGTTGCGGGCAATTTTCGGGACATTTTGGTCGGAAAAGTTGAATAACGTGATATATCCGGAACAAATCTACATTCACTAGAATTTCAGTGTTTACGGTTTGAAGTGACTTCTAGTGTTTAATACTAGTGTTATATATCAATAAATTTGATAAAAAAATTTCAGTCTGCTAGGCTGCTAGGCTGCTAGGCTGCCAACTTCACTCTGCTAGGCTGCTAGGCTGCCAGTCTGCCAACTTCACATTTCCAGCAGTCTAGCGGCGTAGAATACTAAAATGACCACTATCGTTTTTTTATCAAAAGATTAAAGTTCTCATATTTGTTAGGGCGAGATTGATATGTTGCGGGCAATTTTCGGGACATTTTGGTCGGAAAAGTTGAATAACGTGATATATCCGGAACAGTTCTACATTCACTAGAATTTCAAAGTTTGCGGTTTGAAGTGACTTCTAGTATTTAATACTTGTGTTATATATCAATACATTTGACAAAAAAAAATTTCAGTCTGCTAGGCTGCTAGGCTGCCAACTTCACTCTGCTAGGCTGCTAGGCTGCCAGACTGCCAACTTCACATTTCCAGCAGTCTAGCGGCGTAGCATACTAAAATGGCCACTATCGTTTTTTTATCAAAAGATTAAAGTTCTCATATTTGTTAGGGCGAGATTGATATGTTGCGGGCAATTTTCGGGACATTTTGGTCGGAAAAGTTTAATAACGTGATATATCCGGAACAGTTCTACATTCACTAGAATTTCAAAGTTTACGGTTTGAAGTGACTTCTAGTGTTAAATACTTTTGTTATATATCAATAAAATTGACAAAAAAATTCAGTCTGCTAGGCTGCTAGGCTGCTAGGCTGCCAACTTCACTCTGCTAGGCTGCTAGGCTGCCAGACTGCCATCTTCACATTTCCAGCAGTCTAGCGGCGTAGCATACTAAAATGACCACTATCGTTTTTCGTATCAAAAGACTAAAGTTCCCATTTTTGTTAGGGCGATATTGATATGTTGCGGGCAATTTTCGGGACATTTTGGTCGGAAAAGTTGAATAACGTGATATATCCGGAACAAATCTACATTCACTAGAATTTCAGTGTTTACGGTTTGAAGTGACTTCTAGTGTTTAATACTAGGGTTATATATCAATAAATTTGATAAAAAAAAATTTAGTCTGCTGGGCTGCTAGGCTGCTAGGCTGCCAACTTCACTCTGCTAGGCTGCTAGGCTGCTAGGCTGCCAGACTGCCAACTTCACATTTCCAGCAGTCTAGCAGCGTAGCATCCTCAAACGACCACTTTCGTTTTTTTTTATCAAAAGATTAAAGTTCTTATATTTGTTAGGGCGAGATTGATATGTTGCGGGCAATTTTCGGGACATTTTGGTCGGAAAAGTTGAATAACGTGATTTATCCGGAACAGTTCTACATTCACTAGAATTTCAGTGTTTTCGGTTTGACGTGACTTCTAGTGTTTAATACTAGTGTTATATATCAATAAATTTGATAAAAAAAAATTTTAGTCTGCTAGGCTGCTAGGCTGCTAGGCTGCCAACTTCACTCTGCTAGGCTGCTAGGCTGCCAGACTGCCAACTTCACATTTCCAGAAGTCTAGCAGCGTAGCATCCTCAAACGACCACTATCGTTTTTTTATCAAAAGATTAAAGTTCTTATATTTGTTAGGGCGAGATTGATATGTTGCGGGCAATTTTCGGGACATTTTGGTCGGAAAAGTTGAATAACGTGATTTATCCGGAACAAATCTACATTCACTAGAATTTCAGTGTTTTCGGTTTGACGTGACTTCTAGTGTTTAATACTAGTGTTATATATCAATAAATTTGATAAAAAAAATTCAGTCTGCTAGGCTGCTAGGCTGCTAGGCTGCCAACTTCACTCTGCTAGGCTGCTAGGCTGCTAGGCTGCCAACTTCACGGACCTGTTTAAGGTCTAAGGTATGGAATTTTATCTCGTAGTCTTATCATGCTACTTGCTTTCACTGGGGTTTAAAAAAAAATAGAGCTTATCAGACTCAAATCATATACCTCTTGCTTTTTTCTAAGAATCTGATCGGCTTGATGTCTACCGATAACCACAGAAAAACTTAGTCCAAAGCTTTGTCTACGTTATTCATACGCTTACATACGTTATCCATACGTTATTCGTTAGCTTGCATACGCTACTTATACGTCGATATACGTTATATTTACGCTGACAAACGCTGGGGTACGTTTTGGGTTCGCTACGTATACGCTCGTCATACGTTACACTAACGGTGGGCATGCGCTGGTCATTCGTCTACGATGAAAGTTTGGCGAGGGCGATGGTTATAAGCTGAAACATTGAGCGCATAAGCTGTATTTCATACGCAGGGCATACGTTACTCTCATACGTTGTAGTTTGACATCCCCTTTGGAGAATATTTTGTGATATTAACAAAATTGAAAATGGCCCAATATATGATACTACATACTTAATATAAAAGGTGTGTGTGTGTTTTGGTTTCAGAGAAAGAGGTTTTCGAAGATTTTCTTCCTTGTTTCTATGTAAGATGGGATGGGCCCGATATGACCTCAAGGCAATGATATGAAGAACCTACGAGGGTTGTTCAATTTTTATCCGGATTAGGTCAATTAATCATCACTGATTTATCGATATGTGAAAAAAATATACTCATATTAACGGGACACCCTTGTGCTCAAACTTGCCCAAACCTGAAGCAGTTGGACGATGTATTTTCATTTCACACTCAAACAAAAATACATGGGTATTAGGTGGCAGCGCGCAGTACATGACGCTAGAAACGTTGTCGAAAATTGAGACATTTAATATTGAGTAATTTAGCTTGTCACGGTTTGTTATTCATAGAAAAGGGATGAATTTGGTGAACCTGTAATTAAGGTGCGCTTTTATTGTTTGAATAAAAGTTAATTCGAATGGTACAAAAATCAAAGTTCTCAGAAAGATACCCCTAAGTAAATCGCCGATATCTTCAAAAGACTCGGGAACTGACGTCCCTACAGTTTCTTAGATAAATATCTATGTCCATTCTTCCTCTTATCATCCGTGGCACCGAAGCGTCTACACCAACGAAAATAAAGTGTTTGGAAGAATTTCAGCGTGACAAGTATTTAATTTATGTATATCAGTATTTTTCTAAATTTCGAATAGAATAATTAAAGATAGCAATTCCAAGCATTCAGTTGACGTCGTCTAGCACGTTCCGAAACACTTAATCCGCCCCATTTTAAACGAAACATATCGAAAAATTCTACGGTCAAATTACTTCAAATTAAGACAAGACATTCGTAATACTAATTCCGGCAACTCAATTAACTTTCAAGTTTTTTCAACAGTTAAAAGAGAAAAAATATTTACCAACAAAGACCAAATCTATAAATAATTTTATCTGGTGCGCCGGGTACACGTTACCATGGCATTTTATATGGCAGATGTGCGCGCGCTCCGTTCGAAAACTTTATCAATTTTACATAACCATACGAGGATTGAATTCTGACAGCGAATGATAACCAAATTTAGTTTGATTGCTTCAAAAATAAAATTTTGCGAGGCAAATCCGGTTTATCTTTTAACAACCATCGTATCAGTAGGGGTCCACTAGATTATTTATGTACCAAGCATGACAGCTATCTGACTTCTGGTTTCAGAGAAGAAATTATTTGAAGATGTTCCCTCCTTCTTTCTATGTAAAACGGGATGCACTGGGATGGAGTCCAAATATATCCCCAGATGTATGATATAAACAAACTTGGTAGAGGTCCACTAGATGGTGTTACATGAAAAATATTAAAGCCGTCTGACTTCTGGTTTAAGAGAAGAGTTTTGAAGATTTTCTGTCTTTGTTTCTATGCTTCCGGGCTTGCCCGGTCGGAGCCCGAATATGACCCCAGGAACATAATGTTAAAAATATTGGAAGAGGTCCCATAGCTGATGCTACATACCAAATATGAAAGCTGACTGCTTTCTGGTTTCAGAGAAGAAGAATTTTATGATTTTCCTTTATAACACCACTGACCGTAAGTCAGCGTGCTATTGTCACAGCGCCGTGTCCCTCACGCGTCCGTGCGTGCGTCCGTTCGTGCGTACTTTTCTTTCAACATCTTCTCCTCCTTAACCAATAGGAGGATTTAAACAAAATTTAGCAAAAAAAAAATCCTTGAAGGACCCTCTTCTTAACTTGTCCAAGAAAATCCGATTTACCCCAAATATGGGCGTGGCAGGACGGGGGCATATTTTCATTTTAAAGTCTTTAATAATCTTCTCCTCCCAAACCATTGGGTAAATTCCAATGAAGCTTAGCATGAATGATTCTTGGGTGACCCCCTTCTTAAGTTTTTCAAGACATTTGGAAGCGATAATCGGATGTTCGATCGAGTGCTCGATTAATCGAGTAATCGTTCCCATCCCTAAAATTAAATTATTTTTTTTCCTCGAACGATTGACTGGTTATCAAATGAGATTGTGCGTGACATGGCCAACAATTTAATATATACACAACGTTAAGACTCCGATCAGTCTGTGCAGCTTCACAGTCTGACCAGAGTCTTCAATATGCGCCTAATAGATGGCTATAGATGGCTATGGATCTAAAGTTTCTGTTCACAAACCAAGGCTAATTTTTAAAGCACTGTGTGAGTATCAAGGCTGCCCAAAGTCTGTCTATCACGAAAAAAAGAAATTAATGGTAATATCAGACACAGGCACATATGGCTTAGATTTGATATGATTAGCATTTTGACTAAGCGAAGGGGGAAAATGTAGCATTACCACAAGATAGATTGTGACCAAGATCGAAAACCCTAAGAAGGACATTATACTTTTAGAAAGCAATATAGAAAGCTATTACCAGGCATGGTTGCCTACCTTATATAAAATTCCTACAAGGGGAAGATAGCTACATTTATTAAGAACAGCCCTACGTTCAGGATGACAAAACTTTGATAACCGTTTGTAAATTTTACCCCGCTTTACACGTGTTCTTGCGTGCAAAGCGGAGTATAATTGGCTAACAGTTTGCACCGTTTTGTCATCCTGAACGCAGGGTAGTTCTATATGAATAATTATTTAAAATTTGCATTATGATATAAAGCTTGGTCGAAGCTACGTAATAAATTCTTCTATTTTTTCCGAGTAATAATTCTTTTTTGCCTGAGGTTCTTATACATGTATTATATGATGTTGTTTTTGGTTTTTTGAGACTTTAAAAAAGCTAATCTGCAAATTTATTTAATGACAAGATGTTAAAAGCAAGTTCATCTATGCAATCGATGAAATAAGATTTTACCTTTTTTTAACAGTATTTCAATGGTATATACATATATAAATTGATTTGTGTAATGAACTATCGCCCAATAATATATGTTTGCACATCATCGAAATAAACAACAACAATATCCCATTGTACTCATCAGCAGATGAGTCAACTAAGGCAAAATCTATTTTGAACATAGAGTTTACTATCCGAAAGAAAATGGACGTTTAACTATTATTTGTAGAGCTTGGAAGAGTGGAAATTTTACCCGTGTACCCGATATTCCGTCACCAGCGGGTACTCGAGTATCAACTAAATGCAAAGTTGGATTAAGAATTTCTTTAAAGGGGGCTCAAACATAAGAATTCCATCATGATTGAAAAGGGGACAGGTTTTGCAAGTCTGTGACTCGCAAATAGATAAATTAAGACACTCAAAACTATCTGATGTAAGTACGTATGACGATCTGAAAATCAAATTCAGAAAAGAATTAGAAAAATGTTTTAAACAGCCTTCCTTTTTTTCTAAAGCTGAACCCCCAAGTGAACATAGTGCTTATACAAACGGGTAATGATTTAGAATCCGGGTAGGATCGTTACCCTACACGATACCCGTGTACTCGAGTACTGGTCCCATCTCTATTTACATACCACCACAGACGTCCACCGTCAGTGCTGTCAGCGCTTTGATTAAGTACACTGGACTAGATCAAAAGTAAACATATTTGCCGAAACATTTTTTTTTAAATGTTCAACTTTTTAGGAAAGAACATGTACTGAGCTAGTCACCGTATTGAGATTAGGCAGATAAAAAGTCGATTTTAATTCGATTTCTTCTATAAATGATAGTTCACAATGATTTCCCAGGATATTCTTTAAGTGCATTATGACAAGAAAAATGAGATCTTAGAAGTGTTGTAATGCCAGGCTCAAAGTCGGTATAAATAGGTTTGTATCAAATCTAGGTTTGTTCTTTAATCCTATCCTTTGCTGCTTACATGTACAGTTAAAAACATCGTGAAATCGTCAAGATGAATGATTTTGAAATGAATTTGGAATGAAATTGAATGAGTGTGTGGAGCGAGTTTTGAGTGTACTACTGTTGAGATAAATATGTAAATGCCCAATAAAATGTTCACATTACAAAATTCTATTATATCACTAAATTTATCACCTTACACATTTTTATTTTTTTTTTTTTCAAAGCAAAGCAAGGTTTCATCAATTACATGTATTGTCTTTAACTCCGAACCGTCATAAATTTATAGATGATCTAAGAGAGAGTAATGTCTATTTATAGATTTGTTGTTTAACATTGGCCGGTCAGACGTCATTATGGAAAACAAGAATTGCAATGAGTTTCGGTCATAAAAATGATGGCGGTTATTATTTGGCTAATTTCGCCCGACACTCTGTGCATAATCCGTACTTGTTCGAAAAATATCCGAGTTCATTCGCTTACACCGAGTTCTAATTGCACAAACCGTTCGTAAAATATTTTTAAAAATACACAATTTAACCCTGGGTGAGAGAGCTAGAAGTGACAGCTTCGTTGGTTAAGAGGCATCGCTTTCCTTGATTCATTTATGAGTTTGAATCTCCGACGTGCTTACTTTTTCTTGCTCACTCTCTTTTTATGTATATTTAGGGTCCGTGACTGCACCTATGTGTCTTCCACCGATATTTCAGATTTTCGGAAAACAGCACATTTTTCCTATTAAGCTTAGTTTCAAACAACATTGCAAAAGTTACTGTAACGGCACCGGGTATCATCAGAGGCACATTTGTTGTTGTTGTTGTTGTTGTTTGGGTTGTCAAAAATAAACTCAATATTAAAAAAATATGTCTTCGGAATTTCAAGAAAGTGGATAAACCCCTACAAAGTCTCTGTCAGAAAGAGGTCATGTGTGATTTTAAGATAGAAAGTAAAAAACATTTGAGTCCGAAAAATATGATTTCTTTAATTCGATTTGAACTTGAGGTCTCTTGATAAAGAGGTGTTTGTCTAAACCTCTACACCACAGGTCTGATAAGTGAAAATGCCCTACAGTAAACAGTTACATTTTTATGCAAATTAGCGGCATTCGTCGATCATCGGTGACTTTCTGATTTCACTCACGGAAAACAAACAGCGACTCAGGTGAAATTAGCCAAAGAATAGCCAACAAATCTACATCTGCTTATGTAAATGTTAGCATCTTTAGAGAATTCGACAATGATGAACAGCGATTAATTCCCTCGAGAAAGGTATTTTTTAATATAAACATTATATACATTTCATCAAAATGTGTTTGCTGTGATTGATTACATTGGCACTGAGAGTTTTGATTCTGGCATGTTATTTGCATCTTTCAAGCATTTGGAATATTCTGTTTTATTCATTTTTTCTCAGATAGCTTATTTACATATTCTGGCAGCCCTTTTCATTAACTGAGTCAATTATTCTGAATATGTAGAAAACTTTGAAATGTGTAACTTATCCAAGCGGCGGGTAAACTTTTTGACCTGATTTTGTTATGCAACTCACAAAACTATACAATACTTACAGTTAATTGAATCGTGAAATTGACATTTAACTCAATCAAAACCATTTTAAATCGCTCAATCAGCGCTCCATTCATTCCAGACACTTACTCAAACCACTCAAAAACGCTCCAAACTCACTGAAAAGCATATAACAACAACATCGTACAAAATTAAGATAGTTGGGGAAAATCGGGACTTTTTACTTATTGAAATTGTAAGCGTCTGGTACATGTAGGTTCTTGAAGAAATAAGAAGCGATCTTTAGAACTTGTATTCATATTTTATTAAAATGAGGTAATCAATATTGCTAATTTTGTTCATCCTGAACAAAATTTGCAATATTAGATTACCTCCCATTGAATTCACTTAAAAGTCGATCCACATACTTATTCAATTTCACTCCTAAATCATTCCAAAATCATAGAAAAAAATAGAATGTTCTGGTTATACTGTATCCTCGATTTTCAAACCTGTGCCAATTGCGTAAACTACATGTGTCGACCCCGAGAAATATATAATATTAACATACTTAGTGTTTTGTATGAGAAAAAATATCTAAAAAGGTTGGGAGAATAGATCAATTTGGAGCTTTTCCGATAAAATTCCGAGCCTGTGCGTGACACTTCCAACGATTTCATACGTGCGCAAAGCAAAGACTCTGGTCAGTCTGTGCATCTGCACAGTCTGATCAGAGTCTTCACTATGCGATGTGTAGATAGATAAGCTATCAAAGTATCTGTTGACAGTTATGCAAACTTCTTATTACACTAGGTTACACTAGGTTACTGTCTTGGCTTCTAAATGTTTGTACCTCAAGAAGGTGTCAAATCGTTGGAAATGTCATGCAAAGGCTCATTTTAATTCCAGTTGGTACAACCTAAGTAATATAGCTAGGCTGTAGGAAATTCTCAATTTTGATTTAGATATTTATGACAAAGTTACACAGGAAGACCGTGACGGACCTGCGTCTCCATGACCACATGAATGAGGTAGGTAGATGTTCACCAAGGACGTAGCTCCTAATACGCACATAATGCAAGTGCGTAATAGAAATAAATACTATTTCGAAAAAGTCGTTGATGAATGATCATAACATCAAAACTACAGCTTATTTAAGCTGTAGTTACGATATTTTGATTATTCACCTACGCTCAAATCATATTGACGGGAGACCATACGGAAAACATACACCTATTGTCACATTCCTGTATCGCCATTATCTTATATATTTTTAAGTTGTCGCCTTCTGCGTATAAATTTCAAGATCCTAGTTACGTCTATGTTCACTTCTAAGTAGATTATTTGTATTTTTTTCAATGCCCTGGACTGATTTCGGAGAAGATTGTTGTTTAAGTATTTCTTACTTATTTCTACGTATAATTGGATGCTCATGTACCGACCCAAATAAATGGCCTTATGAGCATGAAAGGAAAAAACTTCATACTGATAACTTGAATGATCCATACCAATGTTTTAGACTGGCTGTTTCTAGATTAGATGAACGCCCTATAGGTTTTACTCTAATTCTATGCTGAATGGGAAGCGCACGAGCAGAGCCTGAATTTGGCGACAGGGGAATGACATAAAAGTACTTGAAAATGACCCATTAGATAATGTTAAATATTTAATATGAAAGCTGTGTGTACTCTGGTTCTTTGGAAATTTTTTTCTTTGTTTCTATGTTAGATGGGATGGACCCGATATGATCCAAAGGCAATAATATGTAGAAACTATTAGTAGGGGTCAACTAGTTTGTTTTTTTGTACAAGTACCAATTATGACAGCTGTCTGACTTCTGGTTTCTGAAAAGAAATTATTTGAAAATGTTCCCGCGCCCGGATGGAGTCCAAATACGTCCCCAGATGTATGACATGAACAAACTTGATAGATGTCAACCAGATGATGCTACAAGACAAATATTAAAGCTGTCTGACTTCTGGTTTAAGAGAAGAGTTTTGATAATTTTCTTTCTTTGATTCTATGTTAAACGGGATTCTCCCGGATGGAGCCCGAATATGACCCTAGGGGTATGATGTTAACAATATTGGTAGAGCTCCCATAGCTGATACTACATACCAAATATGAGGGCTGACTGCCTTTTGATACATTAAGATTTTCCCTTTTAGCTCCAATTGCCTGCTATTGTCATGGCAGTGTGTGTCCTCATACGCCCTTGCGTGCGTGTGTCCGTTCCGTAAACTTTTCTTTAAACATCTCCTCCTATACTAAAGGGAGAATTAAAACAAAACTTTGCGAAAAAGTTCCTTTGGTGACCCTCTTCTTAACTTGTTCAAGAAATTCTGAGTTACCCCCAAATATGGGCGTGGCAGGGCGGTGTTTATTTTCCCTTTATATTCTTCAAAAATCTTCTCTTCCAAAACCATTGGACAGATTCAAATGAAATTTGGCATGAATGATCCTTGGGTGACCCTCTTCTTAAGTTCTTCAAGATATTTGATTGACCCATCTCCCAAAATATGTGCGTGATAGGGCGGAGCTAAGTTTCACGTTAGAATCTTTAAATATTTTCTCCTCCTAAACCTTACAACAATTTAAATGGCATGAGTGTTCCTAGGGTAACCACTCGGTGGCACTCATTCTTTCCGTCTTTTTGTCTTCTACTAATGATTTGATAATCGTAGAACTATGTTGGATAGCAGTTAGAGCATAGAAAAGGATGTAATGGCGGAACTTGTGAAAGAAAAACCAGACATCCATTGTTAGATATTCCAACCGCCTCTTTGTATCTGAAAGATTGTTAAAAGCGGCGTAAAATCCCATTCTAATAAACAAACAAATCCTAGGGTGATCATGTACCTAAGTTTTTCAAAAACTTTCGATTGACCCCAAAAGTGGGGCGTGACGGGGCGAGGTTTATACTCCTTTTAATGTCTTAAAAATCTTCTCGTCCCAAACCATTTGGCAGATTCTAATGAAACTTCGTATGAATTTTCATACGGTGACCATGTACCTTACATGTCCAAGAAATTTCGATTGACTTCCAAGGGTGGGTGTGGTAGAGCTTGGCTTATTTTCACGTTAAAATCTTTAATAAACATAACCCAAACCATTGGGTCAATTTCAATAAAACTTAGTATGAATGTTCCTTGGGTGCCCAAGTACCGAAATTGTTTGATTTGTATTTGTATCTGGAGATGTTACAGTCAGTGGATCAATACAGACCCTCGTGGGCATCTTATTCATCTTTTCATTTGCTATAGCAACCAGAGTAAACTATGGGTTTCAATTATTCGAACTCTGCCAAGTTTAATTAAGATTGGTCTACCAGTTTAGGGGGAGATGATAATTTTGAAAAAAATAATTGTGGACGACGGACGTAGCACGACGAACGATGGACATTGGACGATCATAATAGCTCACCGTGAGCATTAAAGAAAGGGCAAATACTGGCACAAGATATCAGATTGAACATAACAAGAGATATAGGTAATTCATTTATACCCCCACAAAAGCAGGTCGATGGCATATACTTTGCCAATAAACAAAGGGCAATAACTCAACAATATAATTAGTTATGGTTCTTGTACACTACACTTCTCCTCAATGAGATCTATCCACTTCTGAAGTTTCTAGCTTACTTACTTTTTGAGATATTCTCCGGTCTAAAAAAAAAGACCACGGACGGTCCGACCGACGGACTGACCGACAAGTGAAAAGCAATATACCCTCTCTTCTTCGAATAGGGTTGGAGTTGGGAGCTATAATCTATCAGTAAGAGCTCGGAACCTTTCCTTGCTTAAAGCAAAAAAGCTAGCGAAAATATGTCAAATAATATGAACTTTGACCTAGGTAAGAAAAGAAGTCTTCGATAGGGCAATTTGGATTTTAATATGTTTACAGATAGAAATTACTTGTAATGCAAGCATGAAAATAGATCAATATTTTCTAACACAAAATTGAGATTACCTATCAAAATGCTTCGTTAATTATACTTGAGAACGAGCAACCCCTGAAAATTGTCCCACTGTCGATAAATGTAGTCTACAAAATAGAGCGACACTAAGTTACCGAGGTTGATCTTCCAATCGAAGCATTCATGTCTTACAAAGATAGTAAATAAAGTCATAGACGAAGTCACCCTACACATCTTCTCGCTAGCTTTTTGTCATTAAAGTAAGTTCTTTTAGCTCTTTATCATTCATGATTAACACATTTTAAAAATTTGTTTCTCCTACTAGTGTTTGCTATATTTTTTTAACTTTTCCAATCCCAATCAAATAGCAAACATTCTTAAGTTTTTATTCCTGTAATTTCCGTACTATTTGCTATATCTGCATCTGCATACATGATTCATAATTTGACGTTTCCTTCATTTTGGAGAAATAGGTATGGATATAGCTTGCCCTACAGGCAGACGGTGGATATACACGCGGTATTCCTGGTCAAAAAGTTTTAGTGGGTTATAACTCTCTTAAACTTTTACATACTCAGTTTCCTTAAGATGACGGGTCGTGTGGTTTTTTTGTCTGTTTATTTATTTATCATCACTACCGCAGCCTATGCCCATTTGAGCGACGCGCAAGGAGACAGTTAGTTGTTACGGGGTATATGGCGAAACTACTGATGAGATCCTCAAGGGTTCTTTATTGTGCCCGATGTTAAGGGTCGTTTCAGGGCCTCGTTTGAAACTATCAACCGAAAGACAACGATTTAGTAGTGTGCCAGTCCGGGAATCGAACCCATTACGACGCAATTCAAGGTGATCCATCGACTCGGCTAATTTGGCTGACTAGTTGATCGGATCCGCGTAATTATTTAATGTCATACAAGGTGAGCTAATCATTTGGCAGATTGGTCCAGTTATATTTCCTTGTAATTAAAACGTTGATATACATGTATAGTGTAAAATCATTGACATGACTGACCGTAACCTCTATTTGCATATATTACATGCTAGACTGATTGTCACATGGCATCTCCGTTAGGTCTCGTTTAACTTCGTGAACCAAGTTTCATAATATATACCTATGAAATGACACTGTGATGAGTAGATACTTGTCATTGCACGTGGAAAGATTAAAGAATCAGAAGATGAAAGACAGTGGTTCGAGTCACTATGACAGCATATTTATCTTTCCTGTAGGTTTCAATCCATTTTATAGATTTTTTTTTCTTTTGAATGATGTTGAATATCACTCGATTCTCAAAGAGATTTGTGGTATGTTGTAAACTATTTGTTTTTCCCGTTAGTTTCTTTTTTTATTTGTTTGAATGGGTTTAACGCCTCTTTTTATACTTTTTCTATCATATTGCGGGGGTGAAACGATTTACTATGGGTGCCTGGTATTTCTCTTACGAATTCTACCACGACAACTCTTCCTAGACTCAAGTTACTATTCGGTTTTCATCCAAATTTGCTTTTTAGGCCCTTTGTCAGCGTCTTGTGTTTTCCATCATTTGAGTTCAGGAGATAGAATGCAATAAATGAAAAAGGCTGTGCAAAACAATTATTGTCATTCAAACACGAGATAACAAGTCAAATGGGGGCTTACAGAAAAATAAAAATAAAAGAAAAAAAAAAAAAAAAAAAACCAACAAAAACAAACAAAAAAAAACAGTGGGATGAAAGCAGATTCGAACTCATGATCCCTGCATCTGTAGTGATCAGACTAGACCTCTCGACCATACAGTTAAACAGTGTGTTTTGTTACTATTACATTATAACCCATACACTACACGGATTTACGATGTTTATCGAAAGCTTGCGGCTACCCTCGATGATAAATGTATTCATCTGTTAATTTATTCATTGCATGAAGGTCAAGTCATGTCAATAATTTCACACTATAGTTCCGAGGCCGATTGTGAACATTCACATGAGCGATTCCGCTTCTAAGTTCTAAAACGCGGAAAGGTGTAAACCTTTACTGAAACGCACAACAACAGTGAATCTATTTTATCTATTGTATTCGTTGACTTAAATTGATCGGTTCTACGTAATTGTTTAGGGTCAGACAAGTGAAGACAAACAATCATTTGGGAGATATATATCATATAGATTGACCAAGTAACATTTTCCCTTTTTTGAATTTAGCAAAAATGGGTTGCAGTTTGGAACATCACGAAGTTGACATTCACCTTCAAAAAGTCTTAATTGCTCGCATAGCGCACCATTTATTCATTCAAATAGGCCTACTCACTAAGCCGTTCAAAACGATCGATATTTCCTTCAAATCGGTTAATTATTTCCATGATTTGATTGGCTTAATTTAGTTGCTGATGTTGCTTATTGGTACATGAAGACACGCAAACAAGAAAGCTCTTCGTTTTTTTAAAGGGAGTTAATGAAATATCGGCAATTTCGACCAATCGGGCAAATTTATCGATATTGTGATTTAACCCATAAACTAACCTCTGACACTCATTCAATTTCAGTCGGAAATCAGTTCAAAATTCAAAATCACTCTCATTCTTACTTTCACGTTATTTTTTACTGTCTCTTTTCGCATTTAGCAAAGATGGGTAAAGTGAGTGGATCCGAAATAGTTCCACGGTATTTCATTATCTATCACAATGTTTCTTTCTCTCTCTCTCTCTCTCTCTCTCTCTCTCTCTCTATCTCTCTCTCTCTCTCTCTCTCTCTCTCTCTCTCTCTCTCTCTCTCTCTCTCTCTCTCTCTCTCTCTCTCTCTCTCTCTCTCTCTCTCTCTCTCTCTCTCTCTCTCTTCGGGGAGTTTTGAACTATATTAAGATTTATCTTCACATTCTGTGAAGGGCTTCTAAACGGTGCGTGATCCATGATTGAATGTCTATGTAAAACCTCGTCATTCTTCCGGGAAAATGTATAGGCATATAATCCCAATGGTTTAAAACTTATAACTTTTCACATTAAAGATCTACATTCTCTTGCCCGCTGTCATTGTCTGGCGCGAGGAGAAGAGTACAGTAACTTCGTGAAATAGACACGGTGAACGATTTTGGAATGATTTTGGAATGAAAGTGTATGAGTGTTTAACGAGTTTTGAGTGATATGCATGGGAGGTAATCCAATCTTGCCATTTTTTTCAAGATGATCAATATCTTTTATCTCCCTTTGATAAAATATGCATACAAATTCTATAAATATATTCCTATTTCTTCGAGAACTTATGAGACGTTACACTTTCAAAAATGTCGGTGAAATCGTAGATTTTTCTAGCTATTTTCTTTTTGAATGCTGTTGTTGATGTTTTATATATATAAATTTGGAACGTTTTCAGATGGCTTCAGTTAGTGTTTGGAATGAAAGAAAGAATGACTGAATTAATGAATGGAGCCCCGAGAGAGCGATTTAGAATGGTTTTGATTGAGGTAAATGTCGATTTCACAATGTTCTTTGCTTAACCTTACAAACAAGGTGACCATGGTATCCCTAGGATGCTCAGCTGAATATGCGAGTTCAAAGTTTAACGTGTTAAGTCATTCAACGATTTCTCAATGGCATTATATGGTATAAAATATCACTGTACGGCTACAACTTCTTATTTAAGAATATAAGTTTCTGCGAATAATTTAAAATGATTAATGCAAAACAATACCACAGATTTTGAACATCGTTTTTCTTGAGGCTTTTAATAAGACATTTTCAGGACTTTTTATCATTCATCTCAATATTAAATATTGCCCTACGTGATTTTGCTTAATTCAATTTTAGGTTATAATATCATTGAGCTAAAAATTGTGAATATTTTTTCTAAGTTTGACCAAATTGCCTATATTTTGAGCCGACAAGTCATTTTTAGCAAGTTCTAGATATCTTCACAGTTAACAGTCCGATTAATTTTAACATAGATTTAGCCAAAATTGTGACCTCTAGATCAGAAACTAGCGTTTAAGGGCCACTTTGTTTGTGTAAGTGTTCAGAATGCATTGAATAGGGCGCTGAGCGAGTAATTTGGAATTGTTTTCATTAAATATCAACACAATGGTGTTATCAACTGTATGTAACCGAATAACCGATAAACCGATATGTGTAAGGAAATATACGACGATCAGCATCAGTTTTGGACCCATAAGCAACAACAATAAACAAGAATCTATGGATTTAATACAGTTAAATACATCGTGAAATTGACAAGATGAATGATTTTGAAATGAATTTGGAATTAATTGAATGGGTGTGTGGAGCGAGTTTTGAGTGAATTTAAAGGGAGGTAATCCAGTATCGCTAATTTTGTCCTGATGAAAAAAATTCGCGATATACATTACCTCCCTTAAATAGAATCTTCATAAAAGTTCTGTTAATTGCTTCCTATTTCTTCAAGAACCAATCAGACGCTAACAACTTGAATTATGTCAATGAAATCGCGATTTTTTCCATTTATATTTCATTTGAATGTAGCTGTTGATTGTATACATTTTAGTCATATGGGGCGTTTTTGATCGATTTGAGTGAATGTTTTGAATGAATGAACGGAGCGCTGGGTGAGTGATTTAGAATGGTTTTGATTGAGATGAATGTCAGTTTCACGATGTAATTAACTGTATGACTTTGATCTCCTTTTGTAACATAAGGGGAAAGGATTTATATAGATGTAAACGTGATCTACGGAATCGTCCAACTATCAGACATCGGTTCAGAATTTATTACCATGAATTCCCAAACGTGTTGAATATCGGAGATTCTGGTCGGACCAGTTTAGTTTGGAAGATTTCCTCCTATTTTTACTATAATTGAATAGAAATGTACCAATAAACTAATATAGACAAGTAAAGGCAATTAAGAAGTTGGCGTTTATAGTTTTTGAGAGATACATGTACCAGAGCTGAGTAGTTTTTGTAAAATAATTTTTGATATGACTGTGTTTATAAGAATCTAGAAACGTCATGATATTTAGTAGACAGAATAGAAAAAATATACAAAAATACAAACATACAAATTGTGGATTTCTTTTGTACATTCCCAAGCTAATCTATTGGTTCAAAATGTTATAATTGTCGGTCTATAAGCTTTACCGCGCACCTGAGAATTTTAAGAGGTTCAAACTTCTTGAATTAATAATTATATTGATTATAAGAAAACTTTACAACCCTTTTTATAAAACAACTTTGTATGAATAAAACATATATAAAATGTATTCATGGTGTTCTTTGTAAATATTCCTTGTGGAATATCAATTAAGTGTACAAACGCATCCATTAAAGGGACACGCGTTGCAGGTTTAAAGATTTGAGCCTCTGTGTGACATTTCTAGCAATTTTACAAACGCGCAAAGCAAAGAATCTTGCCAGTCTGTGCATCCGCATAGTCTGATCAGAGGTTTCGCTATTCGCATTGTAAATAGATGTTTCGCCTTTGTTCAGTTCAAGAGGTCAGGAAATGTAATTATTACATTGTATCGTAAGAGTTCTATGCTGCATTGTGTCTGCCAGTTTAGAACACACGAATTTGAAGTGTCACGCACAGACTCACTTGTTATGGCTACAGAACTTCAGTTAAGTTGTACAATGACACACAATGGCACATCATGATGCAGAAACTCAAAGTGAATATCTAGAGAAATAGCGATTCCTTAATTAAGTCAAAGAGACAATAAGTCCCTATTCCAAAAATATACATTCCATGTAATGACTGCTGAAAAACAAAAAATTAAAGGCTTACATGTCTCACAACTTCCCTGAGCACAAACCTCATCAAGTTGACTATAGTGATTCGCCTTGTGTCCGGTATCCGTCGTGTGATATACATCGTCCGACAAAAAAATATTTTGAGTACGCATCTATTTTTTAAGGTTCCATGCAAAGTATTCCCGTAAAAAATCAGTCTTATTATGGAGGATTTCTTAGATTTTTAGTGCATGGTAATACATAATAAGGTTTAAAGAGAATCATTTTTAGTTCTTTGAGGTATGAAACTAAAAAACCTAACCACACTCATGTATGAATCCGCTTCATGTATTCATGCACTGTGACTTTAATTTTTAATTTCATACCTCAATAAAATCAAAATACTCTCTACATCTCTTAATTAAAGAAAGGTTGTCCGTAATGGCCTTCTAGTTGCTACAATCTATGATATTTTTTTCGTCTTGTTGCAAAACGGTTTCTTGAAAATGAGTCCCGTTTTAGCATTATGCATTTAAAGTTGTTGGGGGTAATTTACTATGAAACATAGTATTGAAATTAATGTGCCCTTTTTCTTTACCGATGGTAGAAAAGAAAGGCGCTTGTTTATGTACTTTAGGTTTCTACTCCTCTATTAATTGAACTGTTTAACTCTTGCCTGTGAAACTAGTTGCAGGGATTGCTTCTGATATGTTCTTTTCGGACTGGAAATCCAAAAGCCTAAATTTGCTTGCATACACCGTATTTACCCTTACATGTTTTACAAAATTTTAGACCTGTCTAAATTCAAAAGTTATGTAAATCATAGTTTAAATTGGATTTAAATTGAAAAATAACCATTCAGCAGGGTAGAAAATAGTGTGGAAAGAGAAGAAATTTCTTCTTTTTTCACAATGTTTTCTCAATCATAAAATGACAGGCACGTAAAAAGTAGGCATTAAACAGCAAAGGGTTAAGTATGTAGAAATTTATAGAAACGCGTCTATATGGCTATCAGGTGCAAAATACCAAGGGGCGTTGGATTGAATCGGTTGAAATTTTTCAAAGGTAACTTAGACTATAAAGCTTTTACCACATGTAAGCAAACCAAAGTGAACGATCTAAATCTTTCTTTTTTCTTTTTTTTTTTTTTTTTTGATGAAAGAGCTTCAAAAAAATATGTATTTATAGACGGCGTCTTTCTTTCCTGGAACGGTTTTAAGCTCTGTTGACCAAATGTCAGAGGAGCCATAGCTAGCTACAGCGTGTTAGCTTTGTCATTTTCACTTGACACCGTCTTTTTATCATATTATATAGAGCGAGATCATGTTCGACAGTATCCAAGGCGTCTTATGTTTTCATGGATCTGTCGTTAAGTTGTTGGATGATAATAAAGATAAGTTAAATTTTTATTCATAACATTTTTGTTGGGACATTCTTACATATTACTGTCAAAAAAGACGAGGTTCCTATGTCAAGTTCTTGTTCAAAACTAGAACTAGCATATTTTCGTTGCACGTCGACGGATTGACTAAAGAATTCTTCGCAGAACAGCCTTAATCCGAAGATGGCGTTACCGTTTGTTGAATACAAACTGTAATTCCGGTGGTATCGGAAAACTCCAAATTTTACATTGAATTGGTTCGAAGTGTCACAGGCGATATTTCGTCTGTATTTTTGATTCCTTGTTAGAACGAGGCGTGAGTTATATAGACCTGTGGTTTGGGATCTGTTAAAATATTGGAAACGTACCGACGTGAAACACGCGCTTTCACAACAATGGTAAGAAAACATTTTGCAATTTGTTTCATACTCTTCTTGTATGCTGGTATCTATTGCATTAATTTCACTTGAAAAGATGTTTTGAAACATTTATTTTTCTTTTATTTTTGGTTAACTTTGATGCCGAAAAATTACTTCCTCACTTTCTTTCTAACGCATCCAGTACTGATTATAAGATCTTGGTAAAAATGCCTCTATCAAAGATTGCAGTTGTTTCTTTTTGTTTTATTATGATAAAAACATTCTAAACTGGCATTTTTTCCACTTATTATTTAATAGTTCAAAAATATATTTTCAAATGCTTGGATTTTGAATAGATTCAACATTTTTTCTTGATATTATACTTGGCTCTTGTTGTTATTATTATAATTTTTATTTTTATTATTATTATTATTATTATTATTATCATTATTATTATTATTATTATTATTATTATTATTATTATTATTATTATTATTATTATTATTATTATTATTATTATTATTATTATTATTATTATTATTATTATTATTATTATCATTATTATTATTGTTATTATTATTATGTAATCATAATCTACGTTCGAATGAATCATAAAATTGGTTCTCCAATTGTTTGTTTTGTAATTGTTTTATTACTATTATAAAAAAAAGTATTATGTTAAAACCAACTGAAAAATGTCCTATTTTTTCAATCGAATACGATTTTTACACCGATCAAACAATTAAAAATATCGATACAAATATTATATTTGTGACCTGTTTCGCGAAAAAAGACAAATTAGGAACTCCGTAAAATAGATATTTGAAAAAAATGATCTCAGTTGAGGTTCTCCGGTGGTCGCATTTCAAAGAATCATCTATAAAATGAGAGAATTATTCGTATAAATTCTTAAAAATCAGTTTCAAATTAGTCAACTGTGCAATCCACAGAGTCTGACTAAAATCGACACTTTATGCACTACCTAGATGGTCACTTTTTCAAGACGGGGCGCATTAATACTTTTTGATACTTTTTTTGCTAATTGAGAGGGAAGTATTTTTATTATTTTCATTCTTCATTAGGAACAAAAAGTGTCGATTTATGAATAAAGACTCGAAAGATATTAAAACCTTCTGATATTTTTATGCCCCCGATAGGGAGGCATCATAAATTTGACTTGTCCGTCCGTCCGTCCGTCTGTCCGTCTGTCCGTCCGTCCGTCCGTCCGTCATTCCGTCCAAAAACTTTAACATTGGCCATAACTTCCTTATTACTTAACATATTCGCATCATACTTTACCACAACATTCCTTGGTACATTACCTTTCTGTAGGCACATACTTTGGTGACCTTGACCCCTGGATGACCTTGACCTTCAACATAGATTGGCCATAATTTAAAATCAAAGCGGTGTCGGGGGCATTGTCATCTTACAGTGACAGCTCTTGTTTTAACAAACGTCACACGTCAAATAATCACATTCTAGTGCATTACATATTCTCTTGGATGCCTTATTTTTACCTGTATACCAATGATAACTAGGTATAGTCTTTCTTTATCTATAGTCTTTTCATTAAAGCTACCCTTAGTTGTACATGTATTCTCATATGCAGTCTTATCTTTGTCTATATCTCACAATCTTTCCTTTTAAAACCTGCTTGAAACTAGAAAGGATGATATTATACGGAATATGTTACATATTCTTATTCTCGAAAAGTAAAATGAGATCACAATCGGGAACCCTCGGTGATTCTGTGGAATAGAACTCGGGGAAAAATACAAGTGCAGCAGTGAAAGCACGTCATTTCGCATATCAATTTATAATACGTCAAAAGCATCAATGATCCCGCTCAGGATGACGTTGCATAGAACAAAAACAACCCAAGAATACAATAGGGCATATTATCATTTGAAAACAAAACGCAGTGTTTTACTGCGTTTCGTTTTACAATATGATATGCCCAAAAGATCTCTACAAGCGAATTGAGACGGATAAATTTACAAAATATGAATTTCTTCAAGCGTATTCAATAACCGAAGTACCATCAGAAGCCGAGCTTTATAAAAATTGATACAAAATTACTACACTTTTGTCCGAGGTACTTTCTCAGTTTACGGAAAAGTCCGAGCGATATTCCGAATGATGAGATCAGTGTGTTTATCATACCTGGAGATTGTTCGATGACAACCTGGTGGGTACCGTTAAAAAATATTTGATATTTTCTCTTTAAAAAAAAACGAAAAAAAACCCCAAATTTTATCGACAGAAACATTTGAGCATTTTTTGTGCATTCAAATGAAATATATTGTCCACAGTGGTATACAAAAACATTGCTTGCCTACAATTTTCAAATTTCCATTAAAGTCGCTTATTCTATATCCAAAATCAGTCCAGTGTTTGTATCTAAGCCTAGCAAAAGAGCATTTTTATTCAACATATGTGTGATATAGACTAAATCCTTTCCTTCGACAGAATCTTTAAATCCTTCAAACATTTTTGATCAATATAAAGTTTATAAAACTATAAACTAATAGAAGATATTGAATGCCTAGAACAAAGCTAATGTCTTTTATATTCCTTTGCTGTCTTCAATTTAACGTTTCCAGGGAATTTCATACTAAATCAAAATTTATGTGCTGTATTTCTTTCATTGATCTATCTTTAAACAAAAAACAACTTGTACAATGTGATCATTATGTCAGTACGCGATGAAATATATAGATCAATTAATTTTTAAATTAAGCTAAAGCTACAACAATTTGTCGGTAAACATATATTAGGATTAGGTTTTTCCGAAGGTTCTTCTGCAAATATCGTTAACACGAGCAAATATCTGTATCCTCTAACTTCAAGGATATCGTGCTAAGCGGGAGTGAAAATTTTTCATTGTTGGGTTACCAAATCCTGGTAACTTGTTCAGCTTGTTCAAGTTTAAGTTACGAGGGTTTGGTTACCAATCTACGATTTAACGTTTCAAGTTATTCATGCTGACTATCTTAAAAAGTGCGTGGATATAAAATAGTTGATTTATCTTAACATTAAGTGCAACGACCCGTTAATTAGGCTCCGCCCTACCAGGGCAAAATCATGGATAATACTTCTGTTGCAATAGATAAAGCAATGAAATCGTTGTTTGTGAAAGTAAAGCTATGGCAAGGATTAAATAGGTACATCCAACAAGGGGTTTTAGGAAGTTCTGTTAACCTTTGTCATACTGAGAAAATACCAAATGTGGTTTGCCCAATCAGTGTTCCAATCGAAGCCGCTTCCTTACACTAACTCAAATTTTCAAAGGACTCGAAATTATTCGAAAACGCCCCGAAATGATTCAAAACGCTTCACAACCTGATTCAAAGTGATCATTTTTTTGGCTGGCGTGGATTCGAAAGCGGCTGTTTGGTCCTCGGAGATAAATAAACTTATAAAAGGAACAGCACACACGTAGCTTCAATTCGTTTCATTTCACTGAAATAAAATTTTGAATTAAAAGAAAGGAAAAAACATACGTTCAGAATTATTCACATCTCTTCACAGAAGCATATTTCCTCTTGAGTATTAATTCAGAGTTGCCAGTCTATTGTTAATTTGAACAAAGATATTTTTTTCTCAATTATCAACATATTTTGAATCACATGGAATTCCCATAAGTTTTAAATTGCACACTCTTCTTATTTCAACTTTAATACATTTGAACCAATCAAGTACAATTCCGTGCTATTTATATAAAAATGAATCAAGTATGAAATAATATGGGTATTTCGGTTGGATAAACTTTCATAGAGGAGACGAAAAAACTATTTTATAAATGTATTAAATGGAAAGAAATGTATTAGTACACGAAGTACATTCTTACATTCTGTTATAAGGTTTTTAGTTCCTACATGAACCACAATGATATGGCATTGTACGAAAAACGCAAATGCATTTCATTTTACTAATTTCAAAACATTTTTTTTCAGTAAATTTTACTTACGTGCTGATTCGTTAATGAAGGAATGAACCGTCGATTATTGTAGGCAAAATGAAAATTCAGCTATTCTTCGAGTATTTTCAGGGCATAATATGTTTGAATACAAAAGATAAATTGTTAAGAAAGCAAATGATTTTGCACATATACGATAGCGAATGCAAAACCATGTGTGCGTCTTAGTTTTTATGGTGTTACTATTTTGCTAAAATCAATTTGAGTACCATTGTAATAAGATTGTAATGAGCTATACTTACGTCAATAAAAGCGCCTCTGTCATAAGTGTAACTATTTTTAGAAGAAACGTTCAATGTTAAATCTTTCTTCTGCATGTTGAAAACAAATTCATTGCAGTCCGGCTCAGGCAAGAATTGATTCTAAGTCGATATTTGAAAATTTTGAGACAAAAACGGGGTCCATCACATTGAAAAGAGATAGTTGCAACATTAAGTATATTTTTCATTGAACCATGAATATGAAAGGTTTTGGAGAATACCAATTCACTTTTCTTGTCGACCAACGGCTCGTTCCTGAACAGTATACGGCCTATATAGACGTCTACAGAAACGTCATCAAAAGGCATACATGTATCACAAGCATTTCTTAGATCAATTCATCGGAAAATAAGCTGATAAAGGTACGGCATTGACTCAAAATTACCTGAAAAACTATGCAGTTACAAGTGATGCAAATGGATGGGATTTGTCCTTATGAAAGTAATAGGCAATGACTTTCAGGCAAAATTGGGACTACAAAGGGCTCTTTTGGTCTGGTGAAGCTGATATCACCGAAGCGGTTTCTCACAATATTTCGACTTACTGGTAGTCTAAAAGCCTTTATTTATGCTTTTGTTAAAGATTTATGTTAAAGATAACATACAGGTAACGTCGATGATATTGTGCGATAAGGTTGCCGTGTCGTACGAATGCTACAAGCGGTCCACTTGACCAAGTCTACCAGATTATCCCCTGCTAATGTTTAACATAATTAAAAGTGCTGTAAAGATTACCACAAAATTTAGGAACACCATTCGTAAAATTATTGAATTGATTATGATTATCTACTAGATACTAGATCTTGATACTAGATAAGTCAGTATTATACATTCTTAAGTATGAGAAGTTCAGAAAATATTATAGCGAGGGATGATAATTTAGTGCTCATCAGTTTTTTTCCTTTAATCAAAATAATGTCCTCCTTCTCTTCGGTCCATTTCAATGTTCGTTCGACACGATTATGAGCTAACACAGGGCATTAAGGTTGAACCTAACATTTATGTGGGGTACGGACAAAAGCCCACTAGGTCAAAAGCCCACTGGGACAAAACCCCAGCGGACAAAAGCCCACTGGACAAAAGCCCACCCAACATAGGACAAAAGCCCACTCGATATAGATAAGTCATTTGAATAGGTCTTATAATTATACTTTCAAAAATGTATTTTTTTTTTTTCATTATTTATCTATGTTGTATTTAACAGCATTTCATTTATATTTTGTCTACTCTTCTCTTCATAAATCACTTTTATTCAGCAAACTCCAAATGAACATGAACGAAAAGCCCACCAAAGTATAAGTAAATTGTAAAAAAAAAAAAAATACATACATATAGTGTATTGATTAATTTATTAATGATTTTTTTCATTTATCCAATAAATAAATCATTTAAGGTCATTTAGAATAGTGTCTCAAAATTGTGTAGATAGTGTGGGGTTTCACCCCCCCAGAGGCCTGTAAAAATTTGGTAGTGGGGTTTTGTTTGTTTACCATATGAAAAATTGTCCTATGCCTTTGCAAATAGTAAATATTTTGTTTTAACTCTTAATATGATTTATCAAGTATATTGCATAATGTATTATCAAGTTATCCTTAATGAAAACTTTTGAACCAGAACTATATGTTGAAGTGCATAGGGGGAAGTAAAAAGATGTAACACCTATATGACATCTACTCTTCTTCAACACTATATGACACCATACCTTGTATACCTGTGACTTGTCAAATTCAAATTATAGACAGAATGGAAACATGATACAATAAGGTGTCAATCACACTTAGATCCAAAGAGATAAAGTAGTAATTCGTATTGGCAATAGTAACCAAATAAAGAATTATAATTGTTCATAAAAAGTTTGAAATAATGAAAAAAAAACAGAAACAAAAAGAATTATGATTGAAGACTTTCTACTACACCAAAATATATATTGAGTGGGCTTTTGTCCTATAGGGGGTGGGGTTTTGTCCCAGTGGGCTTTTGTCCGCTGGGGTTTTGTCCCTGTGGGCTTTTGACCCAGTGGGCTTTTGTCCTACACTCCATTTATGTATATGACATAAACGCATCATAAACAAAATGACAAATGGTCATTATTGATATCTCCTATATATCCTGTAGAGCAAATATTATTGACCAAAACAGTT
The DNA here is from genome assembly GCA_948146395.1 of Fragum whitleyi. Classification (NCBI taxonomy): domain Eukaryota; kingdom Metazoa; phylum Mollusca; class Bivalvia; order Cardiida; family Cardiidae; genus Fragum; species Fragum whitleyi. Next base: position 29,177,272 of record OX411553.1, read on the forward strand.
CCTAGAAATCCCATGACACCGCCAATATATAAAGACATGATATAATCACAGACACTCATATTCCCATCTGGTTACGTCCATAAATTTCCACAAATTTCATCTCAACTTACTCTCCTTGTTTGTTAGCCCAGATTATTTGTTTCCTATCATGATGATGTAAAATGAAGTACCGCAGATAACTCGTTGTAAAAACAGTACAGTTAACTAGCGTTAAGTGACCACTAAGGGGGCCAATAAAAAGCGGTCGTTTATAGAAACGGTCGCTTAAAACAAAATTAATCCATATCTAATACGTGTAATTTGATAACATAAAGATTGTCACATAATTCTTATTGAATCCTATGATGTTCGATCCCATAAGAATCGTCTACTTTGAATTGTTGTTTGTATACACATATTCTGTTCTCGATCCTCACAAAAGAGAATTCTGGGAATTGGATAAAAGAATGATTTCATGCTACAATAACGGCATTTTGAGGCAACAAACATTTAAAGTATAAAAAGGATATGGTATAGATGTTTTATTCAAGTCGGATAAATTGGCTTATACATGTATACTGACTTTAACGCAGTTTATATTTTATCTAAATGAGACACTCCATATGATGCGGCTTTGGCGTGAATATGGCTTATTTTGAGTAAGAAAGATGTAAGTGAAAATTCCTTTGGCGATGTTTTCAGTTTTGGATCATTCTAGATTAATGGCCGGAAACATTAAGTGGCTGCGGGACGGGATGACCGATTATCTCACACATCTTCTAGTGAAATCAGGAACTACGGGATATCTGCTTTAAATAGATTTCCTTGAATTGATACGATCCCTAACAGCATTTTGACATGAAATTACCATGCGTAACGAGGACCGTTTACAGTATGCGGTTTGTGTTGTACAGTTAGTTACACTGTGAAATTGACATTCGCCTCCATCAAAACTATTCTACATCGCTCACTCAGCGCTCCATTCACTCATTCAAAACACTCTCTCAAACCATTCAAAAACGCTCATGCCAACTGAAAAATATAGAATCAACAACGTCATTCAAAATAAATTTTGATAGAGAAAACTCTGACATAATTCAAATTGTTAGCATCTCATAGGTTATTGAAGAATTATGAAGCTATCTTAAGAACTTTTATGCATATTTAATAAAGGGAGGTAATCAATATCTCTAATTTTGTTCATCCTGAACAAAATTTGCGATATAGGATTGCCTCCTATTAAATTCAATCAAAACTCGCTCAACAAACTCATTCAATTATATTTCTCAATCATTCCAAAATCATTCACCTCGTCAATTTCATGATGTTGTTAACTGTAAGATTACACTGGTGGAAACGTTAAACCCGGTTTCAACTTTTCAAATATTTAGGTAAACATGAACATGTAGCTCAGAGAAAAATTGAGTTAAACAATTAACAAAGATATTCTTTAATCGTTAATGAAATGATATGAATGAAGTGATATAACCTGAAAATTGTTGAAAGCGGCGTAAATTTCCTATCCAAACAAAACAAATTATTGATTTTGAACTTGAAAAGAAAATAGCAACTTTCCTTCTGCAGATCTGCAATGTGTCAATGTGACATGATTTTGAAGACAATGAAATAGGAAAAAATACAGTATTAAGAATGGGAAACAAAATGAACTACAAAATGTACTGGAATACCTTACAGACTTTGAAGCTAGGAATAAATTACATGCATATGCTTACGATATAAAACCTTTTTTTATCCAAACTTTTTTTTCTGCAGTACGTTTCATTTTGTTGAAGTAAATATAACTAAGATCTATTTATATGTTTCTATTTAGAGTTATCTGCTCCTATCCTTGTGCCAAATGGATACCACTAGTTCGTTGAAAGGGTGCTGATATAAACTTAAAAAGCGGGCGAGAACAGAGATGCAATTTTCATTAAATGTCCTGCGTAATCGCATCGTAAAATTGGCAGTCATCTCGATCAAAATCATTCAAAATCTCTCGCTCAGCGCACCAATCATTCATGCCAAGCACTTGCTCCAATCACTCTAAAACGCTCCGACATAGTTCCAACAGGCTTCGAAATCTTCCAAATAATCACTATTTCAATCAAATCGATTAAATAATTGCATATCTTTATTGGCTGATTTTGTCCGTGAAGACACGGTCTGTGAATACAGATAATTACATCGTGGAATTGACATTCATCTCAATCAAACCCATTCTAAATTACTCACTCAGCGCTCCGCGCATTCATTCAAAACATTCACTCAAATCGATCAAAAACGCTCCAAATGACTAAAATGTATACAATCAACAGCTACATTCAAATGATATATAAATGGAAAAAAATCGAGATTTCATTGACATAATTCAAGTTGTTAGCGTCTGATTGGTTCTTGAAGATATAGGAAGCAATAAACAGATCTTTTATGCAAAATTTAATAAAGGGAGGTAAAGAATGAGTGTAGGACAAAAGCCCACTAGGTCAAAAGCCCACTGGGACAAAAACCCAGCGGACAAAAGCCCACTGGGACATAACCCCACCCCCTATAGGACAAAAGCCCACTCAGTATATATTTTAGTATAGTAGAATGTTTCAAATAATACTGTTTGATTATTTTTTTTAACCTTTTTATGTACAATCATCAATTTTCATTTAGTTTCTCTTGGCAATGTAGCTTCTTATTTTCTTTGTATATTATGTGATTGACACCTTATTGTGTCATGTTTTCATTCTGTCTACAATTTGAATTTGACAAGTTACAGGTATACAAGGTGTGGTGTCAAATAGTGTTGAAGAAGAGTAGATGTCATATAGGTGTTACATACTTTATCTCCCATATACACGTTAACAGATGGTTAAATATCTAATTAAAAGGTTTTCATTAAGTAAACTCAATGATACATAAATGCCAAATTCTCAATAAATCATAGACAAAGTTAAAACAAAACATCTTACTATTTGCAAAGGATAATATTTCATATGGAAAAAAAAAAGCCCCACTACCGAAATTTTATAGGCTGAAAATCTCAACACAATATATACAATGTTGTGACAAGTACTATTTAAGAAGTTAAATGATTTATTTATTGGATGATTGAAAAAAAGCATCATAAAAGTCATTGTAAAAGTCTTACAATAATTCAATTTTATTATTCTTTGATGGGCTTCTCATTCATGTTCATTTTGGAATTTTCTGAATTAAAGTGATAAAGGTAGACAAGAGTGGACAAAATAAAAATGGAATGCTGTAAAAATACAACATAAATAAATTCAAAAACAAAAGAAAATGTAATTTGGATAAGACTTATTCATATAAATAATTTATATATTGGAGTGGGCTTTTGTCCTATGTTGGGTGGGCTTTTGTCCAGTGGGCTTTTGTCCGCTGGGGTTTTGTCCCAGTGGGCTTTTGACCTAGTGGGCTTTTGTCCGTACCCCGTAAAGAATATCGCTAATTTTGTTCATCGGGAACAAAACTAGCGATATTGGATTACCTCCTTTAGTTTCACTAAAAACTCGCTCCACACACTCATTCGATTTCATTTCAAAATCATTCATCTTGTCAAATTCACGATGTTTTTAACTGTACAATGGGAAATATGTAAATCTCATTAAAGGTGGTGAAACATTATCACTCATTTCGTCCAAATGTACGAAATTATCAATTATATTTTGCGTGCCTCGAAAATAATGTAAAATCGCATTTGAATATCATTCGAAAACCATTCAATTTGTAAATTTCACGATGTACCTAACTGCAATGATGACCTACATGTATGAGGTCTAACATTGAACAATGGACGAATACTCTAGACTGCATTAGGCGGACACAATACTACAATGTACAATAGTTCGTCCCTCTCTCAAAACACCCTAATAAAATACAAGAAGTATGGATTATCTGTTTTGGACGGTGCTGTCTGCTAATGGCATTTTGACATGAAGCCACATGCATGACGTTGAGTGTTAGACACACGCTTCTTATGATGTAATGTATCTTTGATTGGCAGTCTTTAGGGCTGAGTAGAACTCTGAAAATATATATCAAAAATGAGAAATAAACATGTACGTTTACTTTTTTGAAACAATTATTATCTTCCTGATGATGCTAAAAATGTGACATGGCAGGCGACAAAAGGACCATCTGGGAAGGGCGTAAAGTGTCAATCCAAATCCGACTTCGCAAAATGCGAAGTCTGACTAAGATCGAGTTTAGTCGCACTAGTGTCATTTTCTGAATTTAAAATGGTGATGCCATCTTTGCGCTAAATATTTTTTTTTTAAAAAAATGCTACATGTACTCCTGGGGACCGTTTTACTGCACTTCTTTAGAAAAAAATGATCGCAAATTTACCTGGTGTTTTCATTCATTGTTAGATTCTGCCTTGCACTATCTCATTTGAATCGTCTATAGAAGACGATCCGATGAGATGATGGATGGTAGTATTTCATATTTAGTTACTACTGTAGAAGCAACGTTATTTTTTGACTCATGCCAAAAGTGATCGTAAGATGTTTAGTTAAACAGGCCCCTGGTTGAGATCTACTCGAACAAATTCCGTTTTCAATTAATTATTTCACGGAGTATTAAGATTGTCTCTTTTTGCGTGAAGGGTAACAAATACTCAAAAACAAAGAACCGACTGTCAAATGTTGTGTTTTTTTTTTTCTTTTACAGTAACTATCGTTTGATTTCTAAACCAAAAAGCATTAAAGGTTATATTACTTCAAAATAATTGCAATCCAATCAAATAATGAATTTTGACTTTTTTTTAATCGCATAACGTGAGGAAACCCATTGTACTTTATTTCTGTATAAAATGCAATAGGTATTTCGGGAAACCCACCGACCTTCGATCTGCAAGTTCAGTGTTGTAGGAACTCGAATATCACGAGTTTTTTTCACAACCTAACATTGTTATTTAATTTATTAAAAAATAAGATTGCCTTCGAAAGATTTTATTTATTCAAAGTATGCAGTTCTTATTCTGAGTCGATGTTTACAGCAAGTCGACAAAGTCCATCAAGCTACCCTCTCAACTAAGCCCTATCAAGCGGGTTTCGTTTCAAAGTGCAGAGCAGAAATAATCTTTTGATCGTAGGTACCTCTAGGGATGTCAAAATTACAGTTAATTTGGTACCATTTGTAAAACTTCATGCCATTTAACTTCGATAGCTAGATAACATATACACACACACAAAAACAGATTGTATTATCTAGGCTTTATTGTTTTAGCAGAGTATAGTACATGTAGTGGTTCCTTAGATCTAAAGGGTTGCAAATTTAAGGACCGAGTGTCTTTTTCACTGTGTTTATTGTAGTACAAGTTGCAATTGCCTGAAACATAACAACCTATTTGGCTCTACGGGGAATCGAAACTTTTAACAATTGGATTATTTCATGAATCTTGAATAATATTTTTTTGTATCCGACTTCCTGTTGGTTTCTATCGAAGATTTTCAAATATTTATTCGGCGGAGTTTTCATGTGGTCCCTTTTTCGCATGGCATGTCATATACTATTTTCATTGATTTGATATTTTAATACGAGAAACCAACCTGTCGCAGCGTGCATTACGTCAAATTGTAATAGGAACGGTATTCAATAGCGAATACAAGCAAATTATTGTCATTCTGTCAAATACGTCTTGTGCAGATGTTGTAAATAGAGAATACCGGTTCAATTTGTCCCTTAGCCATTATCCGAAAAATTCAGATTGTTGAATACGCAAGTCAAATATAACTGGAATGAGTGAACAATTACCTTATTTAAACTTTACAATATTCCGTTTCGGTTATTTTATTTTTATTATGTAATCGTTTGTATTATTGACGTATAAGCGGGGCCATCAAGACAAAAGTTCCAGACAATATAATGAACAATAGAAAGACATTTGCCAAGCTGTATGTTTTCAGTTTTATCTTATTGAATTGTTCATTTATGCATTCATTAGTTTCAAACATGCCATTTACGCAAAATCACTAGATGTTTGTTGTTAATTGATCACCAATTTTTGGTTTGTCATTACTTTAATCTCTACTGTAAGCACACAACAAAAACATGGTACAAATAGCGATAGTAATGTGACATGTATAATGATATTGAAATATTAAAAAAGGGTTACACAGGATGGAAGGAATATAGCCAACATTGGTCGAGCGACCACATCTCTTAAACGACAACTATTATTATACGACAATTATAAAAAAACAAAAACTCGTTCTAAATACATTATTCCAACAAAAAGTCCTTCTTGTCAAAAAAATGACCGTGGATTAACCCTACATGTAATATATTTAAACCAAGTAGAATCAACTCATTTAAGCGATTCTAGTGAGTTCGAACAACATAGGATGAATGGAAATTCGCCATCATATATGTTTATTTATGTTTGGTTGCTCGTTTGTAAGAAAACACTGTATTTAGCGATCGTTCTTTTAAGCGATCGTATTGTTATGTTCCCTAAAGTAGCCGCTTAGTAGAAGTGTTACTGTACATTGAATCATAAGTGTTTGAGTCGTTGTCTGTTCGAATTTTTCATGCAAGCGTAACATTTCAAAATTTGGTGGTCTTCAGAAATGATGTTATATTTATCAATATTTTTTTCACATAGTTTTCTTTGCAATGAAATCAATTTATATTTATATCAGTTGTATCGTTCCATGGGTTTTTACACCATTTACGAACAAAAATCAAGAATTAAAGTTCGTTGACTTGAAAAGACGATCAAATTGTATGGCCCAAAAATATCTTTCTGTGCAAAAATGTTCGAACGGTTTCATTAGGTTCAAATTAGCCTATCGACAATGCTAGCACAATCAATTAAGCTGCGAAGTCCTTTATTTCACATTTTGAAGATAAATTTCATCGTCCATCAAAATTTTGCAATGAAAAATATTTCTAGGTGCTAAGTATCGTATTAATCTCGCCTGTCTGTATGAATAAGACTTTATATTCCTTGCAGACAGCATTGTCATAAGAAACACATGCTTGATTACACAACGTATGAATACATTTTAATTGCTTATTTTTCTCGCAGACACTTCTTTACAACTTTACATTGCTGATTCAATTGGAAGGTTTGAAAAAACTACAGTTAATTACATCGTGAAATTGACATTTAACTCAATCAAAACCATCTAAATCGCTCACTCAGCGCTCCATTCATTCATTCCAGACACTCACTTAAACCACTCAAAAACGCTCCAAACCTACTGAAAAACATATTACAACAACATCGTTTAAAATTAAGATAGTTGGGAAAACAAATCGGGATTTTACTTAGTTAATTGAAATTGTAAGCGTCTGATAGGTTCTTGAAGAAATAAGAAGCGATCTATAGAACTTCTATGCGCTTTTTATTAAAGGGAAGTAATCAATATTGCTAATTTTGTTCATCATGAACAAAATTTGCAATACTGGATTACCTCCCATTAAATTCACTCAAAAGTCGATCCACACACTCATTCAATTTCATTCCTAAATCATTCGAAAATCATTCACCTTGTCAATTTCACGATGTCGTTAACTAACAGAGATAAGGCAACGTAACCATTCCTACCAGTACGTCCGATCGACTGGCTATGGTGTGACCGCCGAACAATTTTACTTAATCATTCTTGTTTTAATGGTTCACAGGGTAAAACGTGCCACGCCGACACCAGAAGGTTCATAGACACCTGATCGATTTTTTCGATACGGAACTAACGGTGAGGCAAGTTTTTCCTCTTTGAAAACAATTTCAAGTATGCAGCTATTATGTAAGCATGGGCACAAAATAGTCCCACATATAATATGTCTTTTTATGATGTTACACTCAAACATGTGCTTCATAATACTAAATTGTAGGATATGGAGGGAGCTTTCTTGTGGTTTCATGGGGGTATGGGGCTGTCGGCCTAATAGCACTTACGTATCAATCCGCTTCCCACATTTATGCAATGTGATTGGGTTTTTGGTTTCATACCCCAGTAAAATTATAGGGTGCTCTCTTCATCTCTTAAATGGATGGTCAGAAGTGAGTGTGAAATGTAATTTTTTTCGATTGGAAATCGACACCAGAATTTGTGATAGGGGGTGTCTACTTATCATATTTTCCGCTACCCAGGCCAATAAAGTACGAATATCTTCGCTTTATGTGGATCTTTCGCCGAGAAATTTAGTATGCGCGTAGAGGACACATAAATGCTCTTAGACAATCACAAGCAATTAAGAATAGTCAGGTTGTTTGACAAAAAATTAATGACAAACCTAAAAAAACAAGCAAAGTCACTCACTCCTAGGGCTAGAACTCGCTCATTTGGCTTAGTTTTTACCCTCTACTTTTATTTCTTAAAAGAAGAACCAGTTCCGTATCGAAAAAATCGATCAGGTGTCCACGAACCTTCTGGTGTCGGCGTGGCACGTTATACCCTGTGTGGTTAAGACCTCAAATCTTATATTATTTCTATCCTTTCAGGGACGTTTCTTGGTAAAAAAAATTTTCTTTCTTTCTTTGAATTCCGCTAGTATTTCTTACGTCCGACCCATTTCAATCAATGTCACAGAAATGGGGTACTACGAAAGCAACACGCTTAAATTTCTGAAAACTTCGCGCATAGTTTGGCGTGTAGATAATAAAGACGTCATTTGGGGATTAATTAAGTACAGTGGTGTTAAATGGGAATTCGCAGTGAAAAGATGTTAATCATAATAAAAAATGAAAAGACGTTAAATTCACTCGCTTAAAATGTCGTTTACTGGGTATACGCAAAATTAATTGAACATTTCATATTAATACGTTTGATAAGTTAATAAATTGCTTCATTTAAATTGTTTCAGTGCAAAATATATATCAGAGTGAAAGGGAAAGAAGAAAATCTGTTCTATAATGCTTTTCGGTGTATTATTGAGGAATAACGGTAGATTCTCATTTGATAAACTCGCTGCGTAACCTGTGAAATTATCAAAAAATTCTACCCTGCTTTCGTTCATTTCATTCGATCTGAAGTCATCTAAGCGGGGCCCAAAAAGCGGCGTCATCATAAAGGTTGCACAGCAATCACAAAATGGCGCGCATTAAGAAAAAACTGTCCTCAAATTCTCAAAGTTTGTCTCATTTATTCATCAAAGAAATAGAACAATCATTTGTTTTTTCGTGTATGGCCGATTGATATTTCATTTCGTGAACAGCAAAAACTAAAATCTAAAGTATAATTTTTATTGTTCACTCAATGAAATATAAATCGATCTTATACTGAAGCAAACAATTATCCTCTACATATTCTGATCATACATCGGTAAATGCACATGTAAATCAGGGTCGAATTGGCAAACAATTTGCACGGTCTTGTCATCCTGAACGCAAGGCAGCGTTAGTTACATGTTACTCCACTTTAAGAGGATTCTTGAAATTGGAATTTTCATTTCTACCTCAATTTTGTTAAACTCTTCTAGATCTAGCCCGTTGCTAGATTCCATTTCTTTTCGAAGTTTCAGGTTCTTTCTTAGATGGCAAAAATGATATTAAATTTTTTTTCGCTCAATACCTGGAATAGATAACACTTTTACGTTGAAATATAGTGTGTCACTCCAGTTTACTTTCTTTTTTTTCTTTTTTTTTTTTGTGTGTGTTTTTTTCTCAAATTTTCTGATACATATACACATGTTTTAAATTCATTGATTGCAGCCGTCTTGAAAAATAAATTAAATAAATAAATTAAATAAATATTTCTACGCTGAATGATGTTTCAAGGGAAGAAAAAGATATTGTCGTTCGTTCTGGTCTCAAAATACTATATATCAAATAGCGTGTAGACAGATTTGTCATACAAAATACATTTGATTAGTATATTTATATCTTTATACCATGGTTTGACAACCAAAACCTGTTAACTGCGGCCAGAGCAAACGTAAAACCTTGCGCTTCTGATAGCCCAATGACGATTTGTATGCTGTGCTCCTAAAAAACACCCTCAGCAAATGATGATGTAATATTTATCAAACAATGAATACATAATTCCCCTATATATACTATAATATATAAACATGTATATAATTATTTTGGAATGATTTTGAAATGATTTTAGAATAAAATAGAATGAGTGTGTGGACCGAATTTTGAGTGAATTCAATGGGAGGTATTCCGATATCGTAAATTTTATTCAGGATGAACAAAACTAGCGATATTTATTACCTCCCTTTAATCAAATATGCATACAAGTTCTATAAATAGCTTCTTATTTCCTCAAAAACTAACAAGATGCTTACATTTTGAATTATGTCAGTGAAATCGCGATTGTTTCTGGCTTTATTTATCTTTAATGACATTGTTGATTCTATCTTTTCGGTGATTTTGGAGCGTTTGTGAGTGGTTTGAGAGAAATGATTTAAAAGCCACATCAGCCAACAGAACAACATGTATAATTTTATATCAATTTCACAGAAATGTTGATTGATTAGAACGATTTCGAACTGTCTTTAATGATAATGGGCGAATATGAGTGATTTGAGAGAGTGTTTAGTATGAAGGAATGGGGCGATGAATGAGCGATTTAGAATGGTTTCTATCAAGGTGAATGTCAACTTCACATTTTTACATTAGACAAGGACACTGAAACAATGTTACAAATTATTCTGAATCTTATTCATAAAATAGGGTACACGTATATGACCTGTTCGCTATAAAATCTTACCGAAATGACGTATTTTGGATTTCGACTATCTTGAACCCAGAATGTTCAAAACGAACAGTTTTAGACTGTTCAATACTTAAATAATTTCAACTTTTAATTCAATGTGAAACTGAAAAGAAACTGCAAAATATTGTAGAAAACATTGAAAAAAGAGAGGAAAAAGCAATTTCTCTTTTTTTTTCTTCTTCGGTATTTTTATAACTGCCTTCAATGCCTAAAAATTCCGGTTGTTGGGAAACTGGTTACACAAATAAGTCCATAGGATCTTATTCTTATTTTTACAAATAACATGAACATTATGAATAATATATAGATGATATTGAATGAGTGGTCTTGGAATACCGAATTTATGAAACGAGTCATCTATAAACAGATAAAAACGAGGCTGCGCCGATTTTTTTATCTGTTTATAGATAACGAGTTTAATAAATTCTGTATTTTATGAACACAAATTTTATATTCTATTTATAATATGACCTTAATTTTTAAGATAAAAGGAGGGAATTTCGACATTCATTGATTCAAATTATATAACATATAACGCCGTTTTCAAAATGACGTAAGCAGGTCCATTATGACGTCATTTTCCTAATACAAAAATATAACGTTGTTATTCGTTCTTAGCTCATTTGCATAGTTATTCCACTAGTCTAATAACACCCATGTAATATAAAAAATATTCAACGGGGTGATTTCACTCCCGCGACGTAGGTCATATTATAAAATATAATAAGATAAATTTTACATTAAAGTTAAAATCCATCTTCATTTTTATTGTCTTACTGTTTTTTACTGGATAACATATCATATACCTTTGGTGAAATATATGTGAAATTCTATCAAAGTTCGACATAAACATTTTTCTTATACGATACATATTTTGTAGTTATTTAACTGAAAACCAAACAGTGAACTTTGTTATAATATGAAAAACGAAGATAGGGTTTTTAAATAAAATTCATTGTATGTATTTTGTAATCTTGCGAAAGAGCAGGAAAAATAGATTTCTAAATAAATGATATCTTGAAATTGATTCAGATCGGATCCGTTCTAAAACTTTTTTTTAATTTCAACCGCCAACTCCGACTTTTTAAAACAAATCGAAATCAATAAAGTGTGAGAGTGAATTTCCGTTTATTCGTCGTCGCTAACGTAGCACATGCCCACATGAGCGACGCCCATAGAAGACGGTAAGTTGTTACGGAGGCTAGTGTAAGGATACATGACGAAACTACTGCTGAGATCCGTAATGTTTATTTAACGTGTTCGGTGTAAAGCACCGTCGCACGGGACCTCGGATTAACGTCTCATCCGAAAGACAATTAGTTTTGTTAGTGTACCAGCCCGGGAATCGAACCCGCGCGATCGACCTTCTATTGCCTCGAATTCCGATGCTCTACCGACTGAGCTAATCGGGCTGACGAAATTAATAAAACGCTCAACCATGTCTTTTAAATCGTCTAAGAAATTTTCTAAAATTAGCTTGATAGACGGATATTTGGCATTTTCTGATTGGCCTGTTAAGATACACAAAACTATTTATAGAAAATTTAGTATATTTCACATGTAACCCCTTCTGCATAATTAAAAACTCGCCTATCTAACTCATTCAATAACATTTGTTATTCAATGAGTTAAAACAATTTTTCTTTAATGCTTTTCGGTGGTTTATCGAGAAATAACGGTAGATTATCACCTGATAATCTCACCGCAAAAGCAGTGAAATTATCAAAAACTTTCACCCTGCTTTTGTGCATTTCACCCTATCTGACGTCATCTATGCGGGGCGAAATAAGTGACGTCATAATGAGCGTTGCTTAGCAATCACGTGCAAAATGACGCGCTTTACGAAAATATGTCATAGAAATTTCACATTTTGTCTCATTTTTGCATTAAATAAAGAGAATAATCGTTTGTTTTTCGTGTAAGATCGATTAATATTTCATTTCGTGAAAAACAAAAGCTATATTTTCACTCGTGGCTCTGCCACTCGTGAAAATATAGCTTTTGTTGGTCACTCAATGAAATATAAATCGATCTTACACTGAAACAAACGATTATCCTCTGTATCTTCTCAATTTCATAACCGTATTAACTGAAGCGATACTGAAGTATACCGGTACAACCACTCTTTCCTAGAAATAAAACCGGGTTCATGTAATTCTACAACATTTTCAATCTAGCCCGTTACGATGCGCTCAAAGAATTCTCTTAATTATGATACGGGCTTAAAAAGAAATATTTTGTTGACGCAGAATCCAATAGCTGACTATTGAACAAATGTTGGGTAAAAAATTCATAGAACGAAATTGTGTTTTTTTTCCTTTAGAGGAAACAAAACACATTATGGCGTTACAATGAGGGTCCTCTATTACAAATCAATTTGAAAATGCCGTTTTCCGGCTCTTCATGACGAGTTAAATTGATCATGTGCGTGCCATTTCCAACAATATCACAAGTGGACAGACAAAGAGCAGCCTGGACAGCCACATGGTACATCAAAGATATGGAGGATAATTGTTTGTTTCAGTGTAAGATCAATTCTTATAATATGACCTACGTCGCGGGAGTGAAATAACACCGTTGAATATTTTTGTTATTACACGGGTGTTATTACACTAGTGGAATAACTATGCAAATGAACTCAGAGCGAATAACAACGCTATTATGTAACCGCGAAAATGTCGTCATAATGTATAATATATTGTGACATCAGATTTAAACGGCGTTATAAGTTTCTCGGAAAATTGAAATATCGAATTTCAGGAGTTTTGACGATTTTTCGCGAAAATTCGGATCATATTATAAATAGAATATAAAATTTGTGCTCATAAAATACCGAAATAATTAAACTCGTCATCTAACACAGCGCAGCCTCGTTTTTATCTGTGTGTGAGTGTCACGGCCATAAGTGAAACTGCATGTTGTATAACTTTTGCTGTTCTCGAAATGAAATGTCAATCGATCTTACACGAAAATCAAACACCTATTCTATTTCCTTAATGCATAAAAGAGACAAAATGTGAAAGGTAAAGGACATATTTTCTAAAAACGTGTCATTTTGCATCTGATTGCTAAACAACAGTAATGGTGACGTCGGAAAGGGTGAAAAGTACGACCCATTAGTTTGTGATAATTTCCCTGTGAATGCGGTGAGGTTATCAAAATGGTAATCTACTTTTATTCCTCGTTAGACCACAAAAAAACATTGAAGAAATTGTCAGGTTTTCTAAAGTATCGTTGGGTCCATATCTAATTGCAAAGCACAGAGTCAGGACTGTGGTTAGACTGCACAGTCTGGTCTGAGTATTAACTTTGAGCACATGTCAAGCTATTGGAAAAGGCATGCTCTGACTTAACAATGCACATGGTTTAAATAGTATAACAATACAGAATTTATGTTGATGTTAAAGGAGGTGGTGTTATTAGGGTTTTGTTGCCGAAGGACGAATTTCAAATTGAAAACAACAAGAATTACAGAGTGGAAATAATGCCAAAAATAAGAATTGTACAGCTAGCTCATTTTCACTTGGGTCGATTTTGCATTTTCGCATTCATTTCTTATTAAACCCCGGTGAAGAAACATTGGTAGCTAGATTTATACTTTGATTATTCAACCATGTAATATGGTTTGAATTTTCATTTACCTATAAAATACATGAACTCGGCCCATTTCATGTCACGTGGAGAGCTATGCAGTGGCTTAGACTTACCGGTACCTTTTTAGTTTGTAAGCTCTGACATATCTTTCCCAAGAACACAGCGATGATAGGACTTACACCCAGGTACAGTTAACAAAATTGTGAAATCGACACAGCGAATGATTTGGGAATTAGTTTGGAATGAATTTGAATGACTGTGTGGAGCTAATTTTTAGTGAAATTAAAGGGAAGAAACCAAATACCGCTAATTTTGTTCAGGATGAACAAAATAAGCGATATTTATTAACCTTCCTTTTTACAAAATCTATAAAAGTTCTTTATTCAGCTTCATATTATCTTTCCAAAGAATAAAAGCGTAGAACAACCAACTGCGTACTCTTTTCCTCCATTTAATCATGTCTTTTCTGTACATCGTAAATATTCGACTTCCCGACCTTTATTTTACTTTGACGAATCCTAAGTTGAGATTCCAATATTTTTCACGGGGTTCCTAATGATCGCTTTTTGGCCTGTTCGACGCAAAAAAATAGTCACTCGTGTAATAGGCGCTTAACGAGACATAGATCACACGAGATAATGATTTCGCGTTTGAGATTATCAGCGAATTTTTTAAAATTTTTCATGTGCCTTTGATCTTTAATTTCACTAAAGCCTTTTTAAAAATTTATTTTACGTTCTTGTTACGGTCTATAAATAGATAATATTTTAGATACAAGACATCGACAACAGCGAAACCCGAGTTTACCTTGGTTTATTTGAACCGAATTTGACCTCAGTTGAAAAAAATCTAAAGTAACAATTACCGACATATTTCATCAATTAACAAAATATGTATTACATTCAATACCGTTTGTTCATTCCTATGAAAGCACGTGCAAAGCCGCGTAGGAATGATTAGAGTTTAATTATCTAATTATATAAATGGCAGGGTTCAGATTCAGGTCAATAAAACGGCGCTATACATGTAAGAGACCGATTTCTGCTCTCAATCAAAATATCGATTGACCAATTAAAATGCTTTATACCAGAATTGGACTTTTTAACATTCGTTTTCCGCCAGTTTTCCTAAACTTGTCGGTTTGAGACAATGTCCGTCGTCTTTTTTTCCATGTTCTGGACAATAAAATTTGCGGATAAATGACGTTTATTATTTGAGGGTTATATCGTAACGGAGTTCAGGGGGCGGGGCCACAGATCTCCACTCCTTTATAAATGGAAATCGCAATGGATGTAGAGCACCGCACCGTCAAAACCATTGAAGTTCGACGACGTGGGTTTAATTTCCGGGTTGACACACTAATAATCAAAGCGCTAAAAGCGCTGAAGGCCTGGTTTATAAAGAGGCAAGGTGACATTTGAAGGCATGCACTCCAATTATTGAATCTTTTTAGCAAGGCTTTTTTAGACGAGGGAAACAAAGGGTTCCATTCACCTAAAGGGATCGTAAGCCACATTCCAAACTCATTTCAAAGAAAAATATCGAACGGAATTCTCACTTTATAGCGCTGAGTCCGCCAAAAACAACTATTTCTCAAGGTATAGATTACTTCGCCCGATACCGCTTTGCATACAGACACAACTCGTGTTTGTATAATTTTGTTGAGTTGATTGGTTTGCTACTAGTTAGTCAATTCATCCATTCGATCATTTCGTATAACAATCGTAGTAATGTTGTTTTTCTAGGGGCACAATCTCGTCCGCTCAATGTACAATTGAATTGAATTCCATAAAAAAGTTGTATTTTACTGTGGGAACACAAGAAATTGATAGGGTCAATTTCTCCATTTCCCACAATATGGCCAACGCAATACTCATACCACATTATTTTTTAATTTCTACCCTAGATATATATCAAATTACACTCATGTTGATTTATTGTCTGCAACCTGTTCCAAGTTGGCCCGGTCTAAAATTTTATCGTCTGTTTGAGGATTTAAGGATGGGGCAAGGCTTTTAAATTTCTAATTTAGATTATTCCATTATAAGACAAAAAATGTTTAGACAGCTCTTAATTGTAAAGGGTTCCATATTACAAACAATATGAGGGCAATTAGTAAAATTTGTAGCTGAAGCGGTAGATAATATAAGGGAGAAAGGAGAAAGTGTTATTTAGGATCATATTCTTCTTTTTCCTATTAGCAAGGTCATGCGTCAAGAGCAAGTAGAAAAGCTTTGTATCTTTAACACAGCAGTGATTTTGGAAGTGATAAGTAAAAAATATCTAGTACATATGATAAGGACAAGCTGAACAATCCAGGTTGCATTCCTGAAAATTGACCGCGTGTGTTGTTTCGTTTATTCAGTTCCTTCGTCTTCAGTACAATCAGTACTTTGATTTTAGCACAGCGTAGTGACATGCAAGCACTGCGTTGAACACACAAAGCACTTCGTGTCGCACAAAATTTTTGCGTGCGATTTCCAGGATACAGGGTTGTTTCCGTTGGCCGCATAAACCAGACCAAAAACTAATTGCCTTTCGGATAAGACGTAAAACCGAGACCCCGTGAGACGGTGCTTTACGTCGAGCACGTTAAAGAACCATGGCGGATCATAGCAATAGTTTCATCATGTATCAATGCACTATCTCCCGTAACAAACTAACCGTCTTCTTGGGCGTCGCTCATATGGGCATGTGCACGGTAGCGACGATAAATAAACGGAAATACACACACACGCTGACTTTCAATACTTCCGTGGGATATCTACATAGGCTCGGCATCTTGATTACCCAATTGCGATGTCGTCTCAAAAATGTGAAAACGACAAAACAATCCGGGTCAGTCTGTCTATAATGCTGAGGTTAATCAGATCGACCTTTACCTTTTTTCTTCAAATATGTAATACCCATCATACTATGGCATACCTGATTACTGTTTGAATCTTATGAATCTTTACTCTTTCTAGCGTAAATATTAATATTATTGCAATCCGATAAAATGGAGAGTTTTGATTGGTTTTATTCGCATCACGTGAGGAAATTATTTAGATTCTATTCAATATAAAACGCAATATAGGCCTCCTGGAAAATATCTACCGACCATCGATCTGCTTGTCAGCCCAGTGCTGTAGGCACTTGAAAATCCTCGTTCCCCAATCAAAAACCAACCATCGCTGTTCAATCGGTTACGAAATGAAATATTTTCAAATGAAATGTTGAAATTAAAAAGCCTGATATTATTCTGTGCCGCCGCTTGAACTGAGTCGACGAAGACAAACAATCCTCTCCACTCTTCCCCCCCCCCCCCTCCCCCCTCTTAATCACGATCGGCCGCGCTACATGTATTTTCGATTACTAGCGGGGGATTACCCTTGCATAAATATTTAAATTCATAAGTATCTCTTGTGGAAAATTCCTTTGAATCGTTTGTAAGAATTTAGGACATGTAACTTCGATATCGAGACCATGTAAACACAGATAAATGATGAATTTCACGGTGTAATTAGCTGTACTTCAATAAACTCGAACAAATAGATACTCATCCCTATAGCCTTCGCGAACGATTCCTTCTGTGTTCGGTTTCGTTTTTCAATATAGTTCTCTATAGATCTCAGAAAAAAAAAAAAAACATGTCAAATGGCTATCTGAGCCATCCACCACTTTACAAATTACCTTTGTCTATATATATAGATTAACAAATCAAATCAATTATCACGTCTAGAGTCGATTTGTTAGATACACAGATGTAAAACCCATTAATTTTGCTCTCTCTGTCCACTCACCAATACGTCATGAAGCTATACGAAGCATTTTTGTTAGGCGTATATTTTCAAACGCTTGCTCGGTAAAATATCATATAAGGCTGCGCAATTTCACTGTTCGACCAAAGTTTTCATTATACGCAAGTCACATGCCCCCCCCTCTCTCTCTCTCTTTCTCTCTCTCTCTATCTCTCTCTCTCTGTCTCTCTCTGTCTGTCTCTCTCTCTCTCTGTCTCTCTATCTCTGTCTCTCTGTCTGTTTCTCTGTCTGTTTCTCTTTGTCTGTCTCTGTCTCTCTCTGTCTCTCTTTGTCTGTCTCTCTCTCTCTCTCTCTCTCTCTCTCTCTCTCTCTCTCTCTCTCTCTCTCTCTCTCTCTCTCTCTCTCTCTCTCTCTCTCTCTCTCTCTCTCTCTCTCTCCCTCTCTCTCTGTGTACAAAATCTTCTTTTTCTCACATGGCTTCCCCAGTCTTCTGTAAAAATAGCCAACAGGAATACCCCTGTCTAATGACGTTTCATGTGTTAGATATCATTCTGAATGTCGTCACCATGACGTCATCTTACGTACGCATTTTTTATCATCCATGAGTAGCTTTTAACGTACAATACCGGTGTTAATATGAGAAAGATACTTGTCTTTATTTGAAGCAATCTGAGCCTGTCTTCGTCTAGAATAGTAAAGTTATTAAGCTCGCCAAGGCTCACTTAATAACATTGTAATTCTGGACTCGGTAAAGATCAGTTTGTCTCTAATTAGATCTCATGTCGGATCCTATATATCGCTAGCTCCTGTTCCTTTCACCCTCCCACTTTTTGTCGTGACGTGATCGCAACCGCGTTTTGCATACAGCTCGCAACGCCAACATACTTACGAATCAATGAAAATTTCTCGTGTAGAACTCCTGCAGATCTAGAGGTATAGAATAGCGTTACATCATCCGTTTGCGACGGATTTCAACAAAAAAAGATGTGTTTGATAATCTTAAGAAATTTCATGTTTCTCTTTGCAGAAATCCATGTCGGAGCGATATTCACTCAAGAGCTTTTGAAATCACAACAATAGAGAAGGGCGTCGAAATGCCGACAAAACGATCTTCGACATTTTTGTGAGGAATTATGAAATCTTTACGTCCTGATTCCAGTCCCATGCAGACAATAAAACACAAAAACTACCCACAAATTTCAACAGCCGTCCCCTGATTGTATATTCATCGCACGCAATCAGACCGTTTTCTAAAGAATCGGAGAAAATAGGGAGATTTACAGCGCCTATAAGGAAATGCTGTCATTACAACATTGACCCATGGCTTTATCAACAATCCAGGGAAATTTAATCCTTTCCGGATTATTTGTCGCCACTCTGCTCTCGCAATGTTTGTCCGAGGACGCTCGAATTCAGATTATCTCACCCGAAATAGGCGAATTAGAGACAGCGGCATACAAACTCACCGCTCCGGACAGTGTCAGAGGGTATGACCTTGACCTATATCCTGGTATAAGTTTTACCTCGAAAGAAAAGCCCACTCCGGAAGAAATCGTGGACATATTTTGTAATACCATATTTCCTCTAAATGTCAGTGTTTTAATGAATGTGAACTTATATGTGGATAGGAATATGTTTTCAGAGTATTTTCTCAATTTGGCTCAAAAACTTGGATACCCGGTGATAAGTTGGAACCCACAATATAGGGCGACGATGGAGGTAAGTGTTTATATTTGTGACCCGTCACGCGAAAATGGATAATCTGGGAAATTCCACAAAAGAGGTGTCTTTTTTCCTTTTCTTTCTTTAAAAAAGAGATAGATTGGATCCAGAAGATTGTTTGTTTGAAAGGGATTTACGCCGCTGTCAACAATTTCGCAGTTATCTCGCGGCGGCCGGAGCACCTAACAATAGAATCCTGGTATTTCTTTCACCTATACTACCATTACACCCTTTCCTAGCCTCCGACTGCTATCTCACATAGGTTTACGATTATCTACCCATTGGTGAGAGACAAACGTCGGAAAGGATATGGATCCAGAAGAGGTCGACCAGAAGGTGATTTTTTCAAAAGAAAATATGTACAGTTAAGAACATCGTGAAAGTGACAGGTTGGATGATTTTGGAATGATTTTGTAACGAATTAGAAAAGAAAGTGAGAAAGTGACAGGTTGGATGATTTTGGAATGGTTTTGTAACGAATAAGAAAAGATGTAAGGAGTGAGTTTCGAGCCATTTAAAGGGAAGTAATCCAATATCGCTAATTTTGTTCATGATGAACAAAATTTGCAATATCTATTACCTCCCTTTAATAAATTATACATACAAGTTCTAAATATAACTCCTTTTTTCTTAAAAAAAAAACACAAAAACAATCAGATGCTTATAATTTCAATTATCTCAGTGATTTTGTGGATTTTTACCAGCCATATTCATTTTTAATGTAGCTGTTGATCTCATTTTCCATGTGATTATGGGGCGTTTTTGAATGGTTTGAGTCAGTGTTTTGAATGAATGAATGAAGCGCTGATTGAGCGATGTAGAATGTTTTTGATTAACACGTATGTCAGTTTCACGATGTAACTAATTGTAATTTTTAAATTATATGGAAAGGAAGAAAAGACATTCTTGATTTAGTAAACCTGTAGATTACTAAATGTGGTGATCAAGTTCAGTCTGCTCAAATAGGCAGTCTTACCTAGATTGACATTGTTCACACTTCCCAAATGGTTCCTTTCGCGAGACGGGTCAGATTTCAGCCATGCACTGAAAATTTGGTAAATTTTCCTTTTTTAAATTTCCGTACCTTTGGTTGTGACCGACGTTTTAGCGCATTCATATAGTTGGGTTGATATATTGCAGTTAAAAATATCGTGAAATTGATACTCATTTCGATCAAAAATCATTCTTAATCATTCACTCAGCACTCAAATCATTCATCCCAAACGCTCGATCAAAAACGCTCTGAACTCATTAGAAAACCTTTCGAAATCTTTCACGACGATCAAAATTTAATTCAAATCAAAATATTCAACGATTTTATGGCTGGAATGGATTTAAAAGTTTCTGATTTGTCCATGAAGACGCACAATTAGAAAAGTACGTATATCTTATCAAAGGGGGGGGGGGGGTTGTAAATATCGTGTTCAACTTGAGCAAAATTAGCGATATTGAACACCTTCTTTTGATTCCAATCAAAACTCGCTCATTCACATTTCATTACAAAATCATTTCAAAACCATTCATCTTAATAATTCCACGATGCTCTTTACTGTATGACGCCCCGGTTCATCTTGAACAAACAAGCAATTTTCAAATCCCTCCCTTTAATTTCACTCAAAACTCACTCCACACACTTATTCACTTCCATTCCAAAATCATTCGAAAATAATTCATCTTTTTAATTACACGATGTTCGTAACTGTATGACGTCCCGGTACAAAAAGGTCATAAGTACATGTTTTGGCACATCTGACCTTTAAGCAGTGGGGTGTCGATTTATTTACAGTTAAAAACATTGTGAAATTGCTAAGGTTAATGATTTTGGAACGATTTCTGAATGAAATTAAGTGATTGCGTGGAACGAGTTTTGAGTGAAATTAAAGGGAGGTGATCCAATATTGCTTATTTTGTTCAACATGAACAAAAATAGCGATATTAATTACCTCCCTTTCATTAAATATACGTACATCTCTATTTGTACGCCTTCTTTGACAAATAAGACACTTTAAAGTCCATACCAGATAATAAAATCGTAGAATAAATAGATCGCCTCGAATTTATTGCTGAAAGTCTTAAACGATTTTTAAATTCGGAGCGTTTTGATCGATTTGAGTAAATGTTTGGAATGAGTGAACGGAGTGCTGAGTGAGTGATTAAGAATGGTTTTGATTGAGATTAATTTCAATTTCACGATGTAATTAACTGTATTCATCATTAAAAATTAAAGCGATAATCTTGATTCCGCGTTTTCAACATTTCGCGAACATCAGCGAAATAAGACTGTCGCTAATTATTTAGTTCTAAACTGAGCCATCTTTGAAGTGCTGTGAGGATCTGTGGAGCTACTTCTATGTTTGTTTGTAACGGGGGACATTTTTTTCACTAAGAAGAATTCTAAACGCAGGGTTCATAACCAAACGTGTTTATAAGTACTAGTCCGTGGGCCAGGAAGGGTCACCGTGCACCCCCCTAAGGCCTCTCCAAGAGTGGTATGGAAATGTTCATAGGACCTCTCTGGGTGAGAATTAAGATGTTAACATGTGGTAAATTGGGTCCCGACTGCCATTCCGAGTGGTTTTCTAGATGGCAGCCAAGAATAATTACAATTTACCTTTGGTACACGATAGAAGGATATTTTTTTCATTTTAAATATTTTTGAGAGTCTACAACATGTATATATTGCGTTCTGGTAAAACCCATTATTACTTAAAATGATTTGAAAGATCCCAACTTCCGAAATGGGAGATGGTAGCCAGTTCTAGATAAGAATTTAGCTATTTTTTCGATGAATGCCATGAGAAAAAAAAGTGTTCACCATGTACTACACCATAGATCATATTGCCAAGTGCTATGATATTGTTGATATGACCTTCCGGAGTTCAAATCAAGATGTTAACAGTCGATATTTTGGATTCTGACTGCCTTTCTCAGCGTTTTTCTAACTGGCAGCCAATAAATAAATTAATTTACCAGGAGACATTACATAGGCACTCTTTGATTTTTAGTCATATTTAAAGACCAAAACATGTATATTTTACAATCTTGGAACGATACCTATTAGTAAAAAGATGATTTGGATATCCAAACATCCTTTATGCGAGATGGCAGCCAGATTAAGATAGAAATAATGCTAATTTCTCTTGCATTCTATGAAAGATGAAGGGTCGCCATGTACTCTGTCAAATATCCTCTCTGATTGTACCATAAAATTGTAAATACAACATCAAAAAGGTTGAATCAGGTTGTTTCTAGTCGATATTTTGGGTCTCGATAGCCTTTTGGGGGTCTAAATGGCAGCCAATGCAAATACAAGAAAAATAATTGGAACAACTTGTATACGAGCAACCTTCATTTTTGATCTTTTTAAAAGGGCCAAAAACCTATATATTTGGTCTAAAAAAGATTCATTGAATTAAATGTTCACAGGACCATCTGAGATAAAACTTGCTTATAAACGTTTTCAAACTGAAAGGGAAAAATATTTGATTTTTTGAAATTTTCTTCTTTGTAATCTAGGGCTAATTTGATGTGCCAGAAATTCTAAAAGCGAGATGGCAGCCAGATATTAATAGGAATATTCCATATTTATTAAGTTCGACGTAGGAATACTTTCAAATTGCGACCGAAAATGTCCGCCAAATTGAGTATATGTAAAAGAATCCGAAACAATTCCACAAATTTTGCTTATTTCAATATTTTGAATTTGCTTAAATCTGTTTTATTCATATTCTTCATGAAGGGCTAAGCAGTGCTAAGCCCTACATAGCTGATACATTTAGAAATTCATATATGAATTTGTTAAGGACAATTTTTCTAGCATTAATTTATCTATTTTTTTGAAAACCTGGCAGCCATCTGACCATATGGAAGTTTTCCTATATCGAGTTATTCCAAAATATAACTTAATTTTTGTTTAAATGTAAATCTGGATTTATTTGTTTTAAGTAAAAGACATGAGTCCTGTTTGACAAAATAACCATCTCACTAAAACATTCTTTGAACGAATGACTACTTTTTGTGACGCAGCATTAAATATGGAAAACGTTGAATATGTCATCAAAAACCACCCTTAAATACCGTGACTATATAGCATGGACAGTTATGTGCTATGATTGTCTCATGATCGAGAACATTATGTGAAACCTTCTTAGAAATTTATATCAATAGTTTGATGAAATTCATACATTGATGTAGAAGGAGTAACGTTTACAAGACAATTGATAATAACGCAGCTTTTTCCTGATTTGGAATGATGGAATCTAACAGAGTTGACAAGCACACATAGTCACATGATGAGGAACATTCTGTGAAAGTTTCATGCAAACCCATTCCTAAATACAAGACGAATGTGTTGATAAAAATCATTCAAAAGTCGCTTATGCTACGAACCCTTGTCAATTGCACGATGTTCTTAATCGAAACAAGCAATTAACTAACCTATGTATAAACACACAGACTGACAGATGGAGACAATGATACCAATATGCATCCATATTTGACAGAAACATGTACACATAAAGATGTTTTAAAGGAATGAAATGAATTCAAATTATGATCTGACTGCCATCTCATATTCCAAATTGCATTTTATCATGTATTTTCTCAGAGGCCATTTAAAACTACCCTTATCCTTCAGTTGAAACGAAAGTCTCAGACAGAATACTTATAACAGGAATGTATGGTGAAAAACTTGATACCCCCCCCCCCTTTCCGCAGGAGTGACATGCCAACCCATCCAGTTTCAGAGACTTTCACAGTTAAATAAGCAAAATACCGTGTTTAATATTAGCTGCCATCTTCATTTCAGTATGTTTGGTTTTTAAATTAGACATTAAATTTAAGAAATAATAAGAGATCCGCTAAACTTAGTTGATTTGGTCCAGAAAATAAGATAAAAAATAGACCAATTTTTGCAAAGGGATTATTATGTAATATTTACTTTTTCTAAGCTGTCATACTTTTTTTAAACTTTTCCTGTATCCTATCAAAGAAGGCTTTTATGATGATGATGGACTGAAAAATCAAGAGGACCATGATGGTCCTATATCGTTCACCTGAGTTTGTCAACCATATTATGAATATCAGAATTTGTTTGATGTACAATTAGGGTGGTTTATTTTTGTCCTACTATAAATTTGATATTTTTTTTAATTTTCGTAAATTGTCAACTTTTCTCTTACCATGGCAAATTCTTTTAACAACTTTAGTAGGCCTACTCGTTAAGAATATCCTTACTAAGTTTTAAATTGATTGGCTTAATGGTTAAGGAGGAAAAGAATTTGTTCTCAGATTTTTGCCAATTTAGGCCATTTTCAGCCTTTCCGTTACCATGGAAACAAGAGTTTTGGAAATGAAATTCTTTAACAACTTTTGAAGAGCTTCACCCATAGATTATCCCTGCCAAGTTTCAACTTAATTGGCCTAGTAGTTAAGGAGGAGAACAATTTTTTCTAAGATCTCAGTCATTTTCGGTAATTTTTCAGACTTTTGGTTACCATGGAAACAAGCGTTTTTGATGAAATGAAATCCTTTTAAGAACTTTCGGAGAGCTTTACCTAAGGAAAGTCCCTGCAAGTTTCAGCTTGATTGACCAAGTGGTTTGGGAGGAGAAGAATTTTTTCTAATATTATCAGCCATGTTCGGCCATTTTTTGACATTCTGTTACCATGGCAACCAGAGTTTTTTTTGTGAAATTAAATTCTTTTAACAACTTTTGAAGAGCTTCAGCCTAAAACATCCCTGCAAAGTTTCAGTTTGATTGGCCTTATGGTTTAGGAGGAGAAGAAATTTTTCTAGGATATTCGGCCATTTTGGGCCTTTATGTAACGATGGCAACAAGAGTTTTTGGTAAAATTAAATTATTTTAATCACTTTTAAAGAGCTTCACCCAAGGAACGTCCCTTCCAAGTTCCAGCTTGATTGTCCTAGTGGTTAAGGAGGAGAAGATGTTGTTGACGGACGGACGGACAGACAGACGGACGGCGGACTGTGAGTGATCACAATTGCTCACCTTGAGCACTTTGTGCTCAGGTGAGCTGAAAAACAGGCAAATTTCATATTAAAAAGCGGCTGCCTTCTACCATTCAGGATGTTTGATCTTCTAAAAGACATTAGTTTTTTCAGCATGTAGCAAGAACACTAAATATTTATGTTTTGGCCATTAAAGATTATTAAAAAACAAAGGTTGCTCATATAAAAGTTTTTCTTATTTATCTACTTGTATTTGTATTGGCTGCCATTTATAAAAACACCCAAAAAAGGCAGTTGGGACTCAAAACATCTTCTGTAAACAACTTGATTCAACCGTGGGAATGTTGAATTAACATTTCTCGTGGTGCAGAGAGGGTTGTTTGGCAAAGTACATGGTGACCCCTCGTCTTTCACAAATTGCAACAAAAAATAATAAACTTCCGATCCTAAACTGGCTGCCATCTCTAATTGAGGATGTTTGGATATCCAAATTAACATTAGCTGATAGATATTGTATCAAGAACGTAAACAGTTCACATTTAAGTCCTTAAATATGATTTAAAATCAAGTAATATCCGTATATTGTCTCCTGGTTAATTTGTATTTTGAGTGGCTGCCATGTAGATAAACGGCGAGGAAGGCAGTCAGGATAGAAAATATCGACTTTTAACAACTTGATTTGAATTCCGGAAGGTCATATCAACAATATCACTTTGCAATATGATCTATGGTGTAGTGCATGGTGAACACTTTTTTTCTCATGGCATTCATCGAAAAATAGCAAAATAGCAAAATTCTTATCTAGAACTGGCTGCCATCTCCCATTTCGGAAGTTGGGATCCTTCAAATCATTTTAAGTAATAAAGGGTTTTACCAGAACGCAAAATATACGTGTTTTAGACTCTCAAAAACATCCAAAATGCAAAAAATCCCTCTATAGTGTACCAAAGGTAAAATGAAATTATTCTTGGCTGCCATCTAGAAAACCACTCGGAATGGCAGTCGGGACCCAAATTACCACCTGTTAACATCTTGATTCTCATTCAGGGAGGTCCTATGAACATTTCCATACCACTCTCGGAGGGCCCTTGGGGGGGGGGTGAACGGTTACCCCTCCTGGCCCATGGACTATACTTTTTAATCCACTTGAAAGATTCATTGTTTACTTTAATGACTTCTTTTTGATTACTTTATGAAAATGGATGAATTTGATAGTTTTGATTTGCAAGAGCCTAACATCTTCTTCAGGCATTTTAAGGCAAATATTGTTTATTGGGCCAGCTTTAGTATAAGTAGTGTTTGTAATGCCTAGCCGTATAAGCTAGCTTTTGATGCGACGTGGTGAGCACTCGCTTTGGGACACAGAAGTCCCGGGTTCGAATCCCGACGGAGTCGAATATTTAATTCCATAGTGGAATCATTAAGACCAACAATTAAAACTTCTGTTAATCTGATTTTATTCTTAACCCTCTTTGTATGAAATAAAAACAATTTAACGATGAAAACATTTATTTATCTTTATATGCATTTACAAAAGGCTTTCAAGAAATGTGTTTGACCTAACTAAATGGTTTTGAAAATTTCTATAGTATTATTAAATCGTAAATTATTATACAAACAGCTCCTATTCATTCTCAAGACAAATGTTTTGGAGGGCTCAAAATATTGCTCGTCATCTAAAAATCAATTTCAATATCAACGAGTGATCAGCTCTGTTTGTTGCAAGCAGGCTGCTACATGTATATATATAACAAAGTAAAAAGTGTTGTCCGATCAGCCGTCAGGAAATATTGTCTTTAAAAACCGCATTCTTGCTAGTAATAATTGCAACGTGATAAGGAATATTCCTTTTGAGTGTCGTGTTACAGTTAATCACATCGTAAAATTGACACTAATCTTTCGAAAAAAAAAAACATTCAAATTCACTCGATCAGTGTTCCAATCATTCATTCCAAACACTCATTCATACCAAAAAAAAAAAAAAGCTACGAAATTGTTCAAAAACGTTTCGATATTGTTAAAAATGATCAAGATTTCAATCTTATCGATCAAATAATTACATGATCTTATTTGCTGTTGCTGATTTTTAAGTCTCTGATTTGACTGCGAAGACAAAAAAAATCAGAAAAACTTATATTCTCTAAGGGGGTAAGAAATTGTCGACTATGTTTTACTTTCCTTGAAGATCATTCAAAACTCGCCACACAAACTCATTCAAATTTATTTAAAAATAATTCCAAAATCATTCAACTTGAAGATTGCTCGATGTTACATCTGTTTTCCGTCCGTCGTTGTTGATAGAAAAAACCTTGACACTTTGGGCTGTCGAGGCGGAAAAAATAGTTGCATATATACATGTGGTAAAATGGATTGTTGGTTTATGATGATTTTCGGCCCGCAGGTTATTTGGGTAAACGTCACCCAGATACCTTTCTAAGATATATTGCGTGTCACGAAAAAGGGGAACTTTAAGATGCAAATTCTTTTGGTGATATACAACTATCGAATGATTTTCATGAAACGGACCTTTATATAACATTACTGATTTAAAAGAATCTTACAACATTCCATGCTGGTTTTTCTGAAACTTTCATAGAAAGTTAATTTCTATTTGTCCATGTCCATGCCTCTGTTGTTTGGTTATATGATGCATTATGGAAAAAGGGTCGATTTTAGTCATAGAGTAATTGTTCACACAATTCTACCTACAATATTGAACAGATATTTTTCTGAAACTTTGGCATGGGGTTCCTCATTATGTGCTCTTTTTGTTTGATGAAATGATGATCTGTTACGATGATCGGCAATCAATATTTGGCATCAACACGAAATATTATGTAAGGTTTTCTTCCCGGTTTAACTGTATAATCAGTGGTTCTTGAGTGTTTCAGCATTTAGGACATACAGGCGGTGTTACGTTAAGAACATCGTGAAATTCACAAGGTGAATGATTTTGAATTGATAAAGGAATGAAATTGAATGAGTGTGTGGAGCGAGTTTTGAGTGAACTTAATGGAAGGAAATCCTATATCGCAAATTTTGTTCAGGATGAACAAAATTAGCGATATTGATTACCTCTCTATAACAAAATATGCATATATACATAGTTTCCTATTTCTTCAAGAACATATGAGACGCTAACAATTTGAATTATGTCAGTGAAACAGCGATTTTTCTCTATCAAAATTTATTTTGAATAAAATTTATTTTGAATGAAGTTGTTTATTCTACATTTTGAAATGGGTTTGAGCGTTTCTGAATGGTTTGAGTAAGTGTTTAGAATGAATGGATGGAGCGCTGAGTGGGAGATTTAGATTGGTTTTGATTGAGGTGAATATCAAATTCCTGATGTAACTAACTGTATACTGAAGTCTTCTCGACTAAATGGTGAGCTAAAGAGGCTAAAGTGGGTCATATCGGAGCTTCCGTAAAACATGCCTCGAAAGGTCAGACTAAGAACATTTGATCCTAGACATGCCCTGGGATGGTTCCGAGACGGTTGCTCATAATGAAAATTATACAGGCAACTTGGGGTAGACCACTCTGTTATTCAGCGACATCATGAACACTTTCAAACTACCGGTACAGTTGATAAGCGATCATAAGCTATATGTGTATAGATCGAAGAGTCCATCTGAACCTCCAGGTCTGCGTCCAACTGGAAATATCATGAAAATGACATTCATCTCGATCAAAACCATTCCAAAACGCTATCTCAGGGCTAACTCAGCACTCCCGTCATTCACTCCAAACACTCACTTTAATCACTCAAAAACGCTCCAAAATCGTTTAAATAAATTCAAAATCATTCAAAACGGCCATCACTTCATTGAAATCGATCAAATTATTCCGCAATTCTTTATCCTGGTCTAGAATTTAAAGCGTCTGTGAAGATACGCAAATTGGAAAGTACGTAGAGGGGTAAAAAATATGGCTAATTTCATCCAAATGGGATGATGTTCGCAAAAAAACAACAACACCAATTTAACAAAAAAAACTCTTGAAATCAAATTTAAATATATAAATAATCCCTGCATTTTCTTCCGGTTGAGTTAAGGGAAATTACAAACGGGATCAATAAAGATATTTATTGCCGTCTACCTCCTAATACTGATGCATTCCGCCGACAAATATTTTGAGTTATTTCAATTCAAAATAACCGCATTTGTTGCAAAATAACAGATCTCTAGGGGAATTGAGTCTATCCTTTTTTTCCTTATTGTGAGACGCCAATATTATTTTTCTGCCTAAGTATCTTAATTCTGGATACATACGGACCTTAGCATTTGATATTGCTTTTAAACTGATCTCTACCAACAAGAAGCATATTCCAACAATTTCACATGGGAGCAAAGCAAAGACTCAGGCCAGTATGTACAGCCACACAGTCTTCACTATGCGATTTGTAGATAAATAAGGCCTGAAAGTATGCATTCAGTTAACAACATCATGAAATTGAAGAGGTGAATGATTTTGCAATGATTTAGGAATTTAATTGAATGAGTGTGTGTGGCGAGTTTTGGTTGAATTCAATGGGAGGTAATCCCATACCGCAAATTTTGCTCAGGATGAACAAAATTAGCGATGTTGATTACCTCCCTTTAATAAAATATGCATAAAAACTCTTTAGATAGCTTCATATTTCTTCGAGAACCTATGAGGCGATAACAATTTGAAATATGTCAGTGAAATCGCGACTTTTCTCTATCAAAATTGATTTTGAATGACGTTGTTGATTATATATTTTTCAAATGGTTAGAGCGTTTTAGAATGGTTTGAGAGAGTGTTTTGAATGAGTGAGTGGAGAGCTGAGTGAGCGATTTAGATTGGTTTGATTGAGGTGAATGTCAATTTCACGATGTAACTAACTGTAGTTAGTTGAGCAATCTATTAGTTACTATATGTAACGGTATGGGTATGGGTACGGTATACTAAATGTTTGCACTTCACGCAGATGTCAAATTGTTGAAAATGTCACGCCCAAACTCGAATTTTTCATTTTCATGAGTTGGAAAAGTTCGACAATTTTTTCAGGACATAATCAGTGTAAAGCTAGCGAATATATAATAAATCTTAGAATGCCCCCTCCTCCCCCGATCTCACATGAACCACGATTCCCTTACGATTTTAACTTTGATAAATCGTTGTCAGTCGCACAGATCACCATAATCTCGGTGGTCGTGGTAGGATCTTCATGATTGCGAAGGACTACGCCACGCATGATTTTGTAACATACACAAAACAAGAAGTTAGATCGTGGCAAACGCAAAATAGGACATGATCGTGAAAAAACGAAGTGGAAACTTCAAAAGCGCAAAAATACAGCGGAAGCATCTTGTCAATGTCTTCCAAATCGTAGTTAGAACGTAGTAAAAAGGGGTATAATCTGTTGGTGGGCATTTAGAGACGATTTGGTTTGTATACCCGGCGATATATAAAGAAGGATCACAGTAAGAAAAGTCGTATAATTGTCAAGTTCAACGATTTGGAGTGATTTTGATAAGATAATATTTAATTATTACTAAATTAAATGCTATTATCCCATTTTAGATAAAAATCTACCTACTATTACATAAGAAATGTGCGTGTATGTTCAAGGTCAAATCAATTGCTTCAAAATCAACGGCAGGCAACTTGTACAAATCTTGGAATGAATTGGTCCATTTATACGAAGATCTGATGCATTTGCAGACGATTTGTATTTTCAAGTGTTCGGATTGATTTTGTGTCTTGAATGAATGAATGAATGAATGAATGAATCAATGAATGAATGAATTAATGAATTAATGAAAGAATGAATGAATGAATGGTGTATTGAGTAATCGTTTATTATGTTTAATTTTGAGATGGGGGTCAGTTTCATGATGTGACTAAATACATTCACATGTAAACCAATCGTTGGTCTCTCGTCAGAGTTTCGTATGGTCCACTTGCCTGAACTACTCGCCTGCTATGCCTATGGTCATACCTAGTACTGATGTTCCTTTTCACTGACTATGGTTAATCACTTACCGTGCATTCTTATCATTTTTTTCACCATTCAGAGGTATAAGCAGTTAATGACAGTAACATTACTCGTTCTTCAGTGCCTATAGTCTTGGTTTGATTGAAAGATGATATTTAGAATAAGGATAAACATTTATACCATAATAGAATCGAACTATGAGCGCAAAATAACCGCTCTGGACAACGGAGGAACATCGTAGTTCATACTTAAAGGTGTTGGTAGCATCGTAGAGAGATCGCCAAGTATTACAGTATAAATCCAGTAGCCGCGGGGCTGATTGGCGTTGGTCCTCGTAAACTTATAGTAGAAATGCACTAGAAAAGTGTTTGAAACACCCTGCTGGAACCACCCTGCTGGATGATGGCGCTGAATTGTCTCGATCGGCCACGACGTTATAACGTGTAAGATCGTGGGACAATCGGCATAGTTGTCATAAGGTCGTTGTTGTGATCTGGTGAGACAGAGGGTTATATTGTCGAAAGGAGCCTGAGCTAGCCACTTTTAAACCACTTGCACTCCAAGGTTAGTCGTAGATCGTAAATATCTATTTTCTTCATATGCGAGTAGAAAGCTTTATTTTTTTACGATCATTTGCTTTTTGTACACAAAAAGTTTAGAGTTTAATTTCTATAAGAATTGATATGTGTGTATTTTGTTTTAAGTTTTACCCGAATATTTCGTACTCGACAACTACGATGCTTTCCTAAGGACCGAGACAAATGTAAAAGAATGCATTCAAAAATGTTTTTTACTTTTATGTAAAAATGTCTCTTTCCATATCAGTATCAGTCCACCGAAAATTCAAAGACAAAGTAGCGTTTTATACATTTTTAAAGAATAAACTAAATTGTGAGTGAAAACATGATATAGAATATCTGACAGGGTTGAAGTTAGAAATGATTTATTAGTTTTCTTTTCAAATGCAATTTTGAAATGGATTGTAACAGCATTACTTTAGAGGCGCTTAGGATCCCATTGGAATTGGTTCTGTGACGACACAGAAAATTACTTTAACCCTTTCCTGTTTTACAAAATTTTGGACCTGTCCAAATTCAAAGGTTTTGCAGACGAAAATTTAAAGCGGATTTAATTTGAAACATAACCATTCAGTAGGGTAGAAAATAGTGTGGAAAAAGAAGAAATTGCTTGTCAGAAGCAATTTCTTCTTTTTTCACAATGTTTTCTCAATCATAAAATCACAGGCACGTAAAAAGCAGGGATTAAACAGCAAAGGGTTAACTAAACCTAAAAACGGTACTATTTCTTCAAGATGCTTAAAGTATACAAATAGCAATTTGACAGGTTTCGTTTAGGGTTACGGTTTTCGATATTTAACTGCAGCATGTCCAGCTATTTATAACATATCAATGTTGTGCCCTAAATGAGCATAGGCAACATTAGACAACCGCATTCATAACTGTGTAGTAACAAAACATTGTAGAAAATGCTATTTTTGTTTAAAAAGCAACAAGTACTTGGCGGTTGGGTAAAATTAGCCCACATACTAACGCGATGCAGTTTAAGGTTTTAAACAGACATTACTACAGCCGTAGGTAAATATTCATATTCAAATGAAGTTTTGCATACCAAACCCTTTAATATCAATATCTTATTTGCATTTAAATTCGGAATGTAGTGAAGATGGAAGAACGATTCATAATATTTTGCGTATTCATGTAATTTATAAAAGATACTTACTCAGCCTGTTGAGCTTGGTCTGAACACGTATTCATTTCACGTCATTTGGTATACAAGTTTTAAACACTCAAAAACGATCCAATATATTCCGTTTCCTGTGGTCTACTAAACATCTTACGATCATTTTTGCGTTAGTCAAAAATTAAAATTGCTTCTGCAGTAGCAACTAAATATGGAATTCTGTCATACACCATCTTATTGGAATAGTCTCCCGAAGACGATTTCAATGAGATGTTACGAGACAGAATCTAACAATGAATGAAAATGCCAGGTACGAATTGTGATTTTGCTTTAAGATTAATATTTTCGTAAGAAGTTTAGTAAAATGGGCCTACAGAATTCATGACCTACGCAGAATTAAAAGACCTGAGACGATAATTGAAATAGATAAGCCGAATAAGGAAACCGAACCCAGTATATATATTGTATTTAGCCGACCAACTTCCTCATGAATTTGTGCAAATACGTTCAATTAAATAAGCTGTATGCGACCAGAACCCGAAATAAAGGGGGTCTTTGCATTTAAAAGTACAGGATTTGATCAAAATTCACATACAAAGCCTTATTTTATGGGTACTTATTTGAATCGTCTCGGCAAGACGATTCAAATAAGTACTCATAACATAGGGGTTTCCAAGAAAAAGCACGAGGTAATAAAAGTGAAAAAAAAAACTATCACCAACTTTTTCCTAGAACACAGACAATAATGCTTTATTCATAACTACCAGTATTGTCTAAGAAATATATAACACAGACGGCTCTGTTGCGGGAGGAATATTTTGTCTTTTATGGCCTAGTTTTTTATGCATCGAAATGGCAATTCCCTTCACAACTGTTTATTCTCAGACAGATGAAATAAATTGAATGCTCTTTATCGAAATATTATTGAAGTAAGTGTCCAAGATTCTTAAAGGCACAAGCATCAGGAAATTATGGACAAAGGTAAGGCATGGAGAATGCGCAGGCTGGTAAATGTCAAAGCTGATTATAATTTGACAATATCCTCAATATAAAATGAATATGCTATACCATTTTATTTTTTGCAGCTGTTTTTGATACCTTTGATTTCCATTGAATAAAGGCTCATTTTCTAACATTTATTTTTATGCAGGCAATTATGCTATGCCATTTTATTTTTGCTGCAGTTCCTGTTTGATACCTTTGATTTCTATTGGATAAAAGCTCATTTTCTTACATTTCTGCGCATTGCATTGAGAGACATAATTTGTTGGACAGATAACATGCCAATTTTCGCTTTAAATTAAGATCAAAAGTTATGATTTCGATTTGTTTATAGGCCTATGCTCTTCAAAAAAAGTTCTTTGACATTTAAACATACTTTTTACCGAGACAAAATATCTAAATATATTTAAAGTAAATCGAGGAAGGTGAAGTTCAGGCATCTTTTTACTGAGTTTAAACAGAATGACTGATTTTCGGTCAACAACAAGTTAGGTCGAAAGCGTCATGCCGAAGCAAGCCTGACCACTCGAATCTGGTTCCACACCAGTTTCTGTTTGGAGATTCTGCGCCTTCCGGTAATTAAATTTGAAGTTGCGATAAGGGTGAAAAAACCAAAATATCGTAACGGTATTCGTCGTCTTGGACGAACATTGTTTTTACGTGCCAGGCTTATGCGGTTCTATACATAAAGTATTGAATCGCGTAAAAGCGGTGCAAGATGATGAAAAGGGTTGGTCCCGAAACAATAGTCATTTACAACGGCTTGTCGAAAGACGCCTGCGTTTACGCGCCCTATAGCTTAATGGCGTTGTTTCTCTGTTTATTTAACCAAATTTCATTTATAATCTCTGCAAAAAGGCATATTTCCTAAAAAGAAATAAAAAGATATGGCAAAAAACATAATTAAAAACTTTCGGGACTATCAAATTTATCTGAAAGTGTTTAGAAGTACAGGTTTTGCAAAATTTTATGACATTAATATGAAGACACAAAATCAGAATAGTAAGCAGATTTAATTAAAGGAATTTAAGATTTTCGCAAAGTGCATGAAATAAGCTATATTGTTTTACCTCCAATAAAAGACAACAACTCAAAACTCGCTCATCACACTCATTCAATATCATGCCAAAATCATTCAAAAATTTTTAACATGTCAATTTCATTTAAGCTCTAACTGTAGTATCTAGTAGAACACCGGGAAGAAGGTGTGTCAGATTGAATGGTATTGTCACACTACTTTGAGGAACGCCAGGAATGAATAGGTGGCTCACAAGCGGACAAAGTTCTGCTGATTTCTTTATAAGAGTAGTGTAAGACCCCATTATTGTAAGAGATACAATTCAAGCTACAGCTTGTTGCTCCCAAATATCGATGAAATATACGTACATGGTGTTTTTCAGGGGGGGGGGGGGGAGTTCTATCCTACAATTTTACAATGAAACAATATACATGTATGCTATAAATTCATTTATGAATCGGAACAATTCAAACCAGTGCCAAAGAAGTAGGATTTGCTGCGGAATAAGTAAACTTATTGAATCGAAAATCTAAAATTACCCTTCTGAAGAATTCAAAATACACACCATGTACGCGTGTCATACGGAGATAAAGACAAGAAGGGGGTGATGTCATTCTAAACCTTTATTTTTTAATAAAATACTGTGCTGTAGAAACCCATTTTATCATCTGACACGTATGGTTTGTATATTTATTGCATGATAATATATGAGCCTGTGAGATTTCCAACAAGTCCAAATAAGCGCATAAAAAGTCTTTAGTCAGCCTGTGCATCGCACAGCCTAACCAGAGCCTTCACTATGCGCATTGTAGTACCATAAGGTCTCAAAGTATCTGTAAACCATCAGGTAACTTTATTTATAGAATTTGTGGCTGTCTATGCATCTCAATATTTGAACTTCTTGCACATTTCCAATTGTTGGAAATGTCACGCGCAGACTCACATTTACATCTAAAATCCAAAATACCCACTGAATCAGTTGTTTGTTGTATGATTATAACTAGGACGGAACAACTTGGTAAGATCACTATAAATAGATGCGTCCAAATATTAAAGATGACAATCCAGACATTCTAATCCACGAAAGAAAATAATTCTGTTACCCAGGGGACCTTGTTACCGTTTATAATAGTCAGGTCTGCACGGAGACCGTACATCGTGTGTATGAGGGTAATATCGATACATACAGACACTATTTATCAAAGGAGACTGTTAACCCTGTCTTGACTTTTAAAAGTGAATTGTGTTATCAATGTATACTTATTCGTCCTTCCTTTAGAAAATAACAGATAAAACAGAGAGGAAAAAAACAATTTTAAATCTGATTTCTTGGTTAACTTTGAACATGTATTTTGGGGTAAAATCACAGACACATATATATCATAAGAGATATTAACCCCATCTTGACTTTTTATAAGACAGTTTTCTTATAACAGAAATCTAAACATACATATGCTGATTTTTTGGTTGACGATGGTCAGATGAGAATACCCAAGAACACGAAGCTAATTTTTCCATTATTGAATTACTTCAAACGATTCTTACCGTATCGTTTGTTGAAATAAAGTGATCCTGACATCACGGAATTTAATAATTCTGTTTGTTAGAATTTTTTTTCTATTTACTAATTTATTTTAGTTCGATTGCGACGAAAGCTTAAGCTTATAGAATCGCTCTCGAGCACCCAATCCTGATGTTTTTAGAATTCATAAGAATCGTTTCAATTAGACAATTTCAGTGAGTTCTAACATCACAGAATCCGGTCGCTTTTATAAAAATTCCTTTTTTCAATATTTACTTTTGATTATAATTACTTAACATTAGTTGTGGCTCAGAGCAGTTGGCTGCAATATCAAGCTTACCTCGGTAGTCGAGTGTAACCGATGTTACCGTTTACGATAACCAGTCTGAACAGAGACCATACATCGTGTACATGGGGGTAATATCAATACATATACAGACTTAGATATATCACAAGAGAGTTTAAAATAGTAAGCCTATTCCGATAGCCGATTGTTACCCTTGGGGCCCTGTTACCGTTTATGAAAGTTAGACTGCATGGAGTCCATATATCACGTGTCTGGGGGTAATATCAAAACAAACAGACTTAGATATACAGTAAAAACTTTGTGAAATTGACACTCATTCTGATCAAAATCATTTTAAATCACTCACTCAGAGCACCATTCATTCATTTCAATCACTCACTTACATCAATCTAAAACGCTCCGAAATCACTAGAAAACGTTACGAAATCGTTCAGGACGATCAATATTAAATTCATTTCGGTCGAATTATTCTAGGATTTTATTGGCTACTGGGATTTAAAGTGTCTGATTGTTCCACGAAGCCACCAAAACAAAAAATTACGTATATTTTATTAAAGGGATAATAATAATAAATATCGCTAATTTTTGTTCATTTTGAACAAAATTAGCGAAATTACATTACACCCCCCTTTAATTTCACTCAAAACTTGCTCCACACACTCATTCAGTTTCATTCCAAAATCATCCATCTTGTCAATTTCACGATTATCTTAAGTGAAACAACTGCTGGATCTTTAAATTGGGGCAAACCCAATGCCTTTACTGTGTAACGAATATACATGAATTATACATACAATTGCTGGAAAACTGATCCACTAGCACATATAAAAGATTCCGTTCTATATTCACAATAATTTTAACAAGATATTCATTTCAAAAGACTATTCCCTTAAAAAAACGTAAAGGAAAGGCAAATTTCAAAGTCGTTTGATAAATAGAAAGGAAATAATCTTATTAAATGCAGAATCTTTTTTTCTCTAAAGATTCACCTACATTAGTGGAATCATTAACGATCTTTTTCAATCGCTGACACAACGAATAGCTTTACAAAGGCCTTTATTTTGCATATCCTAGTTTTTTATCAAGCATTGTTGACTTTGCTAAAATAATTATTTTTATGATTTGATTGTTTTTTTGCTTTAGAGTCTCACAGCT
Source organism: Fragum whitleyi (assembly GCA_948146395.1). Lineage (NCBI taxonomy): Eukaryota > Metazoa > Mollusca > Bivalvia > Cardiida > Cardiidae > Fragum > Fragum whitleyi. Next base: position 29,215,632 of record OX411553.1, read on the forward strand.
AATTGGAACCCCCTCCCTCTCTCTCTCTCCCTCTCTCTCTCCCTCCCTCTCTCTCCCCTCTTTCCCTCTCTCTCTCTCTCTCTCTCTCTCTCCTCTCTCTCTCTCTCCTCTCCCTCCTCTCTCTCCCTCTCTCTCTCTCCTCTCTCCCTCTCTCTCTCTCCCTCTCCTCTCTCTCCCTCTTCTCTCTCTCTCCTCTCTTCTCTCTCTCTCTCTCTCTCTCTCTCTCTCTCTCTCTCCCTCTCTCTCTCTCTCTCTCTCTCTCTCTCTCTCCCTCTCTCTCTCCTCTC